>OX402534.1:16135292-16481090 GCA_948098885.1 Drepanosiphum platanoidis | reverse complement strand
ACTATTATTTATTATTACTATTATTTTGACTGCAAAACGGAAAAAAATCGAAAAATCGAAAATTTGGTACCAGGAGTTCAGGAGGTGACGTGGTTTTTTTCGCGACGATTTACATTTTTCCATTTTTAACCCACTTAGGGTTGGATTTTCGAGACGTACTATAGCTCAAAACCTTCCCCGAGACTTGGCGAATCCATTGGTGAAAACTAAACTTAAATCCACCGAGTACTTATCGAGATATCCGCTCACAAACGGAAAAAAAGGGCTTTTTTATGACTATTATTTATTATTACTATTATTTTGACTGCAAAACGGAAAAAAATCGAAAAATCGAAAATTTGGTACCAGGAGTTCAGGAGGTGACGTGGTTTTTTTCGCGACGATTTACATTTTTCCATTTTTAACCCACTTAGGGTTGGATTTTCGAGACGTACTATAGCTCAAAACCTTCCCCGAGACTTGGCGAATCCATTGGTGAAAACTAAACTTAAATCCACCGAGTACTTATCGAGATATCCGCTCACAAACGGAAAAAAAGGGCTTTTTTATGACTATTATTTATTATTACTATTATTTTGACTGCAAAACGGAAAAAAATCGAAAAATCGAAAATTTGGTACCAGGAGTTCAGGAGGTGACGTGGTTTTTTTCGCGACGATTTACATTTTTCCATTTTTAACCCACTTAGGGTTGGATTTTCGAGACGTACTATAGCTCAAAACCTTCCCCGAGACTTGGCGAATCCATTGGTGAAAACTAAACTTAAATCCACCGAGTACTTATCGAGATATCCGCTCACAAACGGAAAAAAAGGGCTTTTTTATGACTATTATTTATTATTACTATTATTTTGACTGCAAAACGGAAAAAAATCGAAAAATCGAAAATTTGGTACCAGGAGTTCAGGAGGTGACGTGGTTTTTTTCGCGACGATTTACATTTTTCCATTTTTAACCCACTTAGGGTTGGATTTTCGAGACGTACTATAGCTCAAAACCTTCCCCGAGACTTGGCGAATCCATTGGTGAAAACTAAACTTAAATCCACCGAGTACTTATCGAGATATCCGCTCACAAACGGAAAAAAAGGGCTTTTTTATGACTATTATTTATTATTACTATTATTTTGACTGCAAAACGGAAAAAAATCGAAAAATCGAAAATTTGGTACCAGGAGTTCAGGAGGTGACGTGGTTTTTTTCGCGACGATTTACATTTTTCCATTTTTAACCCACTTAGGGTTGGATTTTCGAGACGTACTATAGCTCAAAACCTTCCCCGAGACTTGGCGAATCCATTGGTGAAAACTAAACTTAAATCCACCGAGTACTTATCGAGATATCCGCTCACAAACGGAAAAAAAGGGCTTTTTTATGACTATTATTTATTATTACTATTATTTTGACTGCAAAACGGAAAAAAATCGAAAAATCGAAAATTTGGTACCAGGAGTTCAGGAGGTGACGTGGTTTTTTTCGCGACGATTTACATTTTTCCATTTTTAACCCACTTAGGGTTGGATTTTCGAGACGTACTATAGCTCAAAACCTTCCCCGAGACTTGGCGAATCCATTGGTGAAAACTAAACTTAAATCCACCGAGTACTTATCGAGATATCCGCTCACAAACGGAAAAAAAGGGCTTTTTTATGACTATTATTTATTATTACTATTATTTTGACTGCAAAACGGAAAAAAATCGAAAAATCGAAAATTTGGTACCAGGAGTTCAGGAGGTGACGTGGTTTTTTTCGCGACGATTTACATTTTTCCATTTTTAACCCACTTAGGGTTGGATTTTCGAGACGTACTATAGCTCAAAACCTTCCCCGAGACTTGGCGAATCCATTGGTGAAAACTAAACTTAAATCCACCGAGTACTTATCGAGATATCCGCTCACAAACGGAAAAAAAGGGCTTTTTTATGACTATTATTTATTATTACTATTATTTTGACTGCAAAACGGAAAAAAATCGAAAAATCGAAAATTTGGTACCAGGAGTTCAGGAGGTGACGTGGTTTTTTTCGCGACGATTTACATTTTTCCATTTTTAACCCACTTAGGGTTGGATTTTCGAGACGTACTATAGCTCAAAACCTTCCCCGAGACTTGGCGAATCCATTGGTGAAAACTAAACTTAAATCCACCGAGTACTTATCGAGATATCCGCTCACAAACGGAAAAAAAGGGCTTTTTTATGACTATTATTTATTATTACTATTATTTTGACTGCAAAACGGAAAAAAATCGAAAAATCGAAAATTTGGTACCAGGAGTTCAGGAGGTGACGTGGTTTTTTTCGCGACGATTTACATTTTTCCATTTTTAACCCACTTAGGGTTGGATTTTCGAGACGTACTATAGCTCAAAACCTTCCCCGAGACTTGGCGAATCCATTGGTGAAAACTAAACTTAAATCCACCGAGTACTTATCGAGATATCCGCTCACAAACGGAAAAAAAGGGCTTTTTTATGACTATTATTTATTATTACTATTATTTTGACTGCAAAACGGAAAAAAATCGAAAAATCGAAAATTTGGTACCAGGAGTTCAGGAGGTGACGTGGTTTTTTTCGCGACGATTTACATTTTTCCATTTTTAACCCACTTAGGGTTGGATTTTCGAGACGTACTATAGCTCAAAACCTTCCCCGAGACTTGGCGAATCCATTGGTGAAAACTAAACTTAAATCCACCGAGTACTTATCGAGATATCCGCTCACAAACGGAAAAAAAGGGCTTTTTTATGACTATTATTTATTATTACTATTATTTTGACTGCAAAACGGAAAAAAATCGAAAAATCGAAAATTTGGTACCAGGAGTTCAGGAGGTGACGTGGTTTTTTTCGCGACGATTTACATTTTTCCATTTTTAACCCACTTAGGGTTGGATTTTCGAGACGTACTATAGCTCAAAACCTTCCCCGAGACTTGGCGAATCCATTGGTGAAAACTAAACTTAAATCCACCGAGTACTTATCGAGATATCCGCTCACAAACGGAAAAAAAGGGCTTTTTTATGACTATTATTTATTATTACTATTATTTTGACTGCAAAACGGAAAAAAATCGAAAAATCGAAAATTTGGTACCAGGAGTTCAGGAGGTGACGTGGTTTTTTTCGCGACGATTTACATTTTTCCATTTTTAACCCACTTAGGGTTGGATTTTCGAGACGTACTATAGCTCAAAACCTTCCCCGAGACTTGGCGAATCCATTGGTGAAAACTAAACTTAAATCCACCGAGTACTTATCGAGATATCCGCTCACAAACGGAAAAAAAGGGCTTTTTTATGACTATTATTTATTATTACTATTATTTTGACTGCAAAACGGAAAAAAATCGAAAAATCGAAAATTTGGTACCAGGAGTTCAGGAGGTGACGTGGTTTTTTTCGCGACGATTTACATTTTTCCATTTTTAACCCACTTAGGGTTGGATTTTCGAGACGTACTATAGCTCAAAACCTTCCCCGAGACTTGGCGAATCCATTGGTGAAAACTAAACTTAAATCCACCGAGTACTTATCGAGATATCCGCTCACAAACGGAAAAAAAGGGCTTTTTTATGACTATTATTTATTATTACTATTATTTTGACTGCAAAACGGAAAAAAATCGAAAAATCGAAAATTTGGTACCAGGAGTTCAGGAGGTGACGTGGTTTTTTTCGCGACGATTTACATTTTTCCATTTTTAACCCACTTAGGGTTGGATTTTCGAGACGTACTATAGCTCAAAACCTTCCCCGAGACTTGGCGAATCCATTGGTGAAAACTAAACTTAAATCCACCGAGTACTTATCGAGATATCCGCTCACAAACGGAAAAAAAGGGCTTTTTTATGACTATTATTTATTATTACTATTATTTTGACTGCAAAACGGAAAAAAATCGAAAAATCGAAAATTTGGTACCAGGAGTTCAGGAGGTGACGTGGTTTTTTTCGCGACGATTTACATTTTTCCATTTTTAACCCACTTAGGGTTGGATTTTCGAGACGTACTATAGCTCAAAACCTTCCCCGAGACTTGGCGAATCCATTGGTGAAAACTAAACTTAAATCCACCGAGTACTTATCGAGATATCCGCTCACAAACGGAAAAAAAGGGCTTTTTTATGACTATTATTTATTATTACTATTATTTTGACTGCAAAACGGAAAAAAATCGAAAAATCGAAAATTTGGTACCAGGAGTTCAGGAGGTGACGTGGTTTTTTTCGCGACGATTTACATTTTTCCATTTTTAACCCACTTAGGGTTGGATTTTCGAGACGTACTATAGCTCAAAACCTTCCCCGAGACTTGGCGAATCCATTGGTGAAAACTAAACTTAAATCCACCGAGTACTTATCGAGATATCCGCTCACAAACGGAAAAAAAGGGCTTTTTTATGACTATTATTTATTATTACTATTATTTTGACTGCAAAACGGAAAAAAATCGAAAAATCGAAAATTTGGTACCAGGAGTTCAGGAGGTGACGTGGTTTTTTTCGCGACGATTTACATTTTTCCATTTTTAACCCACTTAGGGTTGGATTTTCGAGACGTACTATAGCTCAAAACCTTCCCCGAGACTTAGCGAATTGTATTTCCAAAATTGTTTTCGTTAAAGAAATATCAACTTATGAGGTGCTTTTTTAATGGTTTTCAAAAGTTTTCGACGACTCGAAATCAATACATCGACATTGATTTACGAAAAAAAAAAAACCATAATAGATTATAAATATTCATTATATTATATAATAATATAATTAAATTTTGTAATTGAAAATCAATGGACATTCCAGGGACTTTATAAAACGTACAACTAGTAAAATCGATAAAAAAAATATATTTACAAACAAACGTTTAATATTATAGAATTTGGTGTTTATTTTTGATAGTAGGTAACTATGGAAAAGCGAAAATTCTACTATAAAAGGGACCGCAATCGGATATTATTTGACATTTCGAGTTAACTTAAAATATTAATAGCCCGTCTTGATTACGAGTCGCGACTATTCTCAAGATAGTTAAAGAAGAAATATATTATATCTGTTTAAATCAGTTTTCGATTTCACGTGTTGATAACTTATTTATCAAATTAATTGAAATATATTTATATTTAATTCATTGAAAATGAATAACAAGGGAACAAAGAAGACAACAGCTCAATCCGCAATGGTCGCAGTCCATTCGATCGGCCTGCATTTCATCGATCAGTTTTGCAAAACAATCCAAAGCAAACCGGGCGCTTGGAAATTGGATCGCTTTTTCGACGACAAGTCGAAATATGTCCAATTTCAGGCCGGCGGCGGACGGCCAGAAGAAGCCTTCGGCATCGACCGGATAAGACGATCTATCGCGCGAATGCGATTCGATCGATATGGCTTAGCGATCGATTCCGTTTACACAATTGAAACCCGGCCGACGAGGTATACGGTGGTCGCCGTCGGCCGGCTAACCCAGACAGGTCGAGCGGGATTCAGACGGTTTGTTCATTCGACAGTCATGGTAAAGTTGCCATCCGCCAAGAAGAGACAAAATTATACAATTGTCAGGACTGTCATGAAATTTATCGATCCGGTCGTCGAAGACGAATTTCCGACCGGAGCGCCTACAAAAGAACCAGCAGCAACAGACGTGCCGAGCATAAAATTGCCTCGCGGGAAATCTATGACGGTTAAGCGAACGGCCACTGCCGTAAACTTACCGTCAGGTTCAGGCGAAAAAGTCTCTGCACCGTCCGCCAAAACGGAAGAAAAACTGACTGTAAACGGGGTCGCGATACGCGCAAAGAAAATCAACACTAATCGCGATCACCATTCATCGAGTGTCGTCAGAAAACTCACGGTTGAGGCATCGGCCCAGAAATGTGTAAAACACAAACAAACACCTGTTGCGCCGATAAAAGGTATCTTTTAATTCGATATCTAAAATATACTGATCAAAATCTAATATGATTTATACTAAAATACACATTTTATTTGCAGACGAATCGGTCCCAAGTTTGTTTAAATTGAATCTGCTGAAATCGTTTGAAGACAACACTGAACACATGAAAAAAATTATTAAAGAAGTGAACGGACGTCTAAAAAAACTTATATTAGATGAGAAAAGCGTGTTAAATGGCGACACCGATCCAATACACCCGGCAACACAGGATGAGAAATTGAAAGATTTCGGATATGGGACAAATAGGAAGTCCGAACCCCGTCCTGCTGCACAGGAGGTGCCGAATCGATGTCCCACGATCGGCCAAAAAACCAAGAGGACCGCAAGAAAAAATACATTCAGTTGAATGGACACGACCTTTGTCGATTATTTCTATTAAAATAAATATCATTAAATCATAACCAGATGTTAATCATTCAATACTAATCGTTTCAAGTGTTAAATATTTACGTGTCTATAATACATGACATGTGATTAAATTCTAGAAATGACTTTAGTTAGAAATATCAACTTATGAGGTACTCTTTAAATGGTTTTCAAGAGTTTTCGACGTCTTGAAATCATTTCATTGACATTGATTTACGAAAAAAAAGCGTAATGATAAATAAATTTATAAACATTCGTGCACGACCGCGACAAAACTAATATTCATTTACATATTGTTTTGTACACGAGTGTAGTTTTCCACACCACTTTGGCTCATCGAATATGAAATATGACCGAAAAGCGGTTTATTTTATATTAACAAAATACATGCTTTCAATGTACTGCAATGAGCCGTAATGCAATTTTAACTTTTTGTCCCTAAAAAAACAATATGAATTTCACAATCGTATTAAAATGCGACGAAAAAAACACACGAAAAAACACCGCACTGAAAACAAATTTTCACAAATTTTATTTCACTGTAAAGAAAGAAAATATTAAATTTTACATGTACGTTTAAAAAGGAATGATTAACATCTGGATAGATTTAATGATATTTATTTTAATAGAAATAATCGACAAAGGTCGTGTCCATTCAACTGAATGTCTTTTTTCTAGCGGTCCTCTTGGTTTTTTGGCCGATCGTGGGACATCGATTCGGCACCTCCTGTGCAGCAGGACGGGGGACGGACTTCCTATTTGTCCCATATCCGAAACCATTCAATTTCCCATCCTGTGTTGCCGGGTGTATTGGATCGCCATTTGACACACTTTTCTCATCTAATATAAGTTTTATTAGACGTCCGTTCACTTCTTTAATAATTTTTTTCATGTGTTCAGTGTTGTCTTCAAACGATTTCAGCTGCTTCAATTTAATCAAACTTGGGACCGATTCGTCTGCAAATAAAACGTGTATTTTAGTATAAATCATATTAGATTTTGATCAGTATATTTTAGATATCGAATTAAAAGATACCTTTTAACGGCGCAACAGGTCCTTGTTTGTGTTTTACCGATTTCCGGGCCGATGCCTCAACCGTGAGTTTTTTTACAGTCGGTTTTTGATTGTTGACTGTTTTGGCTGACTGTGCCGAGACTTTTTCGCCCGAACCTGACGGTAAGTTTACGGCAGTGGCCGTTCGCTTAACCGTAATAGATTTCCCGCGAGGCAATTTGATGCTCGGCACGTCTGTCGCTGCCGGTTTTCTTGTAGGCGCGTTTTCTTCTTCGACGACCGGATCGATAAATTTCATGACAGTCCTGACAATTGAATAGTGTTGCCTCGTCTTTGTCGATGGCAACTTTACCATGACTGTCGAATGCACAAACGGTCTGAATCCCGCTCGACCTGTCTGAGTTAGCCGGCCGACGGCGACCACCGTATATCTTGTCGGCCGGGTTTCAATTGTGTACACGGAATCGATCGTTAAGGCGCAACGATCGAATCGCATTCTCGCGATAGATCGTCTTATCCGGTCGATGCCGAAGGCTTCTTCTGGCCGTCCGCCGCCGGCCTGAAATTGGACATATTTCGACTTGTCGTCGAAAAAGCGATCCAATTTCCAAGCGCCTGGTTTGTTTTGAACAGTTTTGTAGTACCGATCGATAAAAGCCCGGCCGATCGACTCGATTGGAACCATGGTTGATTTGGCCGATGTCTTCAACAATCCTCGGTTATCCATTTCCAATCAATTAAATATTGATATAATATATATAAATATATTTAAATCGATTTGATAATTAAGTTTTCAACAAGTGTAATAGAAAACTGATACGAAATATATTTCTCTAACTTTCTTTGGAATAGTGGCGACTCGTAATCAAGACGGGCTATTTATATTCAAAGTTAACTCGAAATGTCATATAATATCTGATTGCGGTCCCTTTTATAGTAGAATTTTCGCTTTTGCATAGATACCCACTATAAAAAATAAACAACAAATTCTATAATATTAAACGTTTGTTTGTAAATATAAATTTGATCTGTTTTTTTTATCGGTTTTACTAGTTATACGTTTTATAATGTCCCTGGAATGTTCATTGTTTTTTGATTACCAAAGCCTTGTGTAAATTGTGGTGTGGATTCGATTTATGAAAAAACCATAAATAAATAAATAATTATTTTGGATTTTATCGTGAGCGTAGTAATTTTAATAATAATATTAAACATTATGTTTAATCTTTGTCTTTGGCACACGCGACAAACTGAACAAACGCTGTACACTTTAATATATAATACTCGTATGTATATGTGTTTTTAATCCACAAAATAACTGTTTATTGTTTGCCATTTAAATGTCTAGAACACATTTGTCAAGCAAAAAAGAGCTGTTAAAAATTTGAACTCATTATAATAGTTTGAACTTTTTTGTCAAAATATTAAATTTCACCGAAATAAATAAAAACACGTTCTATCGAAATGAAAAAATTGATTTAAATTTTCTAATTGCCCACGAAATTATATTTCTAATAAATTATTTATTTATGTTAGAATTCTGAATAACTGTCGTAATATTATGCGAAATATCAATTTTGAAATCAACGAATAGAAATATAATTATCGCAACGGAATCATGTTTTATCTGGATTTGTTTAAGATTCCGTCCATCACAACATAACGTATTAGGTAGCAGTTTATTTTCATAATTTGTAAAACTCGTTTACTGTTTTCGATAATCGTCTGAAACCGTCGCGAATTTGTAACCATGTAGGTCACCGCAGATACTGATAAACAATATAGTTTTTAGCTATTACGTAATGGAACGATTACTATTTCCATCAGAAGCTTTTTGATTTATACCCTACATTTATTTTGTTTTAATTTATTATGTATTTTTTAACGTAGACGAATAACAATTAACCAATATTTACTTAATATTTATCACCTGCGAAAATGAATTCTTATAAACGCGAAATGTCAGATCTGCAACAATCATTCGATTTGCGCCCGTAGACAATCATTTCTGTTCAAGACGACATATGAAAACCTTTTTCGAAAATGTCACGGAAAATTGTGTTTTTATTATCATTAACATTATTTTTCGGAGCCCACAATGGTAATTAGTGTTTATGGAAACTATTTCTCAATATTCATTAGAATATTTGTATTATATATCTCATCAATCGTATGAATTAATATCGCGGTGTCTTTTTATTTTGTTTCGATTAAATCATTTAATGTTAAAAAAGTGACGGATTTAATACTGATTTCACGGACTCGATTTCTTAGAAAATTTTAAAGGGTTATCCGTTTTGTTTTCGCTTAAATGTAATCCCGTGCCACTCTCTATGGTATATCTAATTTTTCGACAAAACGTCAATAAAAATCGAGTTAGTGAGTTATTGGGTTAAATTATTATGCGCAAGTGTTATTACAAAACCAATACTTTTAGGTGTTCAAAGTCTCGACGAAGAAGTCTTAAGTAATATGAGAAAACATCGTCATTATGGTGAGAAATATTGTCGTTCTGCTTACACATTTTTTAACGCTGCAATGTTAAATTTCAAATTTCTAAAAACACTTTATATCCATTCGAGTATTGTGTACTCGACACGACAATGCACAATAATACTTAAAAAGACGTGTATTTGTTTTTAGACGTCATGCAATTTTTAAACTTTGAAATAGACGATTTTGGTAACGTATAATAATCGATATATCGTTTTTATTTTTACTACACAAAAATCACATTTTAAAACAAATGTTGTAATGTTTACCATAAGTGAATACAAATTATGTTTTAATATCTAACAAAAAAAAATTAATAAAAATCTCAATGTTAAATAATTGGGACAAATGAAAAACAAATGTATGCTTACTTTTTAAGTGAACGAAGGGGTAAATAAGTTAAATTAAAATTAAGTCGAGTAAAAAAAGTTAAAATCAAGCTGATTAATTGGCATTGGTGTCCAGACTTTGTTATAATTTATATCGTGCGTTATAAAATTCCTTAATCCCGTTTGTGAGTCAATATGAAAATGATTAAATTACATAAAGTCATTAAAAATACTGCGTTATATTTATGTTTTTTACTCGATCGATAAACTTATACATTTACGATTGTTTTCCAGACATATTTAGTAGACAGTGTTATCTGGCGCTAAATGTCTATTTGTACAAAGAACTGTACACCAAAACCCGAGGTAATTTGAAACACTGTTATTTTATTTTCAATAAATGTAGATTCACTACCGTAAAGTTAACTGGAAATCAAGAATAAAAATATTTCCTCCGAATCGATTAGATTCTCAGATGAAAATTCTATGCGACAATACCTTAAATAATATCGTTTGTAGCTTGTTTTTCTTTTTTCACAGCTTTTTTCAATGTTGAATGCGTACCTAGACAAAGTGCAATGCATAATAAAAATAACGGTTTATTATATTTTAGATAATCCTTATGTTGATTGCAGTGACGAGGATGCAAGTAAAAACGTAGACAATATTGTTGAATACAGTTCGAAAATGTTTAGTTTATTAAACTGTAAGTAAAAAGAAAACAAACAAATAAGATCAGTAGTACTGACAGGACGTATCATTTTTCGTCATTAGTAATTAGTCATTTGATTTTTTTAATGCTGAATAAATATTTTAAAAATCCCTGTGGAGCGGATTGTGACGTTTATAAAGGTTAAGTTTATGAGAAAAAAAATGCAGTTTTCCTATAATGTAGCTCTTTGTTTTATTATATAATTAATTGACGTGTAATATTAATGGTTTTATTATTTTATTTTTTACCGTAAATGTCCAACACGATTTGTACACAATTCTCATCATCAGGTACTAAACCTGATAAAATAGTAAAGCGATTCTCAAATTGATAACCATTCGAGTGATTAAAATGTGACAAGATAAAAGAGATAAATCATGGCCAAGCAGTTAATATTAGTTTCTTCGATTACCTATTTAAACGCGTGACAAATCTGAAGTAATTTGCGTTTCCCGAGTTCCTTTTTTATTTTTACGATATTATTGTTTTAGTTGAAATGATTTCAGTATTCGATTTCGAAGACTTGAAGAATTCCCATAAAAAAATCACTAGTAATGTATACAAATGCACGATTTATTTTCGTGAAACGAATTAGGTATTCCAATTTTATATTGTTTATTAGACTTTCAGAAAAAACGTAAATCCGCACAACATAAAACCGAACTCAAAAATTCAGCGTATGTCATAATCGAAAAAGGCATAAGTCAATACTTGTGGAGTACAGAAAAAGGTAGATTTTACGTTGAATTAAAAAACCGATTTATTTTGATTTTTTTTTTTAACTCTGTGACGTTACAACAAACGCAAATAATTATTTATATTGTTTACTGACATTTTACGAAAGCATTAGTAATTACTAACACGAGCCAGACTGATAGAGGAAATT
The DNA here is from genome assembly GCA_948098885.1 of Drepanosiphum platanoidis. Lineage (NCBI taxonomy): Eukaryota > Metazoa > Arthropoda > Insecta > Hemiptera > Aphididae > Drepanosiphum > Drepanosiphum platanoidis. The sequence goes on along the minus strand of OX402534.1, from coordinate 16,469,346 downwards.
ATTGTTAAATGCGAGTGTTTCGTGAGAACAGAATTGGTCAGGCGTTGACGGGGTGTTGTGAGCGGAGTAAATATTATTTGAAAAAATCGTCGACGTTTGAAATTGTTCAAAAAATTATTTTTAGAGAAACAATCATAATATATATTATATTGAAAAAATAGTGACTGACATTGAAAAAGTTTCTGAAAAACAATATTTTTTTAACATCAACACCTAAATAATGAAACTAACGATATTTCAGCGTCGAATTTAATTTGTTGATTTGTATTTATTTAGAAGTACAGATTATAGATGAATATTGGGTTAAATATGAATCGAAATTGACACTTTCTGCTTTCAACACTTGTTATGAAACCTTAAAAAAACGTGAGTGTCTAATAAAAAATCACCTTGTTTGTTATCTAAAGTATCGATACATTTTTTTTTCCAATGTCTAGTCCCCAGTCTCTTGGCAGTTTCCGAAACTCAACTGAATGATCCAGTGGTAAAAGAATTTGGAAACGTTATGCTTTTGATGACGACTGGCAAGTTTTATTCATAGAATTAATTGAGTTTACTATTTCTACTTTGGAAAAAATAATCAAGCAATATAAGACGCGCAGGTTTTTTTTAAAATGTTTTATTCAATTGACGTTTTTTTTTTCTCCAAAAACGTAATTTAAACCATGAAAAATTTGTTATCAAGTTTCATTCTCAAAAAAAAATCCATCTCACTAATTTTATGTATTTTTTACATTGCGTTTTACAAGTTGGTATTTACCATCGTATTAATACGTTTTATTTTTTTAATTTTTAACTACGAGTACGTGTGTTTTTAGCTGAATTTGATAATATGCTCAAAGCAAAGGACAAATTCGAGAAACGTTTGTATACAATTTTATTTACGTATTGCTTATTTTTGTTTTTCATTATGCCGATTCGAACATTATGTAGCCATTGAAATTATTTATTTTTAAAGGCGCCGTTTAGATAAAATTTTACACTTTACAAAACCACTCGTCTTACTGTCGAGCATAAAATCATTACTTTCATAGTGATTGAATGTCATTGTTTAAAATAAAGTCCTAGTAAGGCTATTCGATTTTCGTATCGGCTGATGAATTCGTCATCAGGTCATGATAAAAATTTTCCCATTTATCGTCCGGCACGTACTTAATGTCTTGACACATCTTTAAAACGACACGTTACAAATATATTAATTTTTTTTTTAAATTTCAGATAATCATTTACAAACAGTTTGGAGTTCAGCTTTAAGTGATATACTCCAAGCAATTCAACACGTGATCAAAAAAATAAATTGTAAGTAATAATAATAATAATAAAACGTAATAATTCAATCGTTCTTCAGAATCGTTTTCGCGTACAATTTGTGTAATATCAAACTTTTTCACTCGCGGAGTCCGGAAGACGCTGAAAAAAGAAATTAAAAAAATTAGAAATGCCCATTTCATACCACAAGTTACATCGTTGATGACAAAAAAAAAAAAATGAACGATTTACTTTTCGATTTATTTCTTTGTGATGCATTCGTCGTATAAAGTAAATACGTCATACAGGCGTTGTTTTTTTGATATTCTAAGGATCAAAACGGTATCCCCAGCTCCACAGCCAGTGAAAATCTCGAGCAAACAGTTTTTTTTTTTGCAAGATTTTATTTCCAATCTCGTCTCGTTACACAGGTTTTGTTGACTTAAGTTCTCGAGTAATACTTTAGAATCTTGGAGTAAAAAAAAAAAAACAATATCAACTGATATTATTATTATGCTAAATTATATTATGTATATGTGCGATTTTGGATTGAAACAATTATTTACCAAATTGGTTAAAAGAAAACTGCTTTACTCGAAAAACAGTTCCGTTGAATCAAATTCCAGAGTTGGAGGATTTCCCGAACTATACAAATGGATGCGTCGAAGTTATAGTTATACTGAAGCGGCTCTTCGTTACAATCACCGACGTGACTCAAGAAATGTATTTACTGTATAAAATAAAGGGTATGTACTAAACGATCGACTTCTACGCAAGCTAATATTTCTTTGAATAATTATCGTGCAAAAGAATTATTAATGAATCGACGATTTCGCTCGGTGACACGAAATCGTTACAACGTTTGAACAATGTAAACAAAAAACTTTCCAATAATATTCAAAAACGGTCGAGAAATGACGATGTCGTAGGGTAAAAATATGTAATCTTATAGTTTATATTATGAATTTTAATTCATTGTTTTTTATTATACTCAGAGAATCCCGAGGATATCGTGGCGAAATATGATGAGTTTGTAGAGCAATTTAATTCTAAATTGAGTTCATTGTTTCCAAACACAGGTACTTGTTACAATATATACTAATACGATTAAATAATGCAATAATACGTATATTATGTAAGTAAAATATTCTGCGATATTTGTTATCCGTCATATTTCCGGTTTTGACAGGATTTGTTATAATAATTATTATTATTGTTAACGAATCCATGGGTAAAATCAAAGAAAACGTACTCTATTCGTAACTTGTATTCTATACAATTTTTTTTGAACTCACGAAATAATTAATATTCTCAAAAATATTAGTCCTTCGATCAATATCTACATTAATTTATTTACAATTTCCTTTGGTATTTACGACAATTATAATAGTAATTGAAATAAATAACTAATACCGAATTTATTAATTTTGAACTCGTGAAATAAATTTGGTCGCGTGGGAATTTTTTCTCAACAAACTACACAATATTAGCGTAATCCGTTGATTTCGAATAATATTTACAGCAATAGCCGCCAAGTCTAAGCCCAAGGATTCACCAGGTAAATAATCGATTTTCATTATTATTAATCGAATCAGAATGCAGCAGATATGAAAAATAATAATAGTTATTGATATTATATAGTGTACAGCGATGATTATGTATTGATATTATTATCATCATCGGTGTACTTTATTGTAGTTAAAATCAATTTTAAACTATATTTACAGAAAAAGACACCTCATCTAAGCCCGAGAAGATGATTTCAAGTAAATACGCATAATATTTCAACATTAAATATACGAGTTTGGGAAACGAAACTCGCTCAATCGTTTTTTCTTATTGCATTATTTACGTACGCACTATGTAGTTTTATATCGATTTCGTAAAGATTTCTTATTACAAAAGTCACACGTGATTAGAAAAACGAAAACGTGCGTATATTTTAAACTGAATTAAAAAAAAAAAAATTATTTCAGATTTATACAAAAATTTTAAAATACAGCCGTCGTTAATCAGATGTAAGTGTATTTTGATATAATAATATTCTAAAACCTAACCTAACCGCGGTGAATGAAAACGAACGAGTAAACGGTACCTTGTATTGTAATGAAGACCATTCTTCCATTTTTTTTTCCGTTTTTCTTCGTCGACGAGTTGATGATCGATTGATTTCCGATGTCTAGATTATGCGAAAAACTACGACACCTGGACGCAAGCCGCTCCAGACGAATCGAACGTCAACCACGTGAAGTCGATTTTATACGAGTCGCATCTATGGCTTACGGTTATCAAACACAACGTCAGTAGAATGATGACGTATGGAAAAACTTGGAGTGCGTAAATATTATAATGTATTATCGAATTCAGAATGAAAATATTTAAAATTACGACGATCGCTCGGCGAAATTTTAAATGGAAAAATTGCGCGACGTCTAGTAGTTTTTTCTGAGGGGGTTTTTTTTTCCAGACTCATTCTGGTTTACTGAAAAAAACGTACCGGATATAATAAAATATTACCAATTTGATAAAACCGATTTGGAAACTGTGCATATAAAACTTGTCGTAGTAAACTGATTAAGTTTTCACATTTAGAACGCAGTTGAGTTTGGGAAAAAAAACATAATATATTTTCGTAAAATTCTAAATCGGGAAATATTCGATCTACGAGATTTAGGAATTTTCGTTACACATTTGAGCAACTGCTCAAGTCGGGTCATGAATTCTGCCGCGGCGCGGTGGTTGGCGAAAATATCGGCAACGGTCGTCGGTGTGGTCTTCTGACTGCGATCGTGGATGTTGTCGCGATCGAAGTCGGAAGACGAGTGTTGAATATCGCTCGATCGCACCGGTTTATAACGAGTCAACCGAATAGAAAGCCTACCGATCGGGGGCGGCACAATAATGATGGTTTTTGCTTTTTAATATATTTATTTATTATTTTAATAGGTTTGGAGAAATATAAAAAAAAGTCGTTAAAAAGAGTGAGTTAATAATTTTAATAGATAAGCGGTAAAAATGCGTCTCGTTTCACGGCCGTTTTGTCAAGGAAACTTTTTTTTGTTTTTTTTTTAATATAGTCGCCCAGCAGGATGAAACGATTTCTGGTCAGCGAATCCGGTAATGTTTTCGCCTCAAATCTTTATCTATAAAATATAATATTATAGTGTTGTCGATTTATCCGATATCGCATAATATTGCGGCGAATCGAAATTCTACAACACTATACGCACATATCCACACCGACTTATTTTGTATATAAAACAATATAGTGCATTTTTGTCACTTTCCAAATCCATTTTAAACACGGTTAAACCTAATGAGATTCACTTTAACTTCCTAAACTTGCATTACACGATGCACTATTGTTTTATTGTTTTCGCCCTTTTTCGATTAATATTTTGGTGAATTTTATTCGATCGTCGTATCATTTCGATCGACGTGTTAATATTCTACTTGTTATTATATTTAAGGTGACTTCCCGAGGTCGAAGGTAAGTTATACAGCCAAAAGTCGATAGCTCAAGTATTAAATAATTTTAATTCGGTATTGCATTTTGATTGTATATTTTAACGAATGGTGCAGGTAAAAAAGTGGTTGCCGAAATTACGATTCTCGGGTTGCATGCTCGGTAAGTTATTGATTTTTTTTATGATCGGTCGTTGGTAAAAAAAAAAACCGAGTTGAATGTAATTAAAATTATCGGAACGATATTTCTATTTTCGATTTGATAACTATTGTCAAGCACATACAGTTGTTTTTTCAGTAGCATTTGGTTGTATAATTAATTATGTTATAGTTATTGAAAAGGGAACCTTCTGTCAAGTAAGTCGATAACAACTAGAGAAAATTAGCCACAACAAACCACCTATATGGTTGAAAATCAGATCATTTCTTCGAGTAAAAATCTTGTATAAACACACACACACACATCCTACAAAAATCAACAAATTCTCCGTTTCACTTAGAACCTAAAACAGAATACATAACTATAACAGTAATATAATATATATTATTATGTTCAGTATGATGTGGAATTTAATATTTTATGACGCGACACTAAACTATTAGGCACGTGTTTAGTGTTGACACGGGTTGACGTCAAAATTAAATTTCGTTTTAAATGAAAATTTCTTAAAATTATCATGTTCTTTCCAACTGTTTTCCTAGCGGAGAAAACAAGGACGACAACGAAGATAAACGCTAGACTTTCCGCAACATTATAGCTTATTAAAATTAAAAAAAAAAAAACTAACTGATTTATTTTACGTTTTGTACAGATCGACACTAAATCTCCCCCGGTATTTGACGAAGAACTCGGTAATCCTTTATTCCGAGATAATAAACGAAAAAAAAAAAAACGATGAAAAACGATGACTATAATATTATTTTCGCGTCGCCAAATCGAACGCGTTATGTATTCGGATCTAATGCTAATTATTACTGTTGTTGCAGGTGACGCCTCCTCGTTCGAAATGAACGACGATCAGATATTAAAAAATATTGGCATTGCGAAAATCGACGTTGCCGTTTGGCAATCGTTCTCTGACAATAAGGTAATAATGTGGTACGCACAGTCACAAATTTTTCAAAAATTAAAACTAAAATTCGTGATCATCGACATTTTAGAATCACGTGGAAAACATTTTTTCAAGAAACATTATTTTTCATTAAATGTCAATATGCGAAGACGCCGCCAGACAGAAGCTATATTTATAAGATATTATAATTATATAAATTTATTGTTTGATATTACTTTGTGTTCGAATCTTTTTGGTGCGAAATATTTTACTGTGAAAATCGATATTTATAACAACAGTTTTAACATCGCATATAGACTTTTGTTGTTCCGAGTCTACATTGTTTACGACGCGTAAACAACAAACGTTATGAATAAATAATTATACTTTGATTAATAGAGTCGACTTGTTATTTTATTTGTTTCTCTTAACTCGTTGTATATTCATCCAGGTAAGATGATAGAACTGGAGTGAGAAATACACTTGGATCGATCATCTGCGTCACAATAGCCGCGACGTGTCTGCAACGAATATGACAATAATTGCAAGTTCGTTGTAAACGAAGTACTCAGTTCGCAAATGATGTTCTTCGTCCGAAAAAAAAAGAAAACTTTTTATCGTATGCCATCATAATGTTTGATTTAAAAACTTTTTAAACAAAATGCATCTGCCGACAATCCGAACGCTATGAAATTTTAAAACCGGTTTCGAAAACGATTTATTTTATTCGAATATTGTAATTGTGTTTGCGAAATTGTCTTTTCGATGAAATAAATTTCCCACTTCATTTTTGTAGTATTTCAATATAGATCATGACTGTATTTGAAAAAGTACGGTCGAAATTAATGTATATAATATATACAAATCAAATTATCATATTTGAATCGCATTGACCGGATTTTTTTCAGGGTTTCGTCATTATAAACATAATATCATGTAATACGTAATAATTTGTTTAACACATCGCGGACTGCTTTTGATATTTTTCAAAATCGTCGTGAAAATGTAGGTCGTCGTAGGTACTGAATTGTTTAAGCAATAGAGCACGTAATAAAACGATGACTATATTTCCATTTACTTAGGAAAAAGATCAACATTGAAATAAATTTCAGAACCGTGCAATAGAGTGTCGGTGTAATAACGCAATCAATTTGCTTTTATTGAAATGACTTATATGTTGTGTATTTAATTTATTATATCAACTGTAACTGAGATGGAGTAGTTTTAATCAATATTGATTATTTACCAAACACTCATAATCTATAAAAAAAAAAAAATGAATTTTAAAACACGGAATACGAGATTCGCTTCTGTCGTTCCGTTTAAGCCTATTATAGAAAATCACAGTATAGTTTGAGACGATTATATGGAATCATTTTTCGAAAAAATGTCACCGAAAATTGTGTTGTTGACAGTAATATCATTTTTCGGAACTTTTAACGGTAATCGATGTTAATGTTATTTATTTATAAAAATGTTTATAATGTTAATGAGTAATATGAAGTATAGTAAATACGTACTTAATTGGTACATTTTCGATTCGTTTCAATCACCGAGTGCAACCTGAAAAAAAAACAAAAAATAACGAACGATTTGTTTAGTGCTCATAATATTTAGTTGCATAATGATTCTTCGAATTTATTTAGAAACAAAGGATTTTTAAAGATTACCTATTTTGCAATATTCGCTTCAAGTTCAAAGTAACACTACATGATAATATTATAACTAATTTTAAAAATAAAATTGAATAAACGGCAATTAAATGAAGTCTGTTCACTCTCTCTCTCTCTGTAACGCCATTGAGATAACGCATGTTACTATATTCAATATTTCAATGCGACATGTGACGTTTATTCGACGAATAATATCAGAGTGTTAATAACGTTACGTAATCACTAGTTCTAGATGCTCGTCGTCTTAGCCCGGCAGCCATAAGTAAAATAAGAAAACATCGTCATTATGGTGAGAAAAGTCGTCGTTCGGTTTACAACTACTTTCCGACTTCATTACAAACACTATATTCTAACCGTTAATCTTTTACATTTTATACTCTCGAGCTTCAACGATATACTTTAAAAATTAAAAGACGTACAATTTTCTTTATTTCAGATGTAATACAATTTTTAAACTTTGGAATAGACGATTTCGGTAAGGTACGATTGTTGAACGATCGACATTTTATGCTAATGAGTTGATTTTAAAGGTCTTCACTAAAGATTAAATCGATCGACTTAACTTTAACGCGCAGACTCTGTTGTAATTTACATCATGTTTCATCAATATATAGATTTCTCATTCGAATTTATGAATTTATATGTGAAAGCACACCAGAATTATTATAGTTCTTAAAAGTACTGCGTTATGTCTTTTAAGTACTCGACCGATACGTTTATAAATATTTATAGTTATAATAATCGCGTAATTGTTTTTCAGATATATTTAGCAGACAGTGTTATTTAGCGCTGAATGTCTATTTGCACAAAGGACTCTACCACAAAACGAGAGGTGATTTGAAACACTTTAATTTCATGGTGTTGTAAATTCGATTAGAAATCAAAAACAATATATTTTGCTCCGAATCGACTCGATTTCCTGATGAAAATACGAGTATAAAACACATGTTCGTGCAAAATTTAACGAAAATATTATGTGCGGCTTTTTGAATCTTTGCTCGCTTCGAATCGATCAAATTTTCTGACGATAAAACAAAACGCAATTAGTGTAATAAATCGGACGGAAATTATTTTCTTTTTTTAACTTTGATATTTTCAAACCAAAACACGTGACATGCCTGTGTAGAGTAGATAATATGCGAAAATTGATTTATAACGAAAGCGGTTTTTATGTTTCAGTTGCACCGGATAAAAATTGTAATGATGACGAAATGATAAAAAACATGAATGGAGTTATCGACTACAGTTCAAAAATGTTTGGTTTATTTAATGGTAAGTATAAGATAAAATTAATAAACTGCAATAGTGAGATTATCGATAGCGTCATAGTTTTTTTTATAATAAGTAAATACAAGTTCATAATTTGTTTAGTTCTAATTGAATTCCGAAAATTCGTCGTGGACAGGATTTTCACGTTTTTTCAAGGGCGTGATTTTATGTAGATATAGAATTTTTAAACCGTACCTGTTTATTTAATTTATTTTTTAAATCTCAGTGGAGATCTTTGTTTAATTATATGATAAACTTAGGTGTAGAATTATTAGTTTTTATTTCCGTGAAATTACTATTATAATCTATAATTATTATAGATGTTTACACAAATATGATACACGAACCATTATATGACAGATATTGGTAAAACGATAGTTAATTTGATAATTTCATTCGAGTAATAATTATTATGAGACAAAAAGAAAAATTAAAGTTAAATATAAGGTGGACCTGTATATTATATTATAAATATATCCGGTTAAGTACATACTTTCTCAACGTTTCTGTTACTCGCGTAACATATCGATTGAGTTTTGAGAAAATATCGTACTTTCGTTTATTCTTCGATTAAAACGCATGCCAAAATCTAGGTGTCATTTTCGTTTCCCGACTGTTTTTTTCTTTTTTTTGTTTACAATAATTTTGTTTTAGTCGAAACGATTTCAGAATTCAATTTTTACGACTTGAAGATTTCCCATAAAAAAATCACCGGTAATGTATAAAAAATACATGATTTATTTTCGTTAAACGAATTAAGTATTCCAATTTTATATATTATCTGTATAGAATTTTACAAAAAATATAAATCCGAAATCAACGAATCTGAGAGGTACGAACCTGAATTCAAAAAATATAAATCCGAGAGCTACGAATCTGAACTCAAAAATTCAGCGTATGCCGTAATCGAAAAAGGCATAACACAATACTTATGGAGCACGGAAAAAGGTATGGTCTTCATGTCAAAACTATATTTCTTTTGGCTTTTTTTCTTTTTTTTTTTTCTACTTTGCGACGATAAAACAAATAAAAAAATAATTATTATGATTTTACAATCGATCGGACACGAGAGTTACTGACAAATCATTAAATTGTAACACGACCTGACCGAAGACGGGAGTCTGTTGTGCGAGGATAGACTTGGTCAATTGATTTATCTAATCTGTAACAATTATTCGTACCAATTAAACCAATAATACTCATACCGACACTCTGACTACCCGCCGTCGATTCAAATTAAACTGCCAAACGATATTATTTCGTCGTCATGTTCAATTTCATTTGTTTAGAAATACAGATTATAGACGAATATAGAAGTACGACCACCGGCTCACAATTCACATTGTCTGCTTACAATACTTGTTACGGCGCCCTGAAAGAACGTAAGTAAATATTAAACAACAGAGATAAATACGAGTCCAACAGAACACGAGGGGTAGTCTGTTATCCGAAATTTCGCGTCACAATGTTTTTGTTTTTTTTTTTTTCGTTTAGTCTATAATCCCGTAGAAGATGTCAAATCTCTATTGAAAGATCCAGTGGTAAAAGAATTCGGAAACGTTTTGCTTTTAATGAATTCTGGTAAGTTTTGTTTTTGACGTCTTATAGAAATTAATTAAGCAAGCCTATTGATTTTACATTTGAAAAAAAAAATTATCATGTAATAGATTATCGTGTATGCAATAATATATTTTATATTATTAGATTTTCGTTTTTTTTTTCTCAAACACAATTATTTTATAGTAATATTAGTCTATTGATTAGTTATTAAATTTATTCACACACACACACAAATTACATAATTCATCGTTTAACCGATAGTTTCTTAATAATTAGTCTTTAGTGTCCTATAGTCTTTGTCAAATCAATTAAAATTTTCCAAGAAATCTCGACTATCCGGTAGAACTATGTTATTTTTTATAATTGGATTGTTATTTTTATCATTTTTAACTACGAGTAATTATTGTATATTTTTAGCCGACTACAAAAAATTGCTGAAGGGCAAATCTACGATCGAGAAATGTTCGTATACAATTTATATAATGCTTTCTTCTTTTTCTACTGTTATGACGTATTTGTTTAATAAATCGCGCGAATTCGAAAAATGTTTTTTCAGTCACTGAAATAATTACTATTCATTTTTTTACAACGTTAGTGTAGATTTTCCAAACACCAAAGTTAAAATCAATACTCAAAATCGTTGTTTTTACCGCGGACGAATGTCACGTTGCTCGCGTGAATGTCAAATACGCCTGTTTTCTCCCCAGTAAGTTTACCCGGCTTCCGGTCTTGACGGTTTTTATAAATCCGAATTCAGCCAGTTTTATCGGACCGTTGATAACATTTGCCCGGGTCTTCGGCGTCCTGTTAAAAGTTTACACGCGTTTTTTAAACAGCATATTACAATAAAACATTGGAATGTACATAATATTTATATGTACCTTTTTGATTTCAGACCAAGAGTTTCAAATAGTTTGGAGTTCAGGTTTAAAGGATATATTTCAAGCGGTGAACCACGTAATCGTAAAGATAGAATGTAAGTTAAGCATTTAGTTGGCGGGCACGAAGAAAAGTGATTATTGTGATTGAACAAAGGAAAAAAAATTATTGTAAAATTTCGATTATTTCATTGGAATTATAATTGCGTCATTGTATGATTTGTGTGTGTGAGCCAGTTGAATTGAAAAAAAAACGAGAAATAAAATATCGATAAAAAAAAATCAACAATAATCCCGACTGTGATGTTCTTAAATTAATATCGACACGTGTACCGTTTTAATCCGAAAAAAAAAACAGTTCCGTTGAAGCGATTTCCAGAGTTGCTGAATTTTCCGGATTATACGAACGTACGCCTAGAGCTCATAATCATATTGAAACGGCTCTTCATTAAAATCATCGACGTAACTCAAGAAATGTATTTACTCAATAGAATAATGGGTATGTACGTCGCAATGAAACCGATCTGTTTGCATGCAAGCTGCCGACTCGGCATAAACTATTAATTATTGTCCAGAAATTATATTTATTGTTTATTATATTCGTTGTGTTTAATTTAGACCAACCCGTGGAAATAATGATAAGATACGGCGAACTCGTAGAGCAATTTAAACGTTTATTGAATTCGATATTTCCAAAAAAAGGTACTCGTTTTGAACATTTAATAATAATACACGCGCTGTAGTAATATAATATTTTATAGGTAAAAATATGTTTTGATATTTATTTTTCCTCGTAAATCCGGTTTCGACAGATATAATTATATAAACAACCGTGTAGGTTGCGAACCCGAATCGACAAATCCCAAGCACAAATATTCCAAACACCTCGATATCCACAATTATTGTATTTCACGAAAAGCTGAATCCAAGTCGAATTGAAAAATAATTTCTATCTCTCGTTTAAGTATCCGGATTATAATTACAATTTTTGATTTTACTACTGGACCCGTGGGTGAACATATCAAAGAAAGCGTTTTGTGAAAATATATAAATGTTCCATTTAAAACTCACGAAATCGATATTCTTAACAAATATTAGTCCTATCAATATCTGCGCTATTTTATTATTTTTAAATTTTATGTTTAGCACTCGCATTACATCGGTATTGTAATCGTGTGAAATTCTTATTGTTTTCTCTATTTTTTTTTTTTCAAAATTATTAATATCTCTGTGTTCAACGTTTACAGCCAACGTCGATCCAAGTAAATGATTATTAGTATTAAATTTATTAAGATTATTGCAGTTAATAGATTTCGAACGATATTTACAGGAAAAGTCATCGCATCTAGACCTATGGAGATACCAAGTAAATGAGCATTTATTTAATATTAGATACGAGTGTCCTCGGGTAAACCAATACGAATCAATCCGGAACGTACATAATATTATTTTTAAAAATGACTGTTAGGTGTGTTGCGAAACGAATCGACGTTAAGGTTAGTGCGTTTAATATATGTATTTCGATTAATATTTACAGGTAGACATGGCTCACCTAGGCCTGGGGAGCATTCGAGTAAATAAGCATTTTTCAATATTAAATACAAACGTCCTCGGGTAAACCGACGCGAATCGATCCGGAATGTACATAATATTAAAAACGTTTAATAGTTTCGTTTGGAAACGAATCGACGACGTATCGGTGTTTAGATTATTGTAGTTGATGGATTTTCATTTATGTTTACAGGAAACTGCGTCAATTCTAGGCCCGAGAATGTTTCGAGTAAATAAGAACTTATTTGATATTAGATACAAGTGTCCCCGGGCAAACCAATACGAACGAATCCGGAATGTCATTGATATTATACTTAAAAATATTAAAAATGACTGTTGGGCTTGTTGCGAAACGAATAGACGTATTGGTGTTTAGATTATTGTAGTTGATGGATTTTCATTTATATTTACAGAAAACGACGTCAGAGCTGATCTTCAGAAAGCTTCGAGTAAATAAGCATTTTTCAATATTAAATACAAACGTCCTCGGGCAAACCGACGCGAATAGATCGCGAATAAACAATACTATTATAATCAAAAATATTAAAAACGTTTAATAGTTTCGTCGTGAAACGAATCGACGACGTATTGGTGTTTAGGTTATTGTAGTTGATGTATTTTCGTTTATATTTACAGAAAAAGACGTCAAATCTGATCTTGAGAAAGCTTCGAGTAAATAAGTATTTTCCAATTTTAAATACAAACGTCTGGGTAAACCGACGCGAATCCATCCGGAATGTACATAATATTGAAAACGTTTAATAGTTTCGTTTGGAAACGGATCGACGACGTATCGGTGTTTAGATTATTGTAGTTGATGTATTTTCATTTATATTTACAGAAAACGACGTCAAATCTGATCTTGAGAAAGCTCCGAGTAAATAAGCATTTTTTTTCAATATTAAATACAAACGTCCTCGGGTAAACCGGCGCGAATAGATCCGGAATAAACAATACTATTACATATAATCAAAAATATTAAAAATGTTTAATAGTTTCGTCGTGAAACGAATCGACGTATTGGTGTTTAGATTATCGTAGTTGATGGATTTTCATTTATATTTACAGAAAACGGCGACAAATCTAAGCCCGAGAAAGTTTCAAGTAAATAAGTATTTATTTTTTTCAATATTAACTTGGATTTCAGGTAAACGAACCGCGAATGTATATCATACTTGAAAATTAAGAATATTAACATTGGATATAATAATAATAATAATAATAATAATAATAGGGGAACGGATCTCGGTGTTCAGATAAGACAGTAGTTAATACATTTCAAACTATATTTACAGAAAAAGTGATCGTACGTAGACCCCAGAAGTTTGCAAGTAAATAAATATTTTCAATATACAAGGTCACTTGTATACTGCGACGCGACCGGAACGACTCGAGCATTCCTGCAAATCACTACCAGATTTTCGGTTGTAAATCCGTTTTCGCTTGCTCCTTACACGCGGGCATCCGCGTTCGTTGCCTAATGAAATAATTATCGCGGCTTTCCAGTCCGACCCATACGCGAATCATGCGTCACGCGTGCTTATTTTAAGTTTTACAAAAGGCCTTTTTTCGATCGATCTGAAATTCCGTATACATCTAATAGGAATATGTTTTTATTGTATGTTTTTGTCGACATCTAACGATTTGATATGAAAAATATCCAAGGTTTGATGATCGGCAAAATGAAAAAAGACCGCGTGCGCGCGTACGTAAAATATGTTTTCACGACGAAACGCCCTCGTAACAAACGTTCGAGTCTAATTTTATCGCAGTTTCACTCGGACGAATATTGTCTTAAAACGAAAAACGTTTCAGGTTTATACATCAATTGTAAAATACGGCCGTCGTTAATGAAATGTAAGTGTACGCCATTCCGTTATAGAAATTTAACGTTATAGATATAAAAGTAAGTGACGACCACTGTCGACGATCGATCGATTTGATGATTTTTTTTTCTCGATGTTTAGATTATGCGAAAAACTACGACTCCTGGACGCACGCTGCTCCGGACGAATCTAACATGAACCACATGAAGTTAATTTTATACGACTCGCACTTGTGGCTAACTGTTATGAAATTTAACGTCACTAGAATGATGCCGTATGCAAAGTCTTGTAGTACGTAACTATATTATATAATATTGTACCGTCGAGTTCGATATATGTCTAATATTCGGTGTGAGATAGCGATAAATCGCTTTGGAAAATTCTAAAACGGTTAAAACACGTGTCGCGTCTATAGTGCCGGCGGCGCTAGAAGAACGGAGCCGAAGAGCCAGAGCTCTGCCAGAGTATCGTCGCGACAACGCCTTCACGGGGGGGGGGGGAGGGGGTATAAAATTATATGTTTTTCTCGACTTTTCGTTAATTCGTTCTTAATTATACTATAAATATATATCATTAGTATTTGATATAGTTTCCCCTTCCGTTTTATGAAATGTGATTTCAATTCATAAGTCGTATTTTTAATATCGTTTTATGGACATTTAAATACTCTACTTTGTTATATTAAAGGTGGCTTTTCAAGGACGACGGTAAGTTGACAGCCTCTCGTAGTATTTTCGTATGAAATAATTACTATTCGGTATTGCGTTTTGATATTTTTTGTCGTTTGGCGCAGGCAAAAAGAAAATGGTACCATGGATTACTACATTTCACTTGCTTTCGCTGCTGTAAGTTTTCCATTTTGTTTATCGATAAAAACCCGAGGTAGGACATGGTCGAAACGAACAGACCGTTTCGGACTGGTCATTTAAAGTTAAACGGGGATCTAATGGATATAATAATTAATTCGATTTCACAATAATTATAATCACTGTTATTGTAGGTTCGGATGACGAAGAAGAATCGGACGAGTCGATGAGAAATGCCATTAATTCAATAGCCAACAATGACGTTTGGAAATCGTTCTCGATAAACAAAGTAATATCACGCACGTTTTCCCGGTCCCGATTCGATACTAAGTCTCGTGTTTCAAATTTTAGCAATACATAGAAAAATATTTCCACTAACATAACCATTGAGAACATATTATTACGACGACGACGTGAAGATACCGGCGGAAGAAGCAACACATTTATTACAATAATTAATTAACTAAATAATAATAAACGATTAAATATTACTAAACGTAGTACGATTTATCGTTTGAATTAAACGGACACGCAACACTATGCGATTCCCGACCGACGACGGATCTCGCGCGTCGTAATCGACAATAATATTATTTTCGACGTACAGTTTGATTGTAAATAATTAATATCGCATTTTATACGAAATTTTACGAAATCGACTGGAAATATTCAAGTGGAAAATTGACTTTTATTGTTTCGAGATTTTTATCACGCGTAAAAACTGAGTGAATAAATAATTATTATCAAACTATTAGAATCGACGAGTTGTTATTTTTATTTTTTTTTCGAAACAGGACTTATTTTATATTTATTATCGCCGGACAGAAATCAGACGCCTAAATACATCTACGCGTCTGTCACGAACAATCGACTCCCGTTCGATCGCGAGTTCGCCGCGTTCTCTTTTCTTCAAATTCCGTAACGAACGAACGGGTTTCAAACGTAAATAATAATATTATCACATTCCCGTCGCGACTGAGAACGAGCCGGACTTGTTCGCACAAGGGTGAAAACTGCCTTTTCTTCCTTCAATAATAATCACGTTCGTTTTCAAACGATTAAAAGTGTATTTTACGTACACGTCACCGCCGAGTTGCGGTAATAATGTATTCTCGAGTTGTTTTCGGTCCCCTTTTCTTTTTTTTTTTTAAAATTAACATTAATATCGCGTTTGTTATTCGTTAACTGCTGTTGAATTTCGTATGCGTAATTTCGTTTGGGATCTATATATTATATTATGTAGTTATCATATTTTATGATTTCGCTGTTTGTAAATTTTATTAATTTTCGGCGACGACGACGTTTTGTTTAAATTATAATAAATCTAGCCGCGTGTATAAACTCGACAATTCGTTTTTCGTACAAATACTAAACATAACGATTGGATTTAAAAACCTTTCGAGCTCTTAAAAAAAAAAAAAAACATAAAGAGTGTTCGAGTATCGAGTTGGACCCACACTTTAATTTTGTTAATGTGAATCGACAATGCAAAGGGTGCGATTTCAAAGTGTCGCAATGGAAAATCGATAAAATTGATTTCATAATCAAAGCAAAAGTAATTTTACAGACAAAGTCGAGGGTATCCGGAAGTAGTATTGGCCAATTGTCAAATTAATACTGCAGGATCATTACCGGAGAACAACGATGTGGTTTATTTCCCAATAATTATTCAATTTTCAATAGTTCGATCGGGATCAAAAACGTTCTTCAAATACAAATAAATAATTCAGTACGATTTACAACATCAATTTAGAATTGTGTTTGTACGTATTGTTTAAATCAATAACGTTTAGTTGCTCGTAAATCACTTGTTTTGTTTTGCATAAAATAACAATTGTAAACAGAAAATTGTTATGTGACGCATTCAACAAACACGTCTACAACACGTATCGTTGTTCGTTCAAACAATAACCAAATAAATCATAATCAACCGATGATAATACGACGTTGTTTTTTTCATATTTATTCGGACGAGTTGTTTTTCCTGAGATTATAAATATCGATGCTTAATTACAATGAAATCGTACTGTTGTTGGGTTCATTGCTAGTTCGACTAATTGTTACATTTTTAAATCTTCGATTTGCAGAAATCGTAAAAACCAACGTCACCAGCAAAATGGTTTCGGCGCAAACACGTAGTACACTAGTACAAGTCCTTAAAATTCGTCGACATTATGATTGACGTTTTTGTGAGCCAACGGCGTGCGTGTAGTTCGGGGGGGGGGGCGAGAGAAAGAGTTGCTCTATTTTAAATCGCCCCCCTCGATCGAAGTCTAGGGAAAACACTGTGTTCTATAATCACGTACTTAACACGGCTCGATCGAATTCGTCGGACGATCGCGCAGTATTTACCAAAATTCGTCGGTGTAAATGTAGGTCACACCGTGCGTGCGATGTAAATTGTTGTTTTCGATCTATCGCGTGGTGGAGGAAAAAAAAAAACAAACAAAATCCATATTTCCCGTGGCAGTTGATCAAATCGACGTGTATCGTAAACATTAACTGCAAACGTTCGACTAGATCGCAGGACCGCGTGCTTTGTGTGTGTGTGTGTGTGTGTAAACGGTACACACTTGAATCGTCTGCGGGGCGCAATGAGTTATACTTACGTAATATCTTATACTCGTTACGTCAACGGTAACAATAGTGTTTCTTCGGTCGAACGATCTTTGTTTGCTTATCAAATATCAGTAACCTATAAAGATAAATTATCGAGCGCCCGAACGTCGGCGCGACGCGGCAAACCGTCTTCACCAGTCTGTCTCAGCCCTCGGAAAACGCATCGTAATCGACATTTTTTCGAGAGACGTTTTTCGAAAATGTCACTAAAACTTCTATTGCTTTCGACGGCCATATCGTTTTTCGCAATCTTTAACGGTTAGTAGTAACCAATATTGATGTAATAAATATTCCTAACCCGACCGACGATGGTGTTTTCGACGTTCGTATCATGTAATATTATGTCAAATCGCACACTGCGTATTTTATTTCGTTGTCAAGTCTAACGAAATGAAATGGTCGAAAAGAGTCGTTCAGATTTGCGATTTGCAGACTCGTTTTCAGAAGAACCGCCAAAGGATTTTTTCTCACTTCGCGCCCTCCTTTTGATTCACACGTATCAGTGATAAAACTCATTTGTGTGCCAACGAGTCCAATGTGCGAGACATGCAGACGTGTTCTTCTACAATGATATTGTTGCGTTCGATCTTCACTATTTGCGCATGACATAACACTTTGTTTTATTATTACTTTTAGGCGTTCAGAGTTACACCGACGAAGAATTGATCAATATAAAAAAACATCGTTATTATGGTGAGAAACGTTTTTTGTGACATTTTTAATTGTTTCATTTTCGACTTTACGACCATCCGCAGTGCCTCTCTGACAATAAATATAATTATACATTCAACGAGACGCGCGCGTTCATTTTCAGATACGTTGCACTTTTCAAAATACGGAATAGACGATTTCGGTAATGTATAAATGAATACGTCATAATCATGTTAACGATCGAAATAATATTGTATTCGCGAGTAAATCTAGACCGCGCGTGTTGGTAAATGTCACGCGTTCAGACGGTTTTTCGATGTTGACGTCAATTGCAAAACGTGACGTCTGCTATAACGGCGCAAACGCTCGAGTACGGACGAACACAGATCTAGTCGCCTGAGATTAAATTTCGTAAAAACAATACTGTGTAACGTCAAAATATATACCAAAGTCTCGCAATCGTTTCGATAAAGTCCGTACGCTGCAGTCGTGTCGGTCGGAACGTCGAAACGTCGTCGTCGATTGAAAACGATAATTGAATAATAGACGGACAGTTATTGTAATGCGTCTTTCGATTTGAAAAAGACCGGCGTGTTTTTTTACAGGATCTTTCATATTCGATGTCCTCGGATTCTCGAATTCGATTCGTCGCGATTAAGTCGTCGTCGACAGAAACACGACGACGTGACGGGCGTTTGTTTTTCGCACGTGTTTATATGACAACTGTTTTATTGGCGTCTGTGTTCGTCGCACCCCAACTCGTCTCGCGTCACATTTTCGTTACTCGGACACTTCAAGCGAGGTAAGACACTATTGTAGTGTTGCGTCGCTATTAAGGGATTATCTTGTGTGACTTTGAACGGCGCCATTTTTCGCGACGAATAATCGATGAAGAAAAATTCGAAAACACTACTGCGGCGACGAGATGTCCCGCGTTTAAGTTACGTCCGTCGAATATTGTCTATTGAACATGTTTACCATAACAGATTTTCACTGTAGTTAATGATTCGTGATCACGTTTTTTTTTTCCAGATATATTCAATAGGCAGTGTTTCTTGGCGTTCAATGTTTATTTGCACAAGGAACTGTATTCGAAAAAAGAAGGTGATTTGAACAAATCTTTTCTCTCAGAGTCGACCGCGCGTCATATCAAACAGTAGACAGGGCATAATAACGCAACGGTTTATCATTATGTTTTAGATAACCCGGCCGAGGACGCTAGTGAGACTGATACGATCAAAACGTTGGAAAAACTCCGCGAATACAATTCAAGAGTGTATCGTACATTTAACGGTTAGCACCGAAATAAACAATACTATTATCGCGCGTTACACGTCATCGTGTCGTTAGAACTACTATGCTGTTCGCATAAATTTCAAAAAAAAAAAATCATTTCGGATCGATGCCTTTATTTCTACTTTCTTTAGATACACTAAAAATATAATACGCGATTTCTTTTGATTATAACCAAGTACAAAATAACTAATATCGTTTATGAAAAAAAACTCACCTAAAATTCTGGATTTCATCAAATTTTAATTGTCCAATATGGTTATTACTTTTTATGTTGTTTGCGAATTTCCAGTTTTGTTTTTTTTTTCTTGTGTACGCTAGAAAAAGTAAAGTAAAAAATAAGTAAATAAAAAACTCATTTTATATCACTTTATCAAGTGAAACTCGTGGACATTTAAAGTTTCATAAGATTTTTACCACAAAAAGTCAACTTTTTTATCGACGACGTTATTTTATCAGCTTTTTTATTTCTCTAAAACGCGTAAAAACATTAAATTTCACGTAGTATTATATACTATACCATACCGACGACGGGGCCAATCAGAGGGAGTTCTGGATCTAACGGATTCCTCTTCCTCCTGTAAAACAAACTTAAAATGACGTTCAACGTATTCGTAAACATTCGAAATCAATTAAAATTCGTACAATAATAATAATAATGAGACACAAAAGGGCAGTTTGTTTTGGTTAAGGAATTATTTGTTTCCTGAAATATTGTAGACAAAACGGGTTTTAAGAAATGTATTCTCTACTTGTATTATATTATATATAGCTTCTAAGGTTTATTCGTTTTAAACGACGTAAGTAGAGATATTTTCGTTTAGTCCAACTGACGATAATATACGTGTGTTGTTTTAGTCGAACTCAAGAAGACGTTCACTGCCGAAGACATAGCGTTGTGCAACAACAAAATTGATTGTAATGTATACGCGTGAAAATACGAATTTGTTAATATTTTTCGGTCGTTAGAAACTAAAAACGTTAATGATTATTGTGAAATTAATTATTGTCCGTTCAAATTTTTCATTCTCATTAGTTTTGATAAAAAATATCAAAAAACCCGTGGCGAAAATTGAATTGAACGAATTGGCGCTCGGCAACATCGATGACGGCCTCAGGGAATTTCTATGGAGTACAGAGAAAGGTAAGTTATACTCGACGTAGGCACCGCGTAAATTTGTTTCATACCTAATACCATAATAAATTAGTAGTAGTAATACGAGAGATGAACCTAACGACAGTCAAAGGCTATTGTTTAATAACAGCATTTTGTCAGCATTTATCAAAAATATCGCGATATCGAATCGAAATTCCGAAACATCGATGGAAAAACTACTCGAAGAAGAAAATTACATATCTCAATTATTTCCATACCTGATTTTCTACGTTAACATTTATATTTTTAATTTTTTTTTTATACTTTCAAGGTAATACACTAATACGTAATAAATGATTATTAATAATTAGTAATTAATATACGTGATATAATTAATAATATTATAAGTATAATATGCGAATCGATATTTTTTCGATATCGGAAAAATAAAAAACCAAATCGACAATTAAAAATATAAACTATATCGTTGGCCAACGCTGTCGTCAATTCGAATAATTTGTACATTTCTATTTGTTTAGAAATCGAAATCATAGCGGAACATAAGAAAGACGATGAATCGACATTGACGCTCAGTGCTTTTAAAATTTGTAGCGACGCCCTAAACGAAAGTGAGTGGACATAGTCGATTTTCACAAATTAAACTATTGACTCGTCTGCAATATCGTACAAAATATATGAAATTGTGTTTAGTGACTACTCCGACGGCCGTGCTCGATTCTCAAGTGAAAGACATGGTGGCAAAAGAATTCGGAAACGCGTTGATTTTGATGACAAACGGTAAACAGCTATTTTTCGCCATATCGTAGAATTATGTAGATAATAATTTTCAACTCGGAAAAGGAATAATTCATTCGATATCGATAGACAACTCGTAAATATTCAACTGTTTTTCCGTCATATTCGTGCCGAGAACATCTTGTACGATTATAATGAATTAAAGTCTTTGAGAAAATTTTTTTTTGAAATCTCAACACGCCCGACCGATCGACTTATTTAAAAAATACGAGTGTTTAAACTAGTCCCGCGGAAAAACCGATTAGTTTACCATAAAATGTGATTTCACCGAGTTGATGTGGTTGCGATTCGATCCCAAGTTGTCGTATGAAATATAAACACGCGTTACTTGTTGATTAACTAATCGTAAAATGATGTTATTTTAGCTGAATACGAGAATTTGCAGTCGAAAAAACTGAAAATCGATAAATGTTCGTAT
Source organism: Drepanosiphum platanoidis (assembly GCA_948098885.1). Classification (NCBI taxonomy): domain Eukaryota; kingdom Metazoa; phylum Arthropoda; class Insecta; order Hemiptera; family Aphididae; genus Drepanosiphum; species Drepanosiphum platanoidis. The sequence continues at coordinate 16,447,125 of OX402534.1, read as the reverse complement.
ACACAATTTATGAGAACGTTCGAATAGTTGTTGAAAAGGCATCCGATACTAAGACGCGATAGTCTATGTTCAAAACAACACGATAATAATAAAATAATTAAAATTGTTTTTTTTTTTTTTAAATTTCAGACGTAGAGTTATTGAAAATTTGGAAATCAGCTTTCGAAGTTATATTTAAAGCGTTGCAGTTTGTACTCTCTCAAATAGATTGTAAGTAAAACACTACTGAAAATCAAACGTTCTGATAAAATTGTTTTCCATCGTTTGAAACAAATTTTACGACCCCGTATTATTACGACGGAAATTTTAAATAATTGGTAAATAACACCCGTATAACATCGTCTTGGGGACAACTGGATGAATTTGTTTAAATGCCTACGTCCCTATTTTTTTTTTATTGATTTGACGATCGCGGAAGGAAAGTAAAAAATTCACGAACAAACGTGAACGCGATCAATAAAATAATAATTAAATAATGTTACGGGTACTTACTCGGAATTTCAAATCGAAACTGTACTTGTTTTGTATACTGGTTTAATGTGAACAATTCTGTTTTGATTGGAAAAAAACCAAAACAGTTCAATTGAATCGAATTCCAGAGTTGGAATATTTTCCGCGATACACGAACGTACGCGTCGAGCTAATGATCATCCTGAAACAACTGTACTTTAAAGTCACAACTGTAACTCAAGATATGTATGTACTGTACAGTATAATGGGTATGTATATCGCATTGTAAACGAATTTTGAGCTAAAATCTACCTATCGCTTTCTCTCTCTCTTTGTTTTTTCTATGATTATAATAATGTAAAGAATCGTTTAAAAATCCACAACAAATAAATAGGTAATAGAAATTAATTTGTAACGCCAATATAGTTTCGGCTATGAGACGATTATTTATGATCAGGTCATACGAAAAGTTTAAATTTGTTCAAGTTAATTTTTAACGATTCTTTACATCGTCAAACTACTAGAGAATAAAATCACCATGTGTATTTAAGTTTTTGTTAAATTTTCCAAAAAATAATTTGCAATCGTTATTTCGTCATACATATAATTATAATATTATTTTTTTCTCGTTATTTTCATGACTCGGGACTAATATATATTATATAATATATCGATAATAGTTTTTTTTTTTTAACGTGCATTGAAAAGTTAGTATGTAATATGCTTATGTAATTTTAGATACTTTTCTAACGATTTACGTATATAAAATAATACTCGAGTAATGACGTAGATATAGTCGTAAATAATATACATTTTGTGTACTTGAACGGTTTATTTTTTTAAAACATAACTCGTTATTGTATTCAGATCAGCCCGCAGATATCATTAAGAGTTACGAAGAATTCATAAAAGATTTTAAAGTCAAATGGGATTCACTGTTTCATAACAAAGGTACCGATTATAATAGTTGTAATAATTAATCGTGTACTTATATTATTATAGTTAGTCATATTATATTGTATTTAATGACAAAACGAAATCACGTGTAAATCACGACAGTCAAACTGTTGTCAAATAAAAATAACGAAAGAATCCTTCCATTGGAAGGACGCACGTGTACAAACGAAATGTGTTCAATGCGAATGTTTTTAGAATGTGTTTGGACACGAAAAAGAGATAAAATCGATCGGCATTCAACCGTATTTGTCGGCGATAAGTCCTTAAATCATATTTACATACTTTTATTTTTATTGCGTTTTGATTTCGGTACTTAAGGAGAGTAGTTATTGTGTTCGTGTGTGATCGATTCTTATGGTTTTCTCACGCGTTTTGACGAAATCACTAATGTTTACAGGTCAAAAACCAAGAAAGCGATTATTTATAGTTTAATAATTTAAAACTTGTGATATCGATTTATAGTTACGCGGTTCGGCGACTGGTTATCGCGTAAAATGTACAATTATACGATTTTAGGGTTCTCGAAAAATCGCACTCCCGCGCGGCTTCGTGTAGTTTTTATGACACTGTACAGAAACTCTCGCACTATTACGGGTTATCGCCTCAGGACGTATTTAAAACAAAAGTATGAAAATCAATTCGACGATTTAAAAATCGAAATCGTAAAGAAAAAAAAGAAATTTATACTTCCCGTTGTTATCGAAGCGGCTCTCGGGGGGGGGGGGGGGAAATAACGATTCATTTACTACATTTTAGAATTAGTTTACGCGATGAAACGTAACATTTATTTTATCCCAACAGAGTACTGTTATTTTAAAAACGACTCTAAAAAACTAGTGAATTTTATCCGTTGAAAAGTAGAATTTTTTTTCCATCGGGTGTTTAACTCCCCCCTCCCTCTCCTAATATAGAAAGTATTATTGTTTTAGTGTCGTCTACGCGTCCTGCCCGTCCTTGTGCCGTAAACGTGAACAATAATTACAACACCAATACGTTAAATTTTATATTATATTTACAGGCGCAGTCAACGATTCCAAGTTTCCGCAGACAATGAGTAAATAAAAATTTGTTTTCAATTTTAACTGACGCATAAAAGTGACGTCGTTTTACGTCTCACGAGAAACACGCGATTAATCGCTCTGATTAATATTGTCGGTTTAATGCGCGAAATCGTTTTAGGTCCGCTGTTAAAAGATTCGAGAATACGACCGTCTCTGATAAGATGTAAGTACGGCGCGAGCGTTACCATTACCAATACGCATAAAAAAATGTTATGTTATTTATAAAAAAAATAGAAAATAATTATTAAATAAAGTAATATCATATTAATATTTAACGGTTAGTAAATAATAACAAAATATATTATTAAATATATAAAATGATTTTAATACAAACTATTCAATAAACAATAATAAAATAAAGGTCTTGCCTCGAGTATTATAATAAAGAGTGCGAAAAAGACGTCACGACCGGTTTCGATTGAAAATCATCAACGGGTGTAATTGTTGTTTATTAATAGTTTGTATTACAATAATTTTATATATTTAATAATGTTGTTGTATTATTACCGATTTTCTCCGTCGTCGTCCGCAAATGAAAACAAAATCCACGTCGTCATCGTCGCGACACACCTGGTCATTGTTTTTTTTCCTTCTTTTCGTCAATATAGATTTGGCGAAAATTCACGATTCCTGGACGCAGGCTCCTCCGGATCCGTCAAACATTAACCACATGAAAGTGATCTTATTCGAGTCGAGTTTATGGCTTACGGTTATAAAACACAATCTCAATAGAATGTTCATATACACAAAGATCTGGGGTAAGTACAACAGAGCACGCGCGTTTCGCGAGCGTATTACCGATTTGACTCGTCTGACGCGTGTGTAATTATTGAAACGATCTAAAAATTATACATTTTATTTCCCCGTGCCAATCTAGCCGTGGAAGAATTGAACAAAGCACTGCCGCCAAAAGTATGTCGGAAAACCTCGATCGGACCGGATCGAATACGTTTCTGTCGTATTATTAATGTTGAAATAATTGTTTATAGATTCAAGTGTCGTCGCTAAACGGAATACCACTACCGCGGACCAGGAAACGTAATTTTTAACTCTCGTCCATATTATGTTATTCGATAAACATGTTCGGCGGTTAACATACCGCGGTTTTTAGAGCCATTGGCACACGTACTCAGTTTAGATTTTATGAATTTGCCGGTTTTGTGTTGACGAATGCGTAGTACACGTCGAATGTCGTTTTCAAAACTGATTTCTGTGAACACATTACATAAAGGTTTCTTTTATAATATATGTGTCGAGTTTCGCGTAATTCACAATATTAGAGTTATAATTACGTATTGATTTGAACGTTTTTCTTCTTTTTGGATTTTCTTTTTCTTCGATTTTCAATTGTTTCGCGTGAAAACTTGGCACATTTGTTTACCATTTCGCAGTTCGAAAAAATCCGCAAACTACTAAATCGACCGAAAAATTATGAACAACAATTACAATTTAAAACGTCGTCGATTCGTATTTCTATAAGTACCTATAATATCTGTTACCGATTCGCGATAGAATAAATTGATTTATTGATATTTCACTTGTTTTTGTTTTTCATTTTTTATTATTACTGAAGGCAGCAGCCGCTTTATGAGAGTAAGTTGACAGCTTTTATAATGTTTGTGCGCCCGACCGCGTTTTCATGAAAAAAAAAAAAATAACAACATGCTATTGTTATTTTAATGTTTTGCGCAGATCATAAAAGGAGCATTGAACATGATGAGATTAAGGAAAAAATCTTCATCAAGTAAGACTTTATCAACGCCTCGTTCTATTATAAAACATCGTTTCTTTTCGAAATACAGCATAATATAATATACTCGTGCAAGCTCGAGTGGGCGTCCAAATAATAATAATACTCATCTAGTCTGCCGCACTCATGAGTAAACATTAATGTTTTGTTACAGAACTAAAGGCACAATGTTCTAGAGTAAGTCTGCGGCTAAAACTAGTTTCGTACCGTTTCGTAAATTATTGATTAAATGACACGCGAATACGTTTTACATTTCGTACAGGTACCTTCTGTGTTTGGAGGAGGAGACTTGTCAGCAATAGGTAAGCTTTTGAACATCTCGTCATAGACCTCCCAAATCAGGAAGCAGTTCATTCCTAGAGTTGTACAATGTACATTGATTTTTAATTCGATTAATACTGCCATTGATTAGGACGTGTGATTTTTGTCGCATACCACCTGCTCGATTCGAATAAACCGAGTAAATTATGTACGTGATTACAGGCTCAATGGACTTGTCTACAATGACGGAAGAAGAATTGGTATCGTTAGTCGTAAAGGACAAGATCAACGAATCAGTTGTGAAATCGTTCGAAGATAATAAGGTAATATACGAAAAAAGTTTTCCCGGCGGTCCTGAAATCAAACTGATTCTCACGATTTAAATATTACAGGATTACATGAAGACTTATAGCGTCAAATAACATTGACGATTAAAAATTGTCGCGAAAAGATACAGCGGAAGAAGATGCATATAAATTACAATAAATTAATTACATACCTCATATTAAACGATTTAACACGTAAATATATTAAAAATTATTTATGAATACGTACACGAGTATATTGTTATTGTTGTTTGTACTCGACGACGATTGTTAGTATAATGCGATAAAACTTGACTTTCGAACCTCTCGTACGTTTTCGTTGCAATCGCTTTGGCACGACGTTTCACTATAAAACGACATACTATCATTTCAACGTCGAGTATTACATATTTTTTACTCACACTTTTACTACAGTGTTTTCACTATTCGGACGGATTTGAATTTCGTATTACGATCTGGCGGGCGCCGCGACGAATTAATGGTCTCCGCGGTACGTACTGCTAGACCGCGCTGTGTATTACTCTGGGGTAGCGAGTCGAGTGTTTACGGCCAATAAAAATGTGCTCCGAATGACGACCAGTTGCGTAGAAAGTCTCACTCACGTCCTCGCGGAAGACTTTGATAAAGACACGTATTTTTTATTAATCAAAGACGGTCTTACTTGTTTTTTTATCTTTATTTTCAATAATAATGGAAAAATAAATAAATGCCGTGTCAATGCGACGCGGGCATGTTGGAATAGTAATATAATTGCGTGATTTGTACGCGATAAAACGACAAAATAAGCGAAAAGACTTACACCGCTGTGTGTTGAGACTTTATTATACTCACTGGATTTCTAACGCGTTCTAAACAACAATACTGTGGCGCCGTCCGTCACGACTAGATCTATAACGAGTCGATTCGAATTGGATTGGCGACGTGTTCTGAAAACAAACGAAATCCATTATTAGTTACGTTTAAAAAAAAAATTTTAAAAATTTTTAATCGACTTGTCAGAGAAATAAAAATACTCTACGAAACAGCTCAGATAATTTTTATCGATCGATTAAACTATACGTACACGTTGGAAAATATATTATTATAAATTGTAAAAGACGATATTTTTTCCCATTTTTTTTTTTACTACTACGTTGACATTTCAATAGGAAAAATCGTCGACTATAATAATAATATATTATAATGTATAGCGATCGATAGTGTACGTTTTAAATAGGAAAAACGTCCTGGCGTGCTTTACACAAAAAACCCAACCGTTTTTTTTTCTCTAGGCAGTGGGGGGGGGGGGGGCGAGGGATTCGTCCTACGTTCAAAGGAGTTAAGCCTCCCGGACCCCCCTTCCCCCACCACCCGTTTATGCCGATGCGCGCGCGTATCGGCGGGCACTTGGCCGCGAGCGACGTATATACCGACCATATATTATGCGATATGATAATAATAATAATATTATGTCGATGGTCCGACGACGCGCCGAGAGAGAAAAAGGTGTTAAAAATTCATCGAGCCCACTCGCGTTTGTGTTTTATACGCGAACGTACGATTTTTATCTCAAAGACGCGCGCGCGCGCGGTATACAATATTAACGGGCCGATACGATGTTTTATTTAATTTCACGCGGGTAGTTTAAACGTATAAGCGCGCGTGCTTATACAGGGTGGGGCAGTGAATCGGGCGATTTCAAAATAACTATAAAAACCCGAAAAGTATTTTTTTTAACAAATATATTTATACAACCTGAAAGTATATAAAATAGCATTAAAGAAGTGTTAACTTGTTATTTAATTTTTATAAATGATATCTGCAAGATGGGGGGGGGGGGGCTACGAGTCATACAGCTAGAGTGAATATTCTAAAAGATTTGTTTCCGAACCGCATAATTTCTCGAAATGGGAATATTCCACGGCCACCACGTTTGCCCGATTTAACGGCCTGTTAGAAGAGGTGACACACAAATCTCACCGGAAATTCTGCGAAACGTCATGACTGCAGTTTTCAAAGACGCCTTCACGAATGCTCGCTTCGAAATGGACGCCATCTTGCAGATATCATTTATAAAAAGTATAAATAACAAATTAACACTTGTTTAATGCTATTTTATATACTTTCAGGTTATATAAATATATTTGTTAAAAAAAAAAAATACTCGTCGGGTTTTTATAGTTATTTTAAAATCGCCCGATTCACTGCCCCGCCCTGTATAAGTCGAGCGATGCGAGGGCGCGCGGCGAAATTTATTTCAATAATAAATAAATGCGTATGCGCTCGGCGTAAAGAAGCGGTGAATATTTCAATGTCTGAAATAATATAACGCGTGCGCGAAATAACGGAACCGTTACACACGCCTATACCGCTACACGCCCAGTATAAATTATTATGTTATTATATTCAGCGCGTATCGAGAAGGCGAAATTAAATTTCCCAAAAGCCGCGCGCAGTGTCGTGACGATAATAATAATAACAACAACGACGACGACGACGACGACGACGATACCGGCAGCTGCTAGAATCCGTCCGACGGTTTTTTGTTTTCCAAGGTCCGGCGGCGGGGGATTATGCAATTATTATCGTCGAGCGCGCGCGCGCGCGCACAAGGAATAATCCTTCCCGAAATGCGGCGTTTTCCTCCTTTTTTTCAAACAGAAAAAAAAACGTATCGAAAACATTTCATCGCTAATTCGGTACATATCGCTTATGAAATAATAAGACGCATAAAACACGCACGAGCGCAACAGGACGTTCCCCACATTAGTCTAGCGAAAAATTATAACACGCGTGGGCCGCGCGACGCGCACGTAATTTAAAATTATATTATTATCACCGAGTAAGTTGATATTTCCTTTTTTTTTTAGGATTTTAAATATGAGTTTTATATCATCGACCGGTGGTTTCTAGTGATGGCTATACATAATAATTACGATGATTTTTTTATGTTAAAAACGAGTATTTGATAGTAATTATTGAATATGAATTAATACTAGCCAATATTATCAATTAATTTAGGTATCAAATTTTTATTTATTGTCAAAATTCATTTTTAAATTCTACGCGTTTTTATAATTTATCGTTTGAAATACGTTTAGAAATCGGGAATTCGACGGGCTGAGTGGGCTTTCCTATCTCGTTTCAGAGCGGTTTTCCTAACGTTTATCTAACTCGTTAAGCTTGTAAGGAAACCTGCCGCCGCCGCCGTCCGAAACGCAACCGGGCAAACAGAGATTTTTGTTTTAGAAAAACGCGTGTTACTGCTGCAGATAATAATATCGCGATTCCATTATTTTAAAATAATAATTGTACTTACTCATGAATGTTTTGTAACGATCGTACTTTGAAATGAAGACGAGGAGACTTCAGTAACGGGAGAACCACTACCCTTATTTCGAATGGCCTTCGGCGCACTCGTATTTCACTAGACGACTTTTGTTTCGAAAACCGTTTGCGTAAACTCCGTAAAACGTGAGATCGACAAAATATCACCTGCCGTAAACAAAAATTAAAAATCATCGAACGAACAAACATTTTTCTTTGCGCGGAAAGCAAACCTTATAATAATATAACACAAGTGTGTTGTAATTTAAATTTTAAGTGATACGTTCACTATGAGAGAAAAAAACATTTTTTTTTTAATTTAAAATTTGAAATTGTTATACCTTCGGCGCTGTAAAATATAATTATATCATTAAAAACTTTTAATCGTAAGGTTGAAAAAAAAAAACGTTATAATTAAAAATCATTGTTATAGACGTCGAAATATAGAAACCTTAAAATGAAAAAAAAAACCTTAGAAAGAAATAATCGGTTTATTGGGTTAATTAGTGTATAAGAATCGAAATGCGCATAAAAAAAAAAATTTTAATTCGTGTTTACCAAGTGTGGTCGGATAAATTATAATATTACCTTTACATATACTTCGATTTCGATGGTATATGGTACGGGCGACGGCTACAAACTTGACAAATTTGACGGTGATCGTATGAAAATCGATCGATGCGATTCGTTAGACCGTTTCAAGCAACTTCTAGCATACAACGGTTCGATTGGAGTGCTTAAAACGAGAGTTTGGCAAGACGACATCGTTTTGCGTTCGGTTCGTTACTGACGCGGAGTTAGGATTTAGGCGAAAACTCGGAAATTTTCATACCGACTTGTAAAATATCGGAACGTTCGAATATTAATGTATTCATATAAAATTATAACACGTAATATTATAAAGAATTCGCACGGGACGTGTTGTCGGCCGAGCTGCCGAGAGCGGAATGATCGTCTCCCGATCAAGCGCCTCCGACGAAAACAATACAACCGGGAAGTGACGTCATCGCGGCGGCGGCGGCGGCGGTATTATCATGACGTAATGTTTTTTATCCCGTCGTTACATAATCGCGCATTCGTTCGATCGTAATAATTGCGATTTAAGGAAACAACGTCTGGTAAAGTCGCGTTAATAGACGGAGAAAAAGAAGGAGAAAAACCTTTATTGCACATCAGACACGTATAATACGTACTATACGTATAGTCTGTTGTTTGTCGTTTTATGAAAAGATTTTTGTTTTTATTCTTTCGAACAATTTAAAAATGTTCTCTTTGATCAAATATTAAACGTATCATAGAGCAGCGTACAACGATAAAAACGCTGAAAATAATAATAATACGTCCATTGTACGCGCGAATCGTGTACGCAGTTTAGCGCCGGAAACCGACGAGCGCGAGAAAAAGAAAAAGACGACTCGAATTTCGCTGAACGAAATAATCACGACGTATTTTCATAATATCATATCTCCGAGGGACACTCGCGCATAACGTATTATTAAAATATACTCGGCGAAACAACGACACAACGCGAGTGATATATTTTATATTGTTATTATAACGCGCGGAGTAGCGGCTACGCGGAATAATTCCCATCATTATGCCAATATTATTTTATGGACAACAAAGTGTGTGTGTGTGTGTATTTTATAATCCGTGCCGACGACGTTTTTTTTTCCCCCGTAAATTTAACTGAAATTCACCCCGGCCGACAAACATTATAGGCGAACGATTTACCCGTCTTATACATAATGTATATCCACGAGCTAATCTCGTCCCGTAAATATTGATTTTCTATTATAAAAAACCTTTGACTTTTAAATTGGATTTTTAAAAGAAAAAACCCACATCGCGTAGGTATATAATACGTATTCAAAACTATAGCGTTCGCTACAGTATTTACACATTTTCTTATACAAATTGTACAGCCGTACAACGTACGTTATGCAATTATTAGTGTTTTACGTGTATAATATAATATAATATTCATTTATTTATCAAACGCATCATCAACGAAAGACGCGCGATTTGTTAATTTGTTAATTTAGTTTTCGACTTAAATTATACTGCAATCGACGTGCGATTTATCGATTGAATCTATATTTTTTTTCATTGGATTACAAACGAATTATACGTGTCCGCCGATACAAGCACGAGATAAAATATATCGGCTGGAATATTCTATAGCAGCGGTTCTTAACCTTTTGTAGGACACGGACCCCCGATGAAAGATTTTTACAAATCGCGGACCCCCTACCAATTTTTTGTCGAATTTTATAATTTTATATGAAAAAAATAAATAATAATCCAAAAATATTGTAGCAATGCACTCATGTCACGTATTGACTTATGTTAGGTGTTAAGGCTGCCGCGGACCCCAGGTTAAGAACCGCTGTTCTATAGTATTGATTATAAATACGATCGATGTTATAAAATCATCATCGCTCACACTATAACGAAATACCCCGATCGCGCGCTCCTTAGCTCGCGCAGTACAGTCGAAATTTAGGTAGACACCGAGCAAAGCGAAACTTATCTCGAGGGTCAACCGCCTTCTCCGGATAATTTATATAAGTTATAACTGCGTATCTCGGAAAGTCACCTCGACCGCCGTTGCCCGTGATTAATTAACATTCAACTTTCGTCGGTCGATGCGTCGCGATAAATTGCGAAACGCGCGTGTTTAAAAACGGGTGCGCGCGCCCATCGAGTCACATAATATATTATAATTATGCGTTTGGCTTTACTCACATGTTCGTACCGTTGGTTACAGTTGCTCGTGTGCATGCACTGCCCGACTAGAAAAAAGAATAAACATATTGTATGATATGAAATCCATTAGTATTTACTCTAGCGACTGAAATAATAGCTTTCTAAAAAATATAAAACAAACCGAACGAAAATAAATAACGTTTAGCCGGTTAATACTCTAGTACGATAATAACAAAGTTATTAAAAGATTTATTGAAAATCTATCGAATATATAAATAACGTTAAAGAAAGTATGGTCTCATGGTAAAAAAGTGCGAATATCAATGCGATCGGTTTCGAATATGAAATTCATATCATCGGGTATTTTCGTTTTTATTTATATTATTTATATAATGTATTCAATAGTTTGTGGTAAATAATTTTATACGTTCGATAATACTTTGTTGTAATTATTATTGTTTTCGTTGTGACTAGAGAGAGAGAGAGTTTTGTAAAAACGTTTAAAAGACACGTCTGTCGAGATACCGTCGATTACTATCGACAGCATTAGTGAATTTATAGTAAAAAAAAGTCTTTAATTATCATTCGAATGCTCACCGTAATTTTTCATCAGTATCATCACTATAGTCACGAACGATTTTCGTTCTTCAATTATTCAATTCTCGCCTAGAATATAAAATATATTAATATTAGTATGATAAATTATTGTTTATTTTTTCATAAATAAAACCGTTCGTACGATTTAATCATCGTCCGAAAAAAACGCCACGCTAAAACAGCATTTTCTCAGATGGCCGAAAACTTAAGGACACACACTCGCACATAAAATCCAAAAAATAAACACACTCACACACGCGTCATTGGTAAAAACCAATACGCCTCGCGTAAACGAAATATGCGAAAACGCTGTCGTTTTTAAATTTCCGTTCAGAGTCCCCCCCGCGCGCGATCTCCAACCGTGGGGGGGGGGGTACGTGCGCATTATTACGCGGGTACATTACTATATAATATGATATTGCGATTTGCCGAGCACACGCGCTCACGACGACGACGACGACGGTGACAAGTAAATCGGTTTTACGGTTCGCGTATATACGATTTAAAGACCTGTCTGAAAACTACGTAATCTACGATTGGACGGCGGCGGCGGGGCCCGCACAGACGTAATCTTCAATCGAAATGCCTGGGTGTTTTTCATCGTCGTCGTCAGAAAGAAAGAAAGAAAAAAACGAACGCGACGGCTGACGGGAGTATAATGCGGCTGACAACTTTTTAATATCATATAAATACACGATCCCGCGTTTCGAGTTTAATTTCTCCGTTCGGCAGTAGTTCTTTTATTTGTTAACGCGCGGCGATAAATTTATTTTTATTTTTTTCTCCCTGTTTATCGTGCCGCCGACGACGACGTCTTACAACGACGCGGTCGAGTAAAATTTCGATGACAAATCGAGAAAAACGAATTTTAAAGTCAACACCGCGATATATAATAGTCGAGTTCGCGGCGGCGCGGCGTTGTGAAATTAATCATCTTCAAAAATGTAAAACGCGATATTAAATGATAATAATAGTAATAATCGCGACGATAACAATAATTTCCGAAAAATCAACGACTTCGAGCGACGCGACATTATTGTACGATACCGCGCGCGCGTGCTCGAAAATAACGCTTTCATATTCACATTTAACAAGTGAACGTCACTCGTTTCTTTGAAATACAATATAACGCGAACGAAACTCATACTTTTAGAGGACTCGATCGTTCTACAGCTCTTTCAAGTTATCGTATTATTGTTAAATAATAATTATTTATCGCGTGATTTTTCATTTGCTATTTATCTGATTATTTTCATTCGTTTTTGTGAAATAAAAAACCATTCGATTGAAATTCGTGAACTTTTCAAACGCTTTACGCGCGTGTACGCCAGTGTTCGTGCGACGACGCCCAAATACTCAATGGCGAAACGTCTTTCGAATTGAATAATGTCACGACAGTAATATTATAACGGCGGTCGTCCGGATAAACGTCCGACTCGGGGCCACTGACTACGCACACGCGTCGGGAAATCTGATAAACCGTCCGACGAACGGGACGATACTCGAACGTATCGCGAGAGGAATTTCGGGACCTCGCACGAATTTGATAAAAACAAAGAGCCGGTAAAACTAAGATTTTTTTTCTTTTCGAAACGATCAACTATTATCGTATTACTATGTGAAAAAACAAAACATCAACCGCGTGGAAAATTACTTCGCATACATTGAATTTATTTATAAAACTACCTATTGACAACGGAGACTTTTAATTACGCTACGACGACGTCGACTCCAGAACACGTTCGTTTTCGAATACTTTATGGGATAAAATACACTTACAACGGATAAGTTCAGTCGCACGTGTACATAGTTATTAAAGTGAATGCGGAAAAAGTATTAGACGAGCTCACAAAAAAAAAGAAAATAAAATAATAATATTGTGTTTATCGATTCTAACGAGTTTAATAATTTTCACGCGCCGTTTTAATAGCTAATTCGAAATCGCGCGCGTTTCTATTGGACTTTAAATACAGTCACTTACAGACTAACTTTCCGTTAACCGCCGCCGTCAGAAAAATAAGTATTTACGCCCTCGTTTCTAACGGAAGTACGTTAAACCGGCGTGCGAGTACACAATATACCATTCGTATATACTTTTATTTAAGCCGTCTTTTGTAAATATAAATATTATGTATTATCCGCTCGAACGCGTTTTCATTTACGTTTCGTTTCAAACCAACGACGTTGAAGTTTCATTTCTCGTTTATCGAAAAACTCTTGTTAATCGCCGCGGTTCCGATCGCCGTTAATCGAAGTTCTACTCTCGTTCGTGAAAACGATTTATTACAATTTAAACATTCTATTTTGCGTCGTTCGTGTCGAAATCGTTATTCTTCTATCGATGCTTATCGAAAACTCTGTCGATTTTTTTTGTCTTCTCTTTCGATTTTTTTAAGTGGACACTCGTAATGATATTGTTAAATTCGTATCGCCAATACGCCAATTACGCTTTTGCTGTTGTACGATATTTTCCAAAACGTTTGAAAAACTTGTTTCTTGAACCATAACAGATTTGGTTTTATGGTTTTTTTTTTTCTGCTGTCGCGTGTAAATCGCGTGTGTTCGGAAAACAAAGAAACGTCCCAATATTTCTTATAAATAAAACGTTCGCGATTCGACGAGGAAAATTTTACCAATGGTTCGTAACGTTCCGCGAGAGTTCGGAGTAATTGTTTTCCAAAGTTTTAAAATTAAAAAAAAAAAAAAACCCAGTGAGAAATAAAAACGTTTGTCGAGACGAAACAGTTTCGTCGTCCTACTGTTCTATTACGGATAGTTATTACTCTTATCGATGTTGTATTATTATTACATTTAAAAATGTTTTAACCGTTACCCGTCGTTTGGTTTTTTTTTATTATTATATCGTGTTCCCTCTTCTTGCCGATCTCGTTCACCGATACCGTCATGTCACATGCAATAAAACTGAAAACACGACTGTCACGCCGAAACAACTAATCGTAATTCGTTACATTCACACAAATTGGACGTTAAATATAATTTAACTTTTGAAATTAAAAGTATCATAATGTGAAAAAAGAAAAAATACCGTCTTCTGAACATTTTCTCTTTCTATTTTTTTTTTTTTTTTACGCGCACAAAGCCCCGAGGAACAAAAGTATTGCGATACACTGTATATTATATATATATTATTTACATACAACGCCGGGTTTAAAAAATACATAAAATCATTATAAATACAAAAGTTAATCTAGAGAGTTTGAGACTACAGAAGTGAATGTAAATGTAGTACGTATTATTACGGGAAGAGAGATGGAAAAAAAAAAATCGAAAACACGCAACTTATTATAATTTAATAACGCGCGCGGTTTGGCGGCGGCGGCGGCGGAGTAGATTGACTGTGTATTGTTTTGACGGAGTTAAAAACAAAAAGAAAATAAAAAATAGAAAATAAAAATAAAAATCATCCCGACCGTCTAATTGGAACGCGCGCGCGCGCAGTCGATGATGTTTGCAAAACCGCTCTGTCGACTCGACTCTGTTTACACGGCGTCGATCGGAAATCGCACGTGTTGCGTTTTGTGTTTTGGAAAAACGTCGTGGAATATTATAACGAAAGGCCTCGCGCGAATCAAAACGCGATGCGAAAACTGTTTTCGATTAGACTCTCGAAAAACAGCGCACATTCAAAGATACGTTATTATGATATGATATTATTCTGTAACACGCGCGGCAAACGAATTAATAATCGTCGTATGGGAAGGCGACGACGGCGTAACCAATGGCTGTGTAAAAATTCACCAAGATCGCGCGAAAGAAAGCGTTTCGAATATCGCGGCGGTCAGTGGCTAAAACAATAATATCGTTCATACCCGCGATCTCGAGTGACGATCGAGATTTACTGCGCCGAAGTGTCGTGGAAAATTGGCGGCGTACGCGCCAAGGAGTTCGGCGGGATACGTACGTGTATGTACGACCCCAGTCGTCCTTTTTTAGCCGACGAGCAGTGAAGGACTTCTATATTTGAGCGGTTTTTCCGACCCCTAACACCGTCACGTACTCGAGCACCTGAAATCATATTCGTTTTAAAATATTATGTTGCTGTCACATGGATTTTATAATACTATACGATTATACGAAACGAGATTTGTCTGAAAACATACATACATATTATTATGTATATGATTTTCGAATTTGTTTTTATGAAAGTAATCACGTCTCGATGGTAGATATTCCGACTCGTGTATTTGTAATTTCTCTTGAAATAATAATATGAACTCGGGGTTAAACGAGGCGGACAGTTTTACCGAGCAACAGTGACAGATTTAAACGAGACGGGAAGGACAGAGTTAGAGCGACAAAACGAGATATTTAGAAACGTAACGCCTAGGAGTCTAAGACATCACGTCGAACGAGAGTTGTAAACAATTTTTGTGGGTAAAGTGCTTCTAAAACTCACGTTTTTGCGATCTTCTTTTCATTTAAACGCGTCGAAACTCATAACGTCCCTCTCGTGCGCGGCGCGGCATCTCCTAATAAAATAATTAAAATATTTCATTTTTTCCCCAAGAATTTAGTATTGATAAACTAAAATACCGATAAAAAAACTAGTTTTATTACGACAGAATAATATATCTAGTACGATCGTTTTTCTCTCCGAGCGACGACGATAGACTTCTCCGCGGCGGCGCGGCGCTAAATCATACAACACCGCGCTCACGTACTCCGCGGCCGGGTCCGCTCACGCCGCCGCCGCCGGATCAATTATTTCCATCGCACGCACGTGCGCACACACCTGTGCGCATCGTTTCGGGGCGGCGGCGTTATGGTTCATTAATGAATATCCATTAGGGCTATTTAAAAATGCACCGAAACGGCTCCGGTGCACGGTCATAAAATATTATAATATCGTGTACGAGTAGGTCCGCGCGGACGGACGTCTCCCGTAGATATTAATTTTGATTTTTTTTAGAGTACGAAAACATCTGTCGAACCAACGATTTCTATGATACGGTCGACTTCAGGTACAGACAACCCGGCGCGGCGGCGGTAGCATATCGAGTTTTTAGAGTCGATGCTTTGAGGGTGTGCTTGTCGGTCGGTTTTAAAATTTCCCAGAACGTATTACGGTTGTGAATCGTGTGAAAATCTGTCGAACAATTATACCAACAAAATATTATTAAAAAAGTCCAACACGTTTTTGATAAAAAATTCTATTGTAAATCAATGAATCATAATAAAGAGTGCGAAAATCGTTACTACCGGTTTAGAATGAAATTTTGAAAATTCGTAGCGATCGATTTTCTTTTTTTCCGATTGTCGAATTAACGCTCTCGGCATCAGATTCGAACACAATTTAGTTTACGTGGTTTTCGGACTCGTCTCGGACGCGGCAGGACGACGTAATTATTATTATTATTGTCTAGTCTGAATTGACGTTCGAGCGAATGCCGAGTCGGCGCGAATGCTTACCGCAAAAATCTCCTCGGCGACAATGACGACGATGTGGCTAGACGTGTGGTCGTGACGCGATGCGGACAAAGGACGTCGCGTCGTCGCGTACAGGGTGGTGTTGTCCTTCGAAGAACCGCCCGCGCAATCGTTTTTTTTTCTTTCTATCTTTCTCAATAATCGGCTTTACTTCCGCGTCGAATTTTCGAACTAGTTTTAATCGTAGTTAACTCGAAATGAAAAACCAAAAAAAACCACGTTAAAATCTCATCGCGACCGATAAAAAACCTTCTCGAAATGGCCCGTCTGCATTTTTCGATATTAGATCGGATGACGATCGTTATGGCATTCGGGTGAATTGATTTTCTCGCCGTCGGGCGCGTCGTCTTACGAACGTATTAGTGTCCGAGACGAAAATATATTCGTTGGCGGCGACGACGAGCCGAGCGTATTTACACGTTTTTGTTTCAGAAACGAAATACGACGCGACGCGGCCGCGAGTCGATTTCTCGCCCTTATGGATTATTGTTATTGTGATTATTGTGTTTTTTGCCTTCCGAGAAAAGCGCGCTCGATATGTCGTGTCGTGTTGTATATTAAAATACACCGAGACCGGCGGCGCGCGTTTCTCCGGGAAAAAAGGTCGTTTCCGTCGGAAATAAATCTCGCCGACCCGCCGAAAACCGTACGCGATAACCGGCCGGCGCTCGTCGAATGCGGAAAACATTATGTGCCCAAACAACGCGACTGTGTCTCTCGCGATTTTTCACTTCGCCGCAAGACGTTATTCGCACCACAACAACGCGCACGCGCCGCCGCCGCCGCCGACGACGTCATCGAGTGCGCAAGCTGACGGGCGGAGAGGAATTTTCGTAAGAGAGCGACGACGACGACGACGTTTTTTTTTGTTTTCGGTCTGTACGTTTAGAAAACAAACTGTTCGCGTCGTCGAAAAGAGACGAGAATACTTACGCCACCGACAAAAAACGACTAGTATATTATTACACGACGAGTTCGGGATTTTATCGACAAATAATGCAACAACAACAACATTCTCGTCGGACATTTTCACAATTTTCTATTTACGATCGTCAAAATGCTTTTTATTTACGTCACGAAATCGTCATCCGAGGTACGGCTAGACGCGGTTTCAAAACGCGCACGAGCGCCCGCAGTTTTCATTTCCGATACGACGGGCACAATAAATTCCGACGACGAGGCGTGTGTCAAGTGACGTATAAAAACAGTAGTTTCCGATTTAATCGTCAATAATACGAGTAGGAATATTGCTCGCGCGACACCGAGCGGGTAAAAATCGCCCCGGGGCATGCGAGTTCCTTCGCAGACAAACGAGAAAAAGAAATTCGTACAAATATTCAAATGTTGGGTACATGTTTTTGGTTTCGAAGAATTTGAAGATTGTTTCGTTCCCCATAATGCGATACAAACTTTACGGGTTTCGATACTGTTGTACAGCGTGCGGTTACCGTTTTTTCTCTTCTTCTACTAGTAATATTATTATTATTGTTATTGAGTTTGACGCGATCGTTTCTCTTATTAACGTGAACGCTACCAGTATATTATATTTTTTTCATAGCGTTGTTTTTCCGATTCGTATATTGTTATTGTGTTCGCATCGACGACGGGCCGTCCGTCGTCGTTAATCATTTCGTTCCATTTTTCGTTGTGTGTGATTCCGTCCGACGACGCAATGTTCTCATTAAAAGTTTTTCGCAACGCCATGTTTCGCCCGCGGACGCTACGGGCTAAATAATAAACAAGAGCTTTCGTCAAGTCGATATCGCTCCGGAGCAAACAAATAGCAATCTTCAAAATCGTATTTGTAAATATTATTAATATTAGTGAAACGTGACCCATAACGATAAGACGCCCGGCGACGACGACGACGTCGCGTCATTTGTGAAACGTTTATCGAGTAGATCCGTCTTTACGTGCATTTAAAAACAAGAGAAATTCGAAAAATGTTTAATGACATTTCGATGACATAAATAAGAAACGAATTCGGCGTGTGTGTTGAAAAGCATTTCAAGTTGAATTCGCACTGTTATAACAATTATGATTCGTATCTATCAAAACTATACGATAAAAGCGACTGTTTTCGTTATGGCGAGAAAACGCGATTATTTAATTTAAAATTTTCAATCGTTATTTTACTATGATATATATATATATATATTATATTCGGCGACGGTTTTAGCTGCGATTTTCAGTGAAAATGGAATATTAATTCTAAAATGAATTTAAAAATATTCAAAACAGAGTTGAGAAACCCCGTGGACGGCGCGAATAACAACGTTATTGTTCCCGCAGAGAATTCGAACGATTATTTTCAACGCGACGAAATCGAGAAAAAATAAATACCCGATTTGAGAAGTAATAATATTCGTTTCGAACTTTCAAGTCCATCACATTCACGACGGCCGTCTGACTTGGACGTATTTTGAAACGAACGAAATCGGTCGGTTATTAAGCTATATGGAACTACGTATGTCACACGTGCGCGACGATTAAACAAAATTTTACGTAAAATAAAAAAAAAAAAACTGAAACAATTATTATTACTGTTGCGATGACAAAAGCACCCGGTGCCCGAAAACGGTCGAGTTTTCTCCGTCGACCACATAAATATGTAAGCGTCGATAGTGTGCGCGGGGGCGAAAGTCGCCGTAAAAAAAAAAAAAAAAAAAACAACAACAAAAAAACCTACTCCAAATAGAACAAAGTCGTCGGACACACACGCGCGCGCGAATATTTATTTGACTTTTATAAGTGGTCGGTAAAAAGTAATCCGAAACGAGGGGGAAATTTCGACCGAAACTCCGCGAAAACACGTCGTCGACGACATTATTTATTATTCACGCGACAAAAGAGGAATAGGACGTATAGTGGTGTGTAGAGTGGTTCGTGTGTGTGTTCGCCAAAGTTTCGAAAGTATTTATTCGAAAAAAAAATCGCAAATTAATGGATTTAATTAGGGATCGATTGTAATATTAATGTCTCGCGCGCGCGACGAAAAATGGGGGGGGGGGTGTTTTTTCGTCCCTCCTCCTCCTCCTCCTACGGCGATTCCGAAAACCGTATCGATCCCGGGCGAGAGCATAACGAGTCGGGACGAGAGTGAATTATATTCGCTCGCGGTGATTTTTTTCGGTTCGGTTCGTTTTTTTTTTTTTTTTTATTCACCGCCAGTAAAATATCTCTAATTAAAATTTACGACCGGTGAATTCATTCCTCCAGCAGTTTCAATCAACCGCTGTAGTTTTTTTTTTTTTTTTTTTCATTCTTCCCTCCCCCCCCCTTACTGCCCCTCGCGAAAACGAACGAGTAAATATTAACCTTTTGTGAAATATTTAAACGATATTATTATTATATTACGTTCTCGAGCGAACGAGAAATGTACTACACACTATATCGGGGGGGGGGGGGGAGGGAGGGTGGTTTACGATGATGGCGGCTTTTTTTTTTCATTATTTTTTATTTTTTTTTTCAGTGGCACACTCCGACGATCGGAATTCCAAACGAGACACGACTGCCCGACCTGCTCTACGCCGCAGCAGAGGAGGTGATTTTTCGATCCGTCCAGGACGGAGGACTCTACGATAAATTATTTCGTAGTTTTATCTAAATATCACAATAGTATCCAAAGTTGTGTCCAAGCCTCTTTTTTTTTCTCGCTATTAAACTCGTCGTTACTTTAATTTAATGTATAATAGCAGTTAGTATTATTTAATAGTAGACGAGTAAAACGTTAACAGAGGTAACTGTTATATAACAGATAATTTCGTTCGTTTAGACGTATAAATATTTGTCATCATACTTTTTATCATATTATGTATTTTCACTCGTATTATATTATAAATTTATGAAATTCCAATAATTTTCAATTATCTCGGCAACGTGTTTCACCGCGCTTGTGGTAAAAAATAGATCGTAGCCAGTCCCGAGTCCGGTAAAATCTGAAGGAAAATGTCGCGTAGTAATACAATACCTAAAACAATCCGCGGGACCCAATTATTTAGTATAGAAATTTTAATTTCGGCACCGAACTCAAACGCGCCCGATCATTTCGATAAACCCTCGTGACGCCCGTATTTTGTCCGCTCCACAGACGGTCGTTTATATAAATTCATAGCTCATTAACGAATTCCCGCGCCGAACGAGCGACAAAGCGACGGAAGACACAAACAGTCGGTTTTGATTATGTCTCTGATTATTGGCTCGTCATTGCACTACTAAACGATCACGTGCGAGATTGTTTGCCGCGTAATCGCGTCAAACGTCAAAACGTCCTGTTAAAAAACCAACGCCCGCTTCGTTTTGTACACGCGCGGGCTCCGGAAAATCGCTCTCCGCGCCGCCGCCGCCGCCGCCGTCGTTTTAACAAGGCCGAGCCGGTAGGTAAGCGATGATTTTTAATTCAGTAAGTTAATAATTTCGTTTCCAATCAAGTCGACAGTTAAAACTAATAGACGTTTCCCCCGAGCATCGGCCGAATTTGGAATTCCGTCGGCAATTAAACATTGATTCTACTCGAAACTGCCGTTGAATTCGTAATGCCCGATTTAGTTTTTTTTGAAATTCATCTCGAAACGACGACAATCATAGAGTAGAGTGACACTGACATTAACTTAAGATATTATTTTAAACGAGCTTTAAATAGAATTCGCTCACGTTTATTTTTGTTTTTCAATCGAACGGTTATTAACTGACAGAGATCTAAACGCTCTATTCTCGGGTACAAACAATTCGGGAAAACATATAATTTCTAATCGAATTCACGCGCGCCTGTCCAGCCCTTTCGCCGCGCGCCGGTGGGAAATCGACTACGATCGATATACGACCGGGTCTATATGGAGATCACTACTATTATTGTTAGATAAAAAGAACAAAACGAACGGTACGCGACGAATAAACTTTCGTAAACTCGCGCCGACAAAGTGTGGTTCCCGTTTGCCAAAACAAACGTGGGCCAACGAAAACGATGGGAAAAATCCGGCCGATACCGTTTCGGACTCATAGAGTGCCACACAATATTGACGCGCGTAGAGATAATAAATATGACAACGATAATGTATGCGGACGTCACGCGACGGTCGAAGACTTTTCCGCCGGCCGCCGTCGGTAATGATACGTATAATAAATAGCGCGTGTTGTCGTCGAGTTAAAAATGATATTTGATATACTGCGAGTTTTGAATGTTTATAATTTAAAAACATGCGAAAATATAAAATGAAGTCGTTTTATTATAATTGATAATATTTTTATTTTCAGTGTAACCTTTGAGAATTGTAGCGCGTCGAATTCACAACTCTAAATCCATAACTCGATAGAATAATAAAAGTCGGATAGAATGTCGGTCAAATTTACCTGTATCACAAACGAAACATCCTAGATTTGTTCGCAGTGTGAAATATTCGAAAAATAGCTCGCCCGAGACTTTCAAAAAGAAAGTCATCCGAAGTCTTACACAATTATGTTATAGGTACGCCGTCCGAAGAGGGACGACGCGAACCGAAAGAGGACTCGTCCGGCGACCGATCGGGTAGACGCGCGCGCGCGCTAATAACGATAAAGTCTCTGCCCGGGAGCGGCGGCGGCGGCGGCGGGCGAGGAACAGGAAGCGAAAACGCGTACGCGAGAGAGCGTGTGCCAAGTTTCGTTATTTTCCGTCGCTCCGCATTGGCGTGCGCGCGCGCGCGTGTGTTGTAAAACTCTGACGGAAAAATAATATTAAAAAAAAGAAAATAATAATAATACGGGGAAAAAATCCTTGCGCTGCGGCGAATATCCCGGAGGAGAATTCGATTTAAAACTAAGAAAGAAAACATATTATTATTATTATTATGTACACAGTATATAATAAAACTAACGGGTTTTTCGATATTTTTTTTATTTTTTTCATACGGAGCTAACCTTACGTTTTCTCGTTCGAAGAGTAAATAATTTTACCACCGCGCGCATGTTTACGTATACCGCACGTACACCGACTAGAGGTTACGATATTGTCGCCGAACAAACGCGGTTTTTATCGAGACGAAAACCCGTGGGCTAGTGGTGTTGGTGGTGTGACCAGTGTTAGGACTTATCTAGATAATTATTTATTTATATTTGCAAATATTGTTTAGTCGGCACTTTTGCGAGTCGATTTCAAAATATTATAACTTTATAGTTTTTTACGAAAATCGAGAACGTCGACGGAAAATCATGAAAAATTAGCACGAAAATCGATCAAATTTAAATTTTTATTTCTACTTGAATATAATATTTATATAAACGATTAGAGACGCGACCTGCAGATTATCAAAATCATAGATATTTATTTCGAGTCGTTTATAAACTCTTGAACGACGAACAATATTAATATTCATACGAGTTGTGTTGTTATTTTTGTGGAAAAATGTCAAAAACGCACTCGAGTTTTGGTAGCAAAAGTTAATATTTATTTTTTTTTCGCGCTGGAGTATTATCAGCCCGCTCGGAACGGCTACCTGCTATTAAACGTGAAACATATTTTCCCGATAAGATTCGGCAAATGGAGACGGTGATCCGATAAAAGTACGCGAAGACTGCAGCTTAGTGCGGTGAGCGTAATGGGTTTCGGCGTCTTTTATTTCATTTTATATACTCGCGTATAGTTATAGCTGGTACTCCGAGTCTAAAAAGTAGAGAGTAACATTGTTTCCGAGACGCGAAATTATCAATTCCCCTATCCTTTCGTTCGAAACCCATAAGTTTTTACGTGCCGGAACTGTCGAATGCCGATTTCGACCGACCGGAACGGACGTAAAAAGGCTAATATTTCGAGTCTCGAAACGCCCGCCGCCGTTACGGTCCGTTTCGGGCGCCGCGCGTAGAGACGTACGTGTCCGAAAGTCGAACACGGGGCGCGCGGGAAAGAAATCCATACGTTTTGCCTGGCGAGCGCGGCGAAAAACGACTCGGCGCGCGACCGAATCTTTCGCGAGGTTGACCGCGCCTCGTGACGGGTCGGCCGAGCGTTGCGCGATTAATTATTCTCAAAAGTGTCGCGTTTTAGGGTCTCCGGAGACCGAGACGCGAAAATGAAACGATCGGGGGGGGGGGGGGGGACGGCGTCGAAAAAACCTAGGTCGACAAAAAATTACCGACGAAATTGATGATGAGCGGGCTGCTCGAGCGGCAAACGGTACGCGTAGAAAAAATGGGGGGGAAAAAAAAAACAGGAAAACAGGAAAAATCCACTTGGATTCTCGGGGTCGCGCGTGAAAACAATAGAGACTTTCAACAGGATATATTGTTGTCGGAACCCTTCTCGTCGCGCGTGTTCTCGGAAATCTCGCGAAACGTTTTTATTCCGGTCGGAACGGAAAAAAAAAAAAAAACGTTTAAAAAATATTATAATCAATTATAATTTATCGATATCACTATATCTAAACTCGAGAAATGAGAAATAGTCTTTGATTTGATGTCAAAGAGTTGAATTCAACGTTAAAAAACAATCGAGTCTATTATGGCGGACGCCGCCGCCGCGCCGCCGTTCGCCCGGTTTTCGCGATTCGTATACGCGAGTTTTTCGAAAATCCCGAGCGATTTCTTTTTACATCTCCCAGCTCCGCGAGCAAAGACAACGGTCCGACTCTGTCGGTATACGCGCGTCGCGTCGTCCAGAGTACAGGTGGCTCGTTAAAAATTCAACAAAACTTTTACACCGTCCGTTTTCCGTTTCGCTCGGGTTTTTTTTTTTTATTATTATTGTTTTGCCCTCCATCCCCCCCCCCCGAGCTCCACGCCCCCGAGCCACGTCCTTTGTTTTCGTCTCGGGCGCCTCTCGTCGTCAATTGACTACCGGGCCGAGAGACGGGGGGGGGGGAGGGAAGGACTTTATAAAAAATCGTGTCTTCGAACGAGTCGCGCACGTCACCGCCGCCGCCGGCGGCGAGGATTTTGTGGTATTATTTTTTTCCTCGGAGAATAAAAAACAAAAAAAAAAAATTCTAAAACGATATCTCGCTTGTTTTTTTTATCGCGGCCGTTATTAAAATTGCACGGCGGGTTTATATATTATAAACGTCGCATAAAACGCGTTTCGGCGGCGAAAGGACACGCGATCCTATCGGTTAAACGCGCTTTACAACGTACATTATAAGACATTATAAATATAAGACGTCGTCGTCGTCGGGAGTCGACATGATATTTTTACCCGGTCGGTATTTTTTTCTATTATTTCGCCACCCGTCGAGTTTTTCGAACGCTCTATTACGTGTTATTATGATAATGTGTTTATGCGCGTGAGACCGCGTGCGCTTGGCAGTAATGTGCTGCTCGCCGCGGCGGCGGCGTACGCAGCATATTATTATGATAAAACGCACGCGGAGCGATTTACGTCGCGCAGACTAACGCTCTCGCTCGTTTCGCATGACGTTTCGTATGATACCGCCGCCGTTCCCGGGGGCGATTCCGAGGATTAATTTATTTAAGCGCACATCCGAGAGAACAGCAACGAGCGCTTTCAGTCTTCATTAACAGACGGCACGTCGTCGTCGGTGTCCTCGCCGCCGCCGCCCGGGATCGCCGTTTTGATACACCTACGCGCGCGCGGGACTCGGGCGCCCCGGGAAACGCGGAGAACGTCGCTAAAAACAAAACGCCAAGACGGGATTTGTCGTCGGACGGGCCGAAATATATGATCTAATGCAATGGTGCGCAACCTGGGGGGGTCGCCGCGTATTTAACAACACCGAATGAAAAAGTTATATACTATATTGTATTTTTATTTTATCCTTAAAAGAACAGGCCTTTTTTATGTACCATTTTTGTGACAACGCTATTTAACTTTTTCCAATTTTTTATTCTCAAAGTTGTTCCAAATACCTTCGTGAGTGTCACCACGTCACCCGATTTTCAAAATTCGACCCCTACCGGAGTTAAAAGGGGTAAAAGGGGTAAAAATGAAAAAAACTGATAAAATAAAAAGTTATACTGCACACGGGCGAAGCCGGGTTATTCAGCTAGTGTAATATATGATGGCCGTGTCGATCGTAGTATTATTATGTCATATCTTAATTTTAAAAAAATTAAAATGTCGATTATAATAATATTATTATAATAATTTCAGAAATTTTCTTGATTTTAGATTTTATAAAGGTCTGGTTTTTTTATTTGTATTTTGTTTTAGATTAGTTTAAATTAAAAGAAATATAAAAATGGCCGGAAAATAACGATTTAGTTTATATGAGAATACAATGTTTGTACGGTCGTTTTAAACCTAATAATAAAAAACGAATTCTTTTTTTATCTATCGTGAAAATCTATCGCGAGTACCAGGATAATTAAAAAAAAATCGAACGGTCCGCGTTGTTTTATAATAGTCTAGTCGAATTCGCCAAATTATTACCGTCAGAGTTTGAATTTTTACGAATCGCGTATTTCGAGGGCTAAATCAGAGTACATAATAATATAGTCCGATAAAAATAGGTATTTTATTTTCAATATTTTTTTACGATTTATCTGACGTAACGGTGTGGGGACGCGGGATCTCCCCGTGGCGGCTCTGCGAATTTTAATAACATTCTGACGACGGAAATTGTAAAAATATATATTATGTCTCTATTAAGATTTTTTTCGAAAAAGGTCGCGCACCACTGATCTAATGAAACGAATACATATTTTAATCGTGTCGCGTTCGCTAAACTTATCGCGACGGTTTTCGATTCGTACATTATGTATATCAGCGCAGCACCGAGAAAACAGCACTGGAAAAATGCCGGAACACGCGATTAAAAACCGGAAACCGGCCTATTTTCGTCTGTATTTTATAACGATTGATAATCCGGTTATGATTATTATTACCGTCACGGCGGCGCGGAGCCCATGAATTAATGTCGCGAAAATAAAACGACGACAAACACTGGATTTAACGGCCGCGACGTAATTCATAATAGGTATTATATACGACTGCCTACGCGAGCGCGCGTAGTGAGAACCGCGTGTGTTTGACTTTTGTCGAAAAGTTTAATTAACGCGCGCGCGCGCGTACGTGCTACCTGAACTGTACCTAGTTTGGCGTAAGTCGCGCGCCGCCGCCGCGGTTACTTCAAACTTTCAAAGGACAAACCGACTGCGACTAGCGCGCGTAATTCGAGTCCGCGCGAGAATAATTATGATTATTAACGTCCGCCTCGAAATATCAAAACCGAAAATATCTCACAGTGTCGCGAGAAAACATGTAATACGTCATAATATTATAATATTTACTCGTCGAAATAAGTCATAATAATATTATTAAATCGTACTCACTTTTTTTTTTCTTTTTGTTTTTTTAGAGTGAAAACGAGCAACGTTTTTATTGATTTGTCGATTTCACCACGCCGCGCCGCGCCGCCGCCGTGTCTGTTTTGATCTATAAACGTACAAAAACGTCATTAACGCACGAGAGTTATTTGTTTTAATCGTTTGAACGATAATAATTCGACTAATCACTATTGTATTTATGTGTACAAACACCTAAATGCCGTTTTCGGTATAAAGTAAATATCT
The DNA here is from genome assembly GCA_948098885.1 of Drepanosiphum platanoidis. NCBI lineage: Eukaryota > Metazoa > Arthropoda > Insecta > Hemiptera > Aphididae > Drepanosiphum > Drepanosiphum platanoidis. The sequence continues at coordinate 16,419,763 of OX402534.1, read as the reverse complement.
CGTCAAAGGCGTGCGAAATCGATTTGGAATAATTATTACTGTAAATCGGGGAACGCGGGTTCGATGGCAATTCAGTACTCCGGTCACTTATCGTCAACGTCAACGTTGTGTTTATAAAAAAACGTTGGGTTTTTTTTTAAAACGCGTCGACGCCGTTTCTCGCAGAACGAATAATATAATATGATCCCTTTACCTCCCCCGCGCCAGTTAAACACGGTTCTGCGCTCGTTAACATAATTATAAATAATTTTAATTGCGTTTCGAGACAACTACTATAGAGAGCACCGAAAACCGCAATCGCATAACGAGTACGGGAAACGTACGAGTACGCGCGCGCGCGTAACTATTATAATAATTACCGTCGAAAAGTGCAGCTATTTATGTTTTCGCGCCAAAGTTCTCGAGTTAATGGTGAGGGGGGGAGGGGCGTGGAATTTTCCCGGTCCGAAGACGGATATTACGCGCTGTTCCGAAACAACAGGTGTGTTTTTAGTAAAAAACTCAAATATTATTTATCTTGCGAAGAGGGGCGAGTGGTTTTCGTGTTTCGCTCCTCGTGGCCGTTCGATTCAGCGCCGCGTTTGATCGGAATAGTCTAAGAGCGCGTCGTCGTCGTCGTCGTTTTGCGATTCGCTCGTGGAAAACGAAAAAAACGAAACGAGCGGATTTTATCGAGCACAGTTCTGACGAAAAGCCAACGCGACTTACAACGTCCCGAAATAGAGTTTTTTTTCATTTTGCTACACATTTACGCGTGCTTATTAAAAATAATCACGCGACGTATTATACATCGAAATGTATTCATATATATTTTTATATTATGTGATATTATTTCACACGAGACGAGTTTATGAAGATTCTCGCGTTGAATTTTCATGCCGACATCGAGTATGATTACGATTCGGCGGGAGAAAACTGGTCGAAATCTTTTGAAAATTGTATTATTTCTAACAGACGGTATTGTACACGAGTGTGTCCGGTGTCAATTTTAAGTCTATACGGCCGTTATGTTACTTTTATAGGAGTTTATACGATCGAAAAAAAAAATTAGATTTCGTCGAAATCTAAAGTTGACGATTGGATAAAGTAGTCTGGTCAAAGTCGTGACGTTAGACTCGAAAAGTACGCTCTTCGTAGTCGTAAAACGAGCGGCTTCTTCCCTGTAACAATATTAAAGTGTCTTAATTTGTTTTCGTTTAATCGCCGCGTACACGCGATCTCGTCACCGGCCGTACCATCGAGCACGTTTTAATTATAAAACAAAGTGTATAAAAGCAGCCGAGGTCTAAAAGGTCTAAAAAGGAACGCGGACGCGTTTAAACGAATCATACATTGCCCCGTGTCTTTACAAAGGATTAGCGTCCGTGATTTTTCCACTCGGACATAATGTGGAAAATATTTTAGTCCGAGGTCCGGAATTATATATACTTTAAAAACGTAAACTAAACACCGTACTAATACTAATTATAAACATGTATTTACGCACTTATTACCATTAAAATATTATGTACTTAACGTCACGGTGCAAAATAAAACACGACGTTGAATTAACACGAGTTGTTCGGACACAATACGACACCCAGACGACACACAATTCATCGACTCGTAGGAAATACTTAAAAAATTCAAAATATCGCATCCGTTTATACTCGTACACTATTTGAGTATTGTTTATTTAGTAAATGCGTAACGCGATTGGTCGATGACTCGTATAAGGGATATATTCGAAAGCAAATCGATTTGAATAAGTATAAATACTAAATGTTTTTTAAATAAACTGCCGGAAGAAATCGTGTCTGCTGATATTATTGAATCGCGTGCGAGAATATTGAAAAAAAAATCACGCGTTATATTTTCAAAAACCAAAATAAAGCGCGCGCGGTGATTACCAAACTGTTTCGCGAAAACACGAGACGCGAAATTTCGCCCACATCCCGGCGGGGCTTTGCCTCCTCGAATAGTTCTCCAAACAATTTTATATTTTCACTTTCGATTAATTTAGCGTGATTATATGTTCCGTTATGAATATCGGAACAATTTAGACATTATATTATTTTTCTCGAATTCACTAAAGAAGATTCGGTGGATGTGGTTATACGTGGGTATAGGCCTTCTCGACCGAGCCAGCGCAGTTATAAAATGCTACTTTTCAAACCAGTCGGTTTACATCCGGGCGCTATCGAGCACACGCTAGAGCGAGCGTACGGAAAATTCGTTGACGTAAAAACAATCACAACGTGTCGGCCGGTCTAATCGCGGGAAAAGGTCGGCCGCGGATATACGTCTCTCGGCTCGCTCGGCACCCGAACGCGCGGCACATTCGAACGATTTACGCGCGAAACCGAAGCGCGTTTTTTCCCCCGTTTTTCACTCGCGGTCCTTTTTCCTGTCACTCCAAATCCCTCGGCCGCCACTACACGTCTCGTCCCGAAACGAACACTCGTAAAACATCGTTTACCCCGGCGGCGGCGGTCTCCGCACGGTATACGCGCCTAATCCGACGTGATATTATTTCCATTACCGTTCGTTTCCGCGGCAGACAGAGTAAAGAGTATATAATATATAACGTTCTCGAAAAGAGAAAACAAAAATAAAAATACCTACGAAACGAAACGGGGGCGTATAAATTATATAAAACATCGCGTCGGAGGGTTTCCGTCGTCGTCGTCGTCGTCGCGCAGATATCTCTCGGCTTCGAACTGTCAATTATTGGCAAATTTTCGTCGCCGGTAAATGGAAACTAATGGTCCGAAATTGATGCGCGCGAGTTGTGGGCGTATATATACGTAACGCGGCTATTCATCGACGTCGACAAAGCCGGACGGAGCCCCGGTACGTCGTCGTCGTGGTGGTGTGCGACAAGACGCGGGTTTTTTTTTCTTCGCCCCGACCCACTCTACTCCTTCTCTATCCTTTGCGCTATATATTATAATATAGATATGTGTGTGTGTGTGTTGCCCGTTTCGCGGCGGGTGTTTTTTTTTTGTTCGTTTCGTGAACGCGGCGATTTTTCTCTCGATTTTTACTGTTTTTTCATCGATTCGTGAATCGCGAGCGGGCCCGCCGAGTCCGCGAACCGGACGACCAATATTGTTCTAAACAGCAGCGCGTGGCTGTTTTGTCAATAAATCGACACCGGGTCGACGATGGAAAAACTAACGCGATAATTAGTCGAAAACCGTGCCGAAAAAATTGAAAATAAACGTTGTTAAAACACAATAAATTAATAATCGTTTCATCCCGATTGAAGGCGAACGCCGCGCAGAACCGAACAGTTTTACACAGTTTTCGTTCCGAAACGGATTTCAATATTAATTTTCTTTATCGTAATAAACGTGTGGTGGACTTTGTTTCGAACGCTTTGCATTTGAAACTTATTAAAATTATTATTACTTTTTTTTTTGTTTGTGCTCGTTTTATAGTCAATCAAATGACGTGACAGATTATATTTAAATAAGTCGTACGACGACGATAGATATTCGATTTTCTTGTATAATATAACAACATTGTTTTACCCAATATTAGCGAACGAACGGAAAATAATAAAAAATCGGCCGAAAACGGGCCATTTCACAACCGGAGCGTAACGTGTAAAATATTTTATATAAAAGTCCTTCTCCTGCGATAGGTCTTGCCACCCCGCGCAACCTAATTAAACTCGATGTACGTGCGCTCGCGCGTACGACGACGACGACGAAGCGCCAAACCGAGTTTCTCGTGGCAACGTGCCAGACCGCCGTTCAATTATTGGATATTGGCTAAAGATTTGGCTCGCTATTATACGCGGGGGAGGGGGGGGCTTCTTACATTTGCCGAACAAAATTGCTCGAGCCCAGGAAAAGGATGGAGTAGGGGGGGGGCGAAGAGCGGGGGATCGCCGCGAACGAAGACGGTGGTTTCGATGATATCGACTTCAGGACGATGACGCCGTCGACGTTTTATACATTACGCGGTGTTGGACATTAACGAGATAATAAAAATTAAAGTTCAAAAAGCAAGCCGATTTTCATTTGACGCGCTAGTTTCAATTTTTGTCTACTAAATTTTAGCTCATTATAATATGAACCCTTTTCGCCGACTCAAAAGAAACGTAAATGTTTTCAAATCATCTCTATTATTGAATTATTGTTTACATTTGTTATCGTTTCATTTACGTTTTCGCGATTTGTAACGTCATAAAAAAATCGTTAAAAATAATTCGATCGGGTGTTAACGCGAACGCAACGTGTTTAAGTCAAACACAAATAATGTTTAATTGTTTACAAAGTTTTGAATACAACTGATTCTTGGAAAATTTAAAGTCCCGACTAACTAACTAACTAACTAACCAACTAACTAATCGAAAACAAAACTATCGAGACCTAGCTCGACCGAATTAAAAGATATCATTAGCCTTGATATTATTGTGATAATAAGGATCAGTAAAAGAAAACGAACCAATGAAATGCACACATTTCATATCGTTACGATATTTTATCGACACCGCATATTATTATTACATCGATTATTGTCCTGCGATTTTTTTTTTTTTTTTTTTCACTCGACGGCAAAAAGATAAAAACGAAATTGTTTTTCGAACGATTTCGCTGTACGTACGTACGTATATCAAAGCGGTTAATATTTCCGCGCGAAATTTTCAAAAACTCAACTAACGAGGGTATAAGTACATAAAATATAACGTACAACGAACGGTTACGAACGTATAATATTATTATATAGATAAAAACGTTACAACGGTTTCCGACGTCGATAATATCGAAATTAGAATTATTTTTTATCGCGATTTTCGTCTCGAAACTTTGGGAAAGTGGAAAAAAAACACCCCCCCCCCGCCCTATATTGTGCGCTTACGATAAGGACGTACCCGCGACTACTATATTATATATTAACATCCGAAGAAACGAAATAATCATTTGCGCGCGTTACGTTTACGATTTATCGCAATAACAACACTGTTGTTGTTGTTGTTGTTGTTATAATATATTATAATACGAGAAAATGTATTTATTTTTTTATATCGCCTCGTGTATATTTACTTTCTCGGAATAATAAACGGCGTCGAATCGTGCTCACTCATACAGTCACGTCGCCGAGTAAAATATTATTTAACGCGCTCACTTTAAAGTTTTACCGGAACGATAGAATTTCGCGGCCCGACTGTTTAAACAACACGACGAAACTGTTAACACAAATTGTTTTTATTCGTACGCGACCGGTTGTGTTTGTAAAATAACCGAACGGGGCTTACTCTCTGTCTGTCCCTTCACGCACTGCGCGCGCGCGCGTGTGTATTTATTCAAATTAGGTACGCGCGTGTCTCCGGAATTTTCAAATGCGGATTTTAGCGGAGGCGACGTGAAAATATTTTTCCCGGACGTGAATACGTAAAATTATTTACTTTTTGTATTTGGAAAAATTATTGCGTATCTGAAAACTTTTTATACCGACACAAACGTTGATTTATTTTCTCGTTCTTCGTTCGTCGAAAAACAATATCGAATTCGTACGAAAAATAACGGTTTGCCGTGGTGGGTGTGGGGGTGGTTGTGGGGGGTTGAATATTGCTGGGAAAACAATTGCGCGCGTACGAACGGAATTATAAAATACGGACGAATGTAAGTCGCCACTCACGGTATGAGGGCAGGTAAAAATCGTATTGTTGAATCCAACGGTATTATCAATGAGAAGACGTGTCGTCCGACAAACCAGATGGTTACACGCCCGATGGCTACAAAGTGAAATAGATTTCCCGTCCTCTATTCATCACTTCAGTCGTAGGTAAAAACATTTTAGCCAGCAAAAATATGCAATTAAAGTAGATAATATCGTTTATCGATTACGTTTTTTGTTTAAAAGTATTTCGCTCGTTTCGAAACCGAGCAAGTCGGCACGAGTTTGAATATTTTCGTTTTTCTCATTCTACTCGTAAGTCGAACGAGTAAAAGAAGGAAAAAGTAACTACATTATATAAGTTCAGACTCGATATACATTTGTTTGTATCAACCCGAAGAAGAAGAAAAATGGGAGAAAACCGACCCGTACAGCCTCGATTGTTACTGTACTACGCCACGATATACGGCGAGTGCAAACAACACTCGGGGGGGTCAACTTGGATGTTGAGCGTTGGACTCGCGCGGGTCGAAAATCTACACGGCGAAATCGAAATTTCCGTCGCGTCTCGCGTCAAATAATTTATAGAAAAAAATAAGTAATAGACGGACGAACGGTCGAACAATGAGCGTCTTAAAAAATTAAATACCTTTTTTCTAATAAAAACATAACACAATATTGTTCTATTGTTCGCCCGCGTATAACGCGAGCTCGCGGTCGATCGATACACGTGCGTACAATGCGCGGAAGCAAAAAGAGTTTGCCGAAGGGTTAAAAAAAAAAAAAATTTCTATTCTATTATAACAATACTGTTATAATACGTACGTTATACGTACGTATATTTGATTCTTTTTAACTCGACAAAAGTCGAGCGGACGAACGTTTTCTCGATAAATAAACTCGTCGAAAAGGAAAGCTCGGCTGAAAGGATGCGGCACCGAAATATCTTGTAATATAAATTAAAATTATTTCGCCTCCGACGCGATTCGCGGGAAACCCTTTGACGTCGTCGTCGTCGTCGCGTTTTATACAACAACACAGTCCATTAATATTGTAATTCTGTGAAAATAGAACAGCGGTGGGTGGGGTGGGGGGGGCTTTTTCCCCAGTCGGTTATTTTTGTTTGGCCAACAGCGTCGTGAGAAATTTAACTCGATTCGTCCTTAAGCTAAGCCGTACGCGTTTTCACACGTTTCTCGAAACCCTAAACATAATATTATGTATATGCGTAAGTACAAACCGAAAGTGTACGTATTAAGTCGTCGTGAACAATATTCTCTTTTTCGTTTTTCATTTTTTTTTCAACAGGGACGCGCTTTTTAGGAGATTTTACGTCGTTTCAGGGACGAATTATATTCAGTGCTCGCGCCGAGAGTGATTTCGGTCGTCCGACTAGTGTGCGCGAGAGAGATTGCGGTTCTGTTGCGTCCAAAAGGACATATTATTTTCCTCAGTTCGACCGCGATCAAGACTGAGGACGGTGGCGGGTTTATTATATATATTATTATAATAATACGGACAGTACGCGCTCAAAAGGTTGTCACGATTTGTCCACAACGCGACAAGTACAGACGGCATCGTCTTTTTTCGCGATCGCCTGACCAAAAGAAGTACTTGACAGCAAGATAATAATAATACAGTCTCTCGGAATACAAAATTCGGAGCTTTGTGAATTTTTAATTTTCGATTTTAAGACGGGTTTTGTTTCTTTTCGTCCGCGCGAACGAACCGACGACGACGGGGTCATAAACTAACCGGCAATGCTGCGCGCAAACACAACATATCGTTATTATAAAATCACGATTGTTATTATTATTATTATCATACGTCATAATTCAACTCGACAATGCCACTGACACTGTAAAGTTATAATGTTATTATAATCGTATGTTGAGATTTCGAGGAATCCCGGACGAGCCAGAGAATTTCCGAAAATCGAAACAATTCAAAAACTTTCAAACGAAACACTCAAGTGGGAAAAATAAAATTAGGTTAAAACGTAATTTATGACGATTGTCCGCAGAACAAGTTCCTTTAAATTAAGTAATAAAATATCAAAAGTTTTATTGTGCGGCGCGCACCGAAAACTGTCAGATTCAAACCCAAGTCTCGGTATTGTATTTCATTTATTTATTTGCAATTATTATTATCGTGCGGAATTAATCCTGTTAACGTTGCGCGATAAGATTTGGACAAAAATTATTATTATTATTATTATATCACGTTGTGTAACGCGAACAAATATTATAGCAATACGAGCAGTACGAGCTGATGATTAAACAAGATTAGCAATTCGTTTACACGAAAAAGAAGGGCGCCCAAACCGATTCGACCGATTTCCGTTTAAACATCGGTTTCTCCAGACCTCTGGTCGGATCCTTTTATTTTTTTTTTATCTTTAATATTGGCCGCGGAACAAAGGAAATCGCGTCGTAACGTGTGAAATCGAAAACCGACAAAAACGAGACGAGGTCGGATAAAACGGCGGATTAGATTCGGCGTGACCGTCAAGTATTTTTCTACGGATCGTTGGTGAAATAAAGTCGGAAATTAATCGAAAAAGAAAAAAAGTTCATGTCTATATTCGCCAAGAGAAATTATCCCACCACTCACGCGGTGCTAAAAGTCCACAAAAAACAAACATATAATAAATACATGTTATATTATATACGTATGGTTATAGCTCAACGTTTCGGTAATATGAAAAATCGTCTCATCGCGGTGTATGCAATAGAGAGCAGGGAACTCAATAGAGAGCCAATTTTTTGAAAGTGAAAATCTAGCCGGCCGGAGAACTTAGAAAGCAAAAAAAAAAAAGGTCAATAAAACTCGTACGTTTATTGTCACGATAAACACTTTACGCGAGAATAATAAAAACAAAGCGATCGGCCAGCACGACACGACGGACGCGACTTGTAATCTGCCAACTACGCCCCTATAAATAATATGAAATTAAGACGTTCGATGAGATAATTATTCATATCTACGATTAACGATAAACGTTATATCGGTGTTTTAAATAAAATAAAATACATAAAAATCCCAACATTTTTAAAAGCAATTTGAAAACGTAGCACGGGCCAGATGAAAATGGCACGCGGACCGCCAGTGGGCCACTGGCCTGCAATAGAGTATGTACAACATCGTCGCGTCAACGTTTTTTTCTTCTCGTTTTTATCATATCGAAAATGCGCGCATTTAATTAAATAATAATTTACATATTATATTTTGTTTTGAATATAAAAGTAGTGTATTGTAAAATTAATTATTATTATTGTGTCGTTTACCGCGGGGCGCGCGCATAAGAAATGTATTTATTTTCTAATTTACGATATTATAAAGAAACTAGCGTACCTTAAAAAATACCCATCAACTGGTTGAAAGACTCGACTAAAACTGATTACTTTTGCGAAACAAAAACAATAACAATAACTGAATCGTGAAAACCAAGAACCGCCGCCGCCGCCGCCGCCTCTCTTCTTTATTGTTATTATTTTTTTATTTTTATTTTTTTTTCCGTTTTGTGATTAAAAGCGAACGCGTTTCTTTTCAAATTATATACGAGTGGAACTTTTAAATCGAAACACACACACACACACACACGTCGAGTGTGACTGAAATATTGTTCCGACAAAACAAAACAAACGTTTCGTCCGGCGGCGGCGGGGATAAACACGTTTTCGAGGCGTTTCGAGACTGTATAATATTTATAGACGTAGACACCGGTCGGTCGGCGAAACCCGAACGCGTCAAAGTCGAGGTTTTTTCCCCGTGCGTGTTTCTCACACGGCTAGAGAAACTCTTACGCGACTATATTGCGAAACGACCCCGCGCCGACTCGGTGATTTATTTATTTCCTTCGCTTTTGCTTTGTTTTTCAGAAAAAGTTTAAGCGGGGAAAATATAACCGCTCTCGCGAGGGTTTCGGAAGAGAACACGCGACGACGTCGTCGCGGGCGGCACAACCCGTGTTTACGGTCGTCGACGGTCGACCCCGAGAAAGTGTGCCTCGGGAAAACGCGAAAAACGGCGCATTATTAAAAGTAGCGAATCTCCTCGAATCCATCAGCGTCGAAACGTGACGATATTAAGTCTCGCGCGAAAGACAACTGGTACGACGTCGTCGTCGTCGTCGTCGTCGTTCGATTATATTTCGGGCGGCGGCGGTGGCGTAGGCGGACTGCGGGTTTTCTCGAGTAGAACCCGTCCCCCCCCCATCCCCCAGTATCCACATCCTTTTTTTTTTTGAAAACTAAAAACTTTACTCTCCTTTAACTTTGCGAATCGCGCACCGAGCGGCGGCGTACAGCTTTGACGGACAGTGTTGTGCGTTCGTAATAATCGAATTTAAAACCGCGCGGTACTACGGTCGTTTTAAACCTAATAATAAAAAACGAATTCTTTTATCGGTGAAAATCTATCGCGAGTACTCCAGGATATAACTAAATAAATCCGCGTTGTTTTACAATAATAATATAATATTGTCTATAGTCGAATTCGCCAAATTATTACCGTCAGAGTTTTGAATTTTTACGAATCGCGTATTACGAGGGCTAAATCAGAGAGTACATTATAATAATTAGAGCCCGGAATTATATTCTTTTGCATATTTTTTTTTGAGCCTATGCAGTCAGACGGGGGTTCGAAATCTATACGAATCATGAAACCCAGGGCCGTATTAGGGCATAGGCACTGTGCCTAGGGCCTACGAACATTTTAGGGCCTACAAAAATGCAAAATTGAAAATTGTATACAAAACAGTTGCTAAAATTAAATACTTTAAATATTAATAATAATTATTAAATATATTTAGAGTAAAATTAAATGTTTTTAGGATGTGTTAAAATTGTTATCAAATATAAAATAAATAATAAAAGTTAAGATTTTTATGTTGTAAATATTTTCGATTTAAAGGCTTAACACTGAGATTCAACACTACCTCTGAACCTCTTCCAAACATAAGGTTTTTTTTATCATTTTAATACTGTACACCAGAACCGTAGCACAATGGGAAATAAATAGGGCCTGATGAAACCGGTGTAAGTAATTTTTGCATATTTAAGAATATTTCAAGATAAAAGAATATTTCGTATTATAAATAATATTAGAGAATATATCGATTAATTTGAATAGACTTTTGATATTTTTGGTCGCAGTGACGTAAATAATATGAATTATATTATGTCCGATAATAGTGATAATGATAAGCTATTGAAAATATACTATAATATATTTACAATATACCATCGTCCATTTTATCTAAGATAAAAAATTTAAAATAATTTAATTATTAAATATTATTATTAATAATTTAATCGAACTTTTCATGAAGTATTTTTTATTGTGTACCTATTTTATATAGTATTTATATCAGGTTTTTGTATTATTTGCTTAATTTTGTTGCATATTGAGAATATTACATTAATAAAAAAGCATATTTTCGGCATATTTTATTATGATTTCTAAAGAATATATTGGAAGAATATTTTCAATTTTTCAAGAGAATATTAGCATCTTATTTTGACTATTTTAAAAGAATAATATAATTCCGGGCTCTAATTTATAATAGTCCGATAAAATATATTGTATTTTATTTTTAATATTTTTTTACGATTTATCCGACGACGTAACGGTGCGGGGACGCGGGATCTCCCCGCGGCGGCGGCGCTGCGAATTTTAATAACATTCTGACGACGGAAATTGTAAAAATATAATATTATGTCTTTATTAAGATTTTTTTTTTAATAATGTCTACTTCGAGGTATAATAATAATATATCGTGGTCCGCGGAAATTCGTTTAACATAAAAAACCTATTCATCGGCGTCGCGATATTGCGCGCTCGCGACGCCGTGCAATAATATTTGTTCACGTGTGGTTCGTATATTATTATTGTTATGTCGCGTTGTATTCTTCAAACGAAGAAGATTTTCCGAAACGTTTTGCGACTAGAAAACGGCAAACGTTTTTATTTTCGCCTTACTTAAAAAATAAACGATTTCAAATACGAAAAAAAAAACCCCCCGCATTCTTTAAACGCGAGCGTAAATATTACGTCTTTAGTTTGTCGGTCGGCTTAAGGATATTATAATGTTATGATACATTTTAAAAGACGTATAGATATTATTGTTACTTTATCGATTTCAAACTTGTCTGTTATTTGAAACGAATATTATTATTTTTTTAAAGGTGTTTTCGGTGAGAATCGTTTTAAATAATAATTATTTATATATGCTTTGTTTTTAATCGGAAACCGTTTATAACTTTTATTACAGTATGGGTCGAGAGACACGGACGGGGTGATAAACGAGTCGATCGACTCATTAATGAGCCAAAAAAAGTCACGTTGGTTTTAGCTTTTTTATTCGATATTTTTTGTTTATAGTTTACCAAGGGTAAACTAATCGAACATATTTTTATTTTTTTTTCAACCGTCCCGATTATTTATTTTCGGGTTTTTATTGTGATTGTGAAATAAAATTGATATTCTTTTATTTTATCGAACGATTACTCGTATTATTAGTTATTATTATTATTCTTAAAAGTTATACCACGTTGCGTTGTAAATATATTAAGTACCGTGGCTTTTTTGTTTCGTCGAATTAAATTGGAAATAATTCAATAAATACAATGAAAAAAAAAAATGTAATCAGTTCGAGTAGAGAATTAGTGTTCAATCGTCAACATAATTTTCGATTTTAATTGACGCTCGGAAAATGTCAATTATTTTTGAAAACAATAGTCGCCCCCACTCGACCGAGTGGAAAAATTCCATTTATTTACACCCCAAGTCCGCCGATGGGTAACGGGCAAACGATAACGCGCAATCCGTATTCGACCGACGACGACGACGTCCCAAAGGGTCGCGATTATTCCACAGCGACCACCCGTACACGACGCGTTATAATTCGACGAAAAAGATAAGGTACGCAATAAGAAGAACGTGACGGCACGCCGTGATCGCGAGCGAGCAATATTTAGGCGCGGCTACCAGTCGTTACACGGACGCGCCCGGTTTTTCGAAACAGTTTTTTTCGAAAAAACAACTCATTCCGCGATCGATATTCGTTTGATGTAGCCCGTCGTGGTTTTCTTTTAATTTATATTATTATTCGAAATCAAAAACGCGCGTTGGAAATAAATCCCGCCCCCGCTCGGGCAATCAAAATTATTGTAATACGTTGGACCGTTTTGTTATATCTTTCGTCACGATTTCCCGACGACGACGCGACGTCTTCAAAGTCTCTCGCGCACAGTATATAGTTTATCGTCTCGAAATCTCGACGACGCGATAACAACAGTAAATATAATCGAATGTCGTCGAAAGCGACGACGCGAAAAGCGTGTTTCGCACACCACTCGACCCGGACGAATACGGTTCGAGTCGAAACCGTTGCCGACCCGACGACGAGAGGGTTCTATCGGAGTATATAATGTACGAGATATAATAATATGAAGTTTTTGCGCACCGCCGTGCCGCAGTAGAGGTCAACATTTCCATACGACGACGGCTGCGGAGTAGAACGCCGTGACGCTCGGCGGCGCGACAAAATATCAGATCGATGGTCGCAATATTTATCGAGACGCACACGTTCAGACGAGACGAGAAACAAACGACGACGACGACGTAAAACGCGTAAAATCAACGCTATACGTCGTTATAATAACACGCGCCGATAAAAAATGTTATCGCGGAATATCGTATTTTCTTTTCGACATTTACCCCCCCCCCTCCCCCGATTCAATCGCGCGCAGGTCTTCTTCCAGTGGCGAAACTACACGTCATGTAGATAAAGGCGTGTGTATTTCACGAGGGGCCTCCGACGATTCGACTTGGAAAGTTACGATTTTAAAATAAAACAAAGTTATTTCACTCGATAAAGTCATTCAAGTCGAATTTTCAACTCGAAACGCGTATACAAATAAAATAACATTTTTACCGGGTTATAGACGTGTAATTATTCCGTTTTGATCGAATCAATATTATCCCAATTTTACAGTTAATTAAATTATAAAAATTAATTCTTCGACATTCACGAAAATTCCGTCCTAGCAGCAATAGCGAAAAATAAATTTTTTACACGAGCCTCCAAGAATCTAGTTTCGCGCCACTGCTCAGGTCTCTCGTCGATTCGTCGTCCTCCGTAGTACGCGTCGAGAACGCATCGACGGGCAATAATAATACGCAACACGCCGTCGTCGGCTACAAACTAATATTATTTATATAATATACGATCGCTTTGCAGAGAGACGCGCCGATAAACAACGTTGACGGGACGGGGAAAAGTATAGACGTTTTAAACGGATTCTCGGAGCCGGTCGCGAGGACGCGACGCGATTGTGTGCTCGATAATAATCGCGCGCGCCGTCGTGTTATTATATTATCGGCGCGAGTTACCGTCGGGAGGGGACAGGTAGATTTATAATATTATTTATATGAATAAATTTATCTAAAATTTAATATCCATATAGTATCTCGTCTAGACGATTTGGAAAAATCGGAAATCCGCCGACGACGTCTCTCGGGTGGAAAATACGCGTAAAAAATGTATTACAATACACCCGACACACGTTATTGCGAGTATCTTTTTTTCTCTCTCTCTCTCTCTCTCCGATTCAAATCTCTCGACAACAATAATATAATACGATAATATATTGATCTCGCGATCAAAGCGGGCGACTACAATAATTATGTATTTATTACGTTTCGTATTTGTAATAGAAAAACTAAAAATTATTAAAAAATTTGTGTTTCCTATTATTCGTTTCCCCCCCCCCCCCCCACGTAACACTCGCTCTTTAAAGAAGAAATTGTAATTATTTTTATTTTTATTTTCGTAACTAATTTATTTGCTCTCGAAAAAAAAAAGCCATACTCTGGCCGCGTTCTCGGCATTGCAGTTGTATTCTGCCGTGTTTTTCTTCGGTTCTAGTTCGTAAGAGGTCGAGAGCTGAGTAATCGTAAACGGCGGCGACGAGATCATCCCCAACTGTACGGGCGTTTTTTTTTTTCAGCTAAACTTTCAAGGGATTGATTCGTCGTTATAAAAACGAAACGTAAAGAAAAAATAAATAAATACAATCCGAATTATTTCTATCAACATAGTGTATAAATATCTTTGGACGATTGTTTATTTTTTACACGAGGTTTTTATAGTTTTCAGTCTCGAGGTGAGAATTAATTTCATTTCTATTGTGACGATTAATTTTTATCTACGCAAAACACACTGGTTATCTCGTCGCGGTCCTTTGACGAAGAGAGCCGAAACTCTCGGTTATACTAAAATATCATAATATCGAACGCACAAAAAGCCGGCGAAGAGAACGACGACGCGCGACGGTTTCGTCGCGCCGCCGTTGACGTTTTATTATTTTTCGTCGTTTTAAATAATAAGAATCTCTCTCTCTCTCTCGGAGGATTTTAAAACTTCATTCGTACACCGGATGACTCGTATTATAGAAGATATTATTATTATTATTATGTATAGGCATCTACTTTCGCCGAGAACGGTGAATAGCTCGAGAAAATTAAAAGTTATTTTAGACGTCGACGAGATTTAGATAAAACGTATAATACTCTAATAAATATACACACGTATATACGTAAATACTATCTAATCCGTTCTCGGTCGACAGAGTAATTTCGGAAAATAAATTGCAAGCTGTTTTTACGCGATAAAAGGAAAATATAATATTGTCTTCTCGTGAAATTACGTCTCGTTTATGCGATATTGACAAGCGAGTGTTCGTTCCTGCGCATCGGAATACCCGTCGGAATTCGTTTTAGCCGATGCTCGGGCACCGGATTTATTGGACTTGTGGCCCCCGAAAAAAATAGAAATTAAAACGTCGTCGAACGTACGTGTTTTGTTGCGTTTAAACCGTAGAAGTCGTGAAAGGACACCTATCCTCGATACAAATTTAAGAGAAAGCGCCACCTCGGCGGCGTATTTGTAAAAATTGACAAACACATTTTGTCGGTTTTATTTACCAAATTCGGTAAATACGTTACGCATTGTACAGGGATTTCGACGTATTAGAAAAACGATCGTTAAAAGCATAAGTGTAAAACATGAAGGAAAAAAAAACGGAAATCAGAAAAACGTAAAAACGATTTTTTAATTCTATCGCGTGCGCGAAACAAATCTCGCGCTTAGAAAGCATTGTTTCAGAGCGCCAACGACATAATATCAGTAAAGGACAAATCGTCCGAATCGTGATGTTTTTTTAAATTTAACTTTTCGATTAATAATATATATCGTACGATTTTAGCGACGTTAATAACAACGTACGACAGCGAGAGCGTATAGGACGTACATTTGGCCGTACATTTTACGAGACTAACTCGTCATAGTTACCGCGCGCACCAAAGACGAGAAAAAAGACAGACGGTCGTCTATAGGTCAGGTCGGGACGTGTGAAAACCGATCGATCCGGCTTCCGACAGGCGGCAAGAAGTGTGTAATGACGAGAAGGAATAAATCAAAAGGCGTTCCGCGGGGAGACTCGCGCGCCGCCGGAGGGATTTCGCACGTCCGTCGTCGCATTAACGCTGCAGCGGCGATGACGATAATAATTGACGTTTACGAGACAACGCGTGTGTACACGGCATTAAACAGTGCTCGCGTTTCGACATTTCGATCTGACGAATTACGAGTTTTAGACAATATGGTCGCCGCCGCCACGCGCAAACTTTTAGAAACACAATTTTCAGAGCCCCTCTCCCACTCTCTCTCTATTATTCATTATTTAATACGACGAAACTTCTATTAAGTAGACGACGCTCAACCCTTGGTAATAATTGTTTTGCGGACGCTAAAAACCGATAGCCAAAGTCGTAAATTACCCCTCGCAAAACGGACAATACTATTGAAAACTATCTGAATATAATAAAAATACGATATACTTTTCAGTATCAATGGTTGAAATATAAATGTTTTATTAAAAAAATTTGACCGGGTTAATATTGTTATACTTTGTTTATTTTTTTCCAAACGTTTACCGGCGTCATTCAAATCCTTTATAACGTGCGATATCGGAACGCGAACAATACCTTTTAGACTGGAGACAGGACATAAAGTTTCTAAATTTAATTCGTTAGCTAGTTGAATAATTACGGTACGATGAGAACGTGTAAAACGACGATGAGTAAAAACCAGTCGAATCAACGCGCGGAGGAGAACGCGCTCGCGGATAACTGTCGGCAGTGGCGCAACTAGGATTTTTTCAAGGGGGGTGTCCGCCAGTAGCGTACTATACAGTATTTCCCCAATTCATTTCCAAATTCGTTAGTATACTATGTACAAGTGACAGTCGTCACGACTACTATTAAATATTTACCTATTATATTATTTTATTCAAACGATTTGAATATTATATTTGAATATATCTTTACTGCACTATTATACTCGTATTAATAATAATGTTTTAATAATATATATTTTATTTTTAGTCATGATTATGTTCCGAATTTGTCGATAGACTATGGACAAAAGACTTAGTAACATTTATCAGTTATAAATTATAACACTAGATTTAGATTTTAAAAAATATTGAACATTTTTTGTTCAATGGTTATTGAATGTAATTGAATATAAATTTCCTATTATACGGTTCAAGGGGGGTGTCCAGACACCCAAAACACCCCCCTTGGCTGCGCCACAGTCTGTCGGTCTCGAGGATTTTCACTAACCCGACAGCAGGTCTTACGAAAAATCGCGCGTAAATCGGTCGGATAAAATAAAAGTCGTTTCGGTCTTTTACAGGTCTTTTCCTCGGCGAAGCTCGGAGTCGCGTCTTTTTTAGTTTACTCGGGGGGTTTTTGTTTATATATTTATTTTTTTTTTACGTTCCCTATCTCCGCCCGAATACTCGGCGCTAACCGAGTGCGATGAAATAGTTATATTATTATATTATAATAACGAGTGGAAACACATTAGCAAGGCGGCGGCGGCGAGTCACGGTCCCCCGTCTGAATTCGCGTGTGCCGAAAGTCGAGCTGCTCGAGAAGAGAGAGGGGATTGAACTCGCCCGGATGTTCCGCGAAAAACCACGCGATACGTACGCGCGTAGTAGTTTAAAGTTGGTCGCTCGGAGCCGGGCGAAATTAGATCGCATTTTAGAAAATATTTTCCGATTTCGGTGTTGCGCGACTAACCCGAGAAACGCGCGTAGAATAACCGGAAAAACGTCACGGAAATCGCGTTGAAATAATCGGTAAAATTTCGCCCCCAAAAGTCTTGAAAACGCGAATAAATTACGCGAGCGATTTTCGAAAGAAAAATCTAGTTGGTTTTTTAAACGCGAAAACTCAAGGTCAAAGAATATTGCGATTTCCGAGACGATATCGTCGTGCGAACGGAAAACGCTGCGGCGCGCAACTATCCAAACGCGTTTTGTTGTTCACCGATAAGAAAACGACGTTCTTCGAAATCGAAAGTCTTACGAAAGCTAAAAGCCGACGAAAATGAATTTAAACGTGAGAAACCGCTACGCGCCCGTCATAATGTTACATACTCGTATATAAAAACGGCGTGAAAAATAAAAATCCCCAAAGAAAGGAAAAAATTGAAAAAAATTCCGAACGTATTGTTATTTGAGTCGCCTATATTATCGAAACATTTATACAGACCGAGTGTATGTGTTTCGATAGAGAAAATTGCCCGACACTTTTAAAAATTCATCGATTACGTGCGAAAACACGTGTGTCTCCTGTGTTTGTTTGTAAATTAAAAAAAAAAACGAATTGACATAATCGAAAAGAAGACTAGGCAATTTGTGCATTGTCGGCGTAATCCGATTTTATCGAATAAAAAACATCACGTCGTCGTTACTAGAGAACGGATTTGAATTTTATGGGAAAAAATTAGTCGATTAAAAAAAAAAAAAAGAAGCGAAAAAAATTTCTTTTTTTTAACTCAACACAAAGCGAACGAATTACGTTTGAAAAGCACTATCGTGTTAATACAAATAAATTCAATTTCAATTCACTCTCCTAGCGGACACATGTATAATTTACTAGTCAAAAAAAAAAAAAAGTCTCGTAAAAAATTGACTACACGTTTGTTTCGTAATTATGTTTGTAGATTATTTTGTAATGAGAGAGAAAAAAAACTCGATTTCACGTATAAACTACGATTATAATTTCAAACTATTATCGCGTATCATATTTAATTGCACTTATTGTGCAGTGTTTATTTTGATTTTTTTTTAATTTTTTCGATTTTTTCGATTTTTTTTAAATGACTGATTTTTTATAAAAATCGCACGACAAAGTGTAATTGGGTTTGAAAAAAAAAAAAAAACGCTGTATACTCTACTAGAAGTGATCGCACGACTAAAACGCGATGAGATTGTATGAAATAATAATGGACTTACCTGTTTTGAGAAATATTTTCGTTTTCCAACGTCCAAGCGTCCGCGACAACTCAATTCGCAATGACAATTTCCAATTCGGACGACGTTCTTGATGGCGCGGCGACAAAACCGATCGTTATTAATACGAGTTTAAAACAAAAAAAAATATAAAAAAACAACACTACGACACACGGCGCACAAATTACGAGTATTACGCGGAGCGACCGTGCCCGACGGCGTTCGAACGCGAGACTGAACGGAGACGGTCGTCGGTTTCGCTACTTCCTGTTTCCGGTTCTGCCATTGGGCGGTGGGCGGTCTCGCGATTACAACGGGTTTTGTTTTGTTTGTTTGAGCGGTGTTACGTCATAACGACCGGATCCGTTGCGTTTGCGTATTACGTCATCGATAGATAATCGAATGCGGGTAAAAATACTGATTCGAATACGAATAAAATGGTTAAATAAGGGTGAAAAAACAGTCGAAAAAAATTCGGTCCTTTGTCGTTCGCTCGGAAAATTCTAATCCCACCCTTTGTGCTGACCTCGCCGCCGATTAAATTATAAATAATCGTTTCGAGTTGACGGGACGTATTAAATTACGTATAATATATATCGTACGGCGGCGGCGGCGGCGGCGGCGGTTCGCTCCCTTTTAGCAACACGAAAATGTCCCACGCGTCGTCCGTATACGAATGCAATTAAACGCGGTCAGTTCGGTAAATTCGACGCGCGTTCGCGCGCGGCCAACTCGAATATTATTATAAATAATAACGGCGTGAAATATATAGTATATATATGCGCCAACACACGTGTGCGCCGTTATCGTTATGGCGGTAACCTTTTTGGTTAATTTCGATTTAAATTTGGTCATTTCGATCGGAAATATTTCGCGGGCCAGACTATACCGGGCGAGTCCTGGACCGACACGGTGGCACTCACGACGACGGGTTTATCAGTTTATTCTCGAAATATCATCTGAAACGTACAAATCGAACGATATCGTTTGCGAGATTCTCACACGAATCGTGAAGTATTACGTCGGTTTATTATTATTATTATTTTTTTTTGACCGAAAGTCGCGAGAGAGTCATACGGTCTAATCTGCTCGCTCGTAAACTTTAAAAAAAAAACTCACGATTTTATATTTTAGTTCTTATACGGTCCACGACGAAATTAAAAATAATAAAAACGAAAACTATCCGCAATTCAGTCCGTATCACTCGGTTAAACGTGACGGTTGTTTATTATTATTTTTTCACGTCGCGAGAGTTCGCGCGTTCGCACGTGCGATCCAAACGAGATATTTTTCACCGACGTCCTTAGTTTTCGAAACAGGACGAATTCCGAAGGTCGCGTAAGGGATATAATAATATCGCGTCGAGGCTCGTCGTTATTCCGACGCCGCGCTAAAAGCGCTAAAAGACGGTTGGATAATTATTATTATCACGGTTATTACTGGGAGCCGCGAACTTTGATAAATTTTAAAACTATAACGTCGTCTTGCGCCGCTACTTATGCTCACTAAAAATGCGTATTGTTATTTTGCAACGTCGTGGCTTTACGGAGCACTTTCCGACGTTCCGAGGTCGTTTCGAATCACTGATTATTACACGAGACGAGAAAAACGTCCGGCCGTTTTGCGTCCCCTCCCCCCCCCCAGCTGACTGCGGACGTCGAGGATTTAATATTTTCCAGTTTTCCTTATTTGAAATCGGTCTTCCGGCTCGGACTTCAATCGAACCATACGATTGAAAATATTATCCTGAACGCGAACAACGCGCTCAGACTCAAAGAACCCTACGCGTTCGATACTTGGAAAAACATTAACTATTTATCGTGGTCCTTATTTGGAATATTTGTTTTTTTTTTTTTTTATATATATACTTGTTTATGCTCCGTTTATACTCCATTTCTACAATAATAATAATAATAATAATAAATACTTGAATAAATACTGGTTTTATATCCCGCAGCAGACAGGAGACGCGTGGGACCGACCGTGATTAAATGATATAAAAATACATGAAAGCTTTTATTTATACACGAAAAAAAAAAAAGAAAAAAAAGGAAGAAGAGAGTATGATTTCTTCTGGTGCGGCGTGTCTGGAAAATTTCAAAGAACGACGTTTAGAGAAATTGCAGTGAAAACAAACGTTTGATGTATTGACAATTAAAAAAAAATACAGCTGTACATTTCGTCTCCGACTTTATTTATATTAAACGGAAACCGTGTATCCGTCTGAACTCCCACAAGTGTTCTTGGCGAACGGGACGACAATTTTTTTTTTTTAGGTCACTTACCTTGTTTCTCCCGGGGCTGGTTTTTGGATATTTATAGCACGCCTAAATAATTTGCTTATATTTCTCTAGAAACGTTTTAATCCCGCGGAAAAAAACGCCGTTTCATCGCCGTGGCTTTTTCTCTCTCTCTCTCTCCCGTTTGCTCCGTCGAATCGTCCTACGCGAGAGGCGCGGCGCGGCGGCGTGCTAAACGAGAGAAAGACGGATTTTAAAACGCATATAATATTGGTTTGCACGCATTATAGTGACCGAAAAACAAAAAGGAAACAACGAAATGCGTTTACGACGACCGCGTGCCGACGGCGTTGTAAACGAAACGTGTATGATATTTTATACATATTATTATGTACTCGGAGAATTCGCATACACGCTTTTCCGAAATCGGATGCGATAAAATCGCTCGCGTAGTCTTTTCGCGTTAATAATAGAGATCTCGTGTAAACCGACCGAGTCGTTTTCGCGAGAGGCCGCACAAGTATTCTAATAATAATGTACTTCTCGCGTTCTTTCGATTGCCAAATGGTTTTATAATAAAAAACGTGTTCGCACGATTTGTTTGGCGCGTCTATTCCATTTGATTGTTAATATGTTCGAAGGACGATCGATCGCGGGCAGCAGGTCCTCCAGGGATTGAATTTTTTTTTCTTTTCGCCCTATATAATTATACTATCGTTCAGCGCGTGCGAAAAAGCACGCGCGACTAGCCGAACGGATGTAATTTCGAACAGGCATAAATTAAAATACGATTGAAAAAAAAAAAATGAAACGGAAAAAAAGTTTCGATTCGTCGAAAAGACAGTTTTCGAAATGAAAAGTGTTTTTGGGGTCAACGACATAAATAGAGTTTCGAATCGACCGGCGTCGATTCCAAGACTTCGGGGGTCGACCGCCGACAACACGACAATAATTATATCGCCGCGACTCGGCGCCGCCGTTTCGCCGGGCCGCCGATTCTCTCCGGTCCGTCACGCGCGGTTGAGTTAGGTCGGCGCGCGCGTACAGAGAGGGACGAGAATTTTTACAAAACGAGCGCGCGCGTGTACGTTTCGGACGTTTCGACGACACTTTTTAGCTTTTTCCTCGTCCGATTTTTCATTTTTCGCGCGCGCGAGAAGAAGAAGAAAATTAGCCAATAGGACTACACGACGATGAGGTTTCGAGATCGACCGGACGGCGACGATTTTAAGACTTTGCTGAGTTGACTTTGCTGACCGCCGACAGCACAATAATAATTATTATATCACCGCGACTCCGCGCCGTTTTCCCGGGCCGACGATTCTCTCTCCGGTCCGTCACATGGTTGGGTTAGGTTGTGCGAGCGTCCGGGGGGTCGCGCAGGATCCGAGTGTGACGCCGCCGCCGCCGCCGCCGCAGATGAACCTTACGCAGGACGGAGAGAGAGTGAGAGAGGAGCGTGTGTGCGCGCGCGCGCGGGTGTGTTGGCGCGAGCGACGTCGCCGCCGCCGCCGCGCCGGCGGTGGACCGGAGCGCGCCGCCGGCAGTCGGTACGCGAACGGTGGACACGTTGCTCACTCGATCCTCGAACACCCGGGCCGAAGAGACGCGCGCGAGATCGGCGTGCACTGACCGCGAGTCCTGCCGAATCCCGACCGAATCGTCCTTTTCATTTTTCCGTTCGTTTTTTACCGGTGTGTCGGTACGCGCGAGTTCTCCCGTCTGTTTCGCAGCACACTCGCGACGCGAGCCCACCCGTTGCTTCGAGCCGCCGACGATGAACCACGGCCCAGTGCCGCCGCCGCCGCCGCTACGGATAGCACGTCGTCGTCGGGTGCGCCGCACGCGTTCTGCGTCTTGTCCGGTGAGTCAGCGCGACGTATTTATATTATAATATGACGTTTACTGTTCTCCCCTCACGTTGCCCACGAAAGTCTTGTTTTGCCGACCAAAAAAAAAAAAAAAATCCCATTTTCGACTCGAAAAACTGTTTCGTCGGTTCTGTCCAATGCGCGTCGATCCGTATTAGGATTTCAGGTGTCGACGGCATTTAGAAAACGTTTTGAGGTTTTGATTTGAAGGCGAGACTCGCATACGATACGACGGGTGATCGATACCGGTGAAACGATATTTTAAATTCACAATCGATGCGTTGTTTTCGGAAAAAAAAACGATTTCGAGAGCGAAAAAAGGATCGACTGTAAAAAGTTTGCGGATTTTCGTTTGTTTCATCGACATTTTGTTGATTGTGTTCGATCACACTAAGATAAACTCGTTATAATCTTACGCGATGACGTGTTTACGTGCGAGCACTATTATAGGCACGTATCTTAAAATAATCGAAGGTTTTTTTTATCAATACCACGAAACATTATAAAAACCAAGTACTCAAAAATAATAAGATTTCATAAATAATTTTGAATACAAGTACCGAATTTTTTCGAGAAGGAGGGGGAGTTAAGTTTTTAAACTCTTCTCCGAGACTCCGCTGAGATTGTAAGTATGACAATAACTCGATTTACCGCGGGAGACGCTTGATCCGATCGATCGCCGGCACACAATCGGCTCCGTCGTCTTATGTTTTTCTTTTTATACAAACCACCACAGTGATTTCAATACGTTTTAGATTGTGCTGATTTCGAATTCGAGTGGGCCGCTGTGACGAAATTGATTTTTCTCCCGCCCCGACGAACTGGATCTCGTATGTCGAGTGTTTCTGGGTTTTTCGTTTTTGAAACGCGAAACCCTATTTTTCCCGACTTCTGCCGAACAGTTTTTGCACGGGTACACTTCCAAGTATACGGAGATCGCTAAAGTATCTTCGTTGGCGTTGTCTTTAATACGCCACTCAAGGAGACATAATATAAATAAAGAGATAGTGTGAGTGTGTCTCGGAATCATGACGCACGCTGCCGCCGCCGCGCCGTCTAAAACTTGATATCATATAGATTTTGACGAAGTTTTCGTTCTCGGCGGATCTCGAGTAGATTTTCTCGTTTCGAGAGCGGATCGTGTCATAAAATAACAAGCTCTATTACGACCTGCCGCCGTCCTCGAGAATCGCGCTCTCGTAACGGCGGCGGCGGTCGAAACGCGAATACACAATCGAGCGAGAACGATTGTATGTAGTGAAAAATCGTTTCGTTAAACCGAGAGCTGCGCGCGGTTGAAGTTTTCGAAATATCGCGATACTTCGCCGCCGTTTGACACTAAACAGAACGATTTCGACGTAAACGAATCGAAAAACTATAAATGTACGGTGTCGTCGCTACGACTGTTTTAACAATGGAATGTCGAAAAACCGAAGCGACTTATTGATTTGTGGTCGTTTCGCGCGTTTGTAGTTTTTCAATTTATACGCCGCGGACGGACAAGCCAAACCATAACCGCTTTGTTCTTAATTTCAAACAGAGTGAGAGAGAGAGCGAGAGAAATTATGTCACCAGAGAAAATCTATGGCACTCTTGTAGTTTGTACTTTTATTAAAAATCAACGCGGCGACGACGTACTCCGGTAGTTAATATCGAAATCCAAACGGGATCGAATTGGAAACGAAGGCTCGGCAACGTAGTCGTTGTCAACACCCCAAGTCGAACCGTTTGGCTTTTGTAGAAACTATGCGGCGTAGAATAACAATAATAATAACGCGTTCTTGCGAAAAAAAACGTCATCTGCCCGACGACGACGGTCGGTTTTCGAAAGGACGCTGTGTCCTGTGTCGCGCACGAAATAAATATTACGTCGATTTCGCGTTCGTTTGGCAAAACGTTCGGCGACCGCTAAGCCCGATTAAAACGTCTCGATGGTAATAAAGTCGACGGCATCGTCGTCGGGTGATCCTGACCTGCGCAAGCGAGTGTCGTAAAATAGCCGTTAACTGTGCGACGAAAAACGCGTCCTTCATCCGCCGTCCTGGCGACGACACTGTGCCGCGATCCGGCAACGAGACGCACTCGTTTAGTATAATATTATATCTTATATATAAAAATGGATCGCAAAATGTGTTGTAAGCGCATAACTCAACAACCCCTGAACCGATTTCGCTAATTCTAATTTTTTATATAATATTCCTTGAAGTACGAGGATGGTTTTTACGGGGAGAATTATTAAGAAAATTAACCCTAAGGGGGTGAAAAGGGGTAAAAATGGAAAAAATCCTGAGTCACTGGAGCTTTGTGGTATTAAATTTTGTCAATAGTTTCATTTAATATAGCAGAGGCCCCTAAAGAAAGGATTTTCCAAAATTCGACCCCTATGGGGGTTAAAAGGGGTAAAAAAGGTGAAACTAGAAAAATTCGCCTGGCTGGAACTGCTGGAGCTTTGAGTATGAAATTTGGTCAGCAGTTTCGTTTTATATAGTGGAGACCCCATGGGAAAGGATTTTCCTAAATTCGACACCTACCGGAGTTAAAAGGGGTAAAAATGAAAAAAACTGATAAAATAAAAAGTTATACTGCACACGGGCGAAGCCGGGTTATTCAGCTAGTTAATATATAAATATATGATTACACTTACTTAATGTTGGCGGGTCGCGTCATCAAAATAAATAATTTCGTGGATCAAAAAAGGTTGCGCACCACTGGCCTAGATAACGCTGTGCGTCAGTTTTCACACATACCACTGGGCGTTCCTGTAAATTATACAAAATATAATATATTGTGAATAATCCGACCAAGAAATAACGTTCTTCGTTTTTAACCACCTTTAAAAACACCCCCTCGGGGGGTTGAATTTTGAAAAATAAGTCAATCGATTTTCATTGTTCGATGTTCAGAGTGTGTGTGATTTCGCGAAATCGATTGGTAATAATTTTGAAAACTACGAATAAAAATGATAAATTACAAACGAATTATTGGTCGTGATAATTATTATTGTTTTTAATATGATCAGGGCTCGCGGATGCTAAGATAAAATAGCATATTCTTTCTGACAATCCGGTTATATACTTAGAAACTGAAATTTGATTTACGCTACGCAAAATCAAAAATGATACAGTTTTCGTTTTACATAACTTTGCATATTTTTTGTGGTCGTGCGAAAACATGTCCTCGCGTTTAAAGAACACGAATGCATATTCGAGTACATTTAAAAACAATTAGTACACTATAACAAAACTTTTAAACACCTGTAAAATTAATCGTACCGCGAGTTTCGTAAATATAATAAGACCGCGTGCAATTATAATATTTCGTGTTCGTGCATTTACAACGTCGTTTCAGAATATTTTTCCAAGGTAGCCAAAATATTTTTTTATCCATATGATATAATGTTTGTTTTATTTTTTTAATTCCCGCACGAAAAAAATAAATATAATTTATTGGATTATTCGGATAGTTGTTTTCGTCGCGAAACCGTTAAACTCTTAACGTGCTTAAGTGAAGTAAAAATACGTTGTTCGTATTATATACATTATCGCGCGTGTCGCGAGATTTCGATGGCGTATTTGTCGGGCACATTTTTAGCGCATAAACATATTATAATAGCGTACGACGACATCGGTCAATCGAGACGGTCGCCGCCGCCGCCACCGGTCTACGGAAATAGTAACGATTATATTATTATGGGTTTCGAAAAATCCGCGAGAAAGAAAGCGAAACGTAAGGACGCGTCGTCCACGGGTATAAACGATCGCCGGGACATCCTCGTGTAAATCGTTTAAACTCACCGAAAAGCCGGAAGACTCGGCGTGATCACTTGACCGCCAAAGGTGGCTAGAGGGAATTTCCGAGAGAATGAAGAGGCCGTTTTAATTTCTACAACGTTTTGTGGGTAACTAATTTCCCCGGAGACGACGACGTGGAAAAATATTCTCGGACGAATATCATTAGAGCGAAGGGTCGTGTTCTCGCTGTGCCGGGGACTCGCGACCTGAAAAAAAAAAAAAAAAAAATTCTTGTACGGGTCAATTTTCGCGCCACTGCAAAAACAACAACAATAATAATAACAATAATAAAGCGCGGCGGCAAAAGCCCCCTGCCCGCCGAGAACGGAGAGCGGCGGTCCTTTTACGTTTCTCGCGTTCCCCTCCCTCTCTTTCCGCCCGTCCCGATCGTCCGCCAAGGTTTTTCCGTTTATTATCGCCGACTTCTCCTTTTCATTTCTTTTCTCCTTTTATTTTTTTTCTCTTCTGCCTACCGTTTTTACTCGGAAACGTAAACGACCGACGACGACCCGGGCGTATAATATTGTAAGAGTCGACGACGACGACGACGACGACGAGAGGGGTGTTTTAATAATAATAATAACGACGTTAGCGATATAATAATAATAATTTAACCGCCGCCGCCGTTTTAGCGAGGGATTTGTACGAGGAAAAACCCTTTGAACGAGACGACACGACACAATGGACTCTTTAAAATTCGCCCGAGCGATTCGTACATTAGCATTTACATAAATTTCGCGGCGTATTTACCCTCGGGCATCGCGATTCCGGAAACGCCAAGTCGGGCCAATCATGTCGCTACACCGGCGCCAGTTTAAATATTAGTTTCCGCTGCGCGAACGCCGCCGTTCTTCCACCGGTGTGTCTCCCTCGGTTGATATTATTATTACTATCGTTATTACTCTGTGGCCACGGTAAATCGGACTCTGCGTTTTAAGGGTCCGACGACGACGTGTTTACGATATAATTTTTTTTTGCTCTCCCCCGACACGTTCCAACGATTTTTATATAGTCGTCGCGAAAACGACAATCGGAAAAAATAAGAATAAAAACAAACCGTATAATAATATGACGTATACGAATAAGACTTATTCAAAAAATCAACGTTTATGAAAACTCTATTTGTTTAGGCGTACGGATTTTTCGCCACTCACTCCCGGACGTTTCGTTCGCAAAACAAAATATATTCAAAATCTTCGTGTTTACAGAAAATTATAAGTATTCTTCCTCTTCGTGTCTCTTTCTTAAATCGATTACCACTATCGATTTACGTAGATTTGTGTTCGTCGTCCGAAACGTTAAGCGAGTATGTTTTCGTACCGAATACGCCTATAATTCGAAACATTGTTTGCAGATTGTTGTTTGATACGTTTTCGAAACTCAACTCGCGCACTTTACTACCACCGGCTATATTTAAACTTTGGACAGGTGGGCGGAGGCGGTGGAGAAGTAATTTTATCTCCGAGCACATTTTCTGCTTCTTCGCCGCCCCGGCGCGGCGTCCAAACTTTAAATGGTTTTAACTAGTGAGAACTATTTTGTTCAACATACGCGCGCGAGTTTGCGTTAAAATCGTTTCATTTATTTCGCATTGAAATATTTCGAGATCAAAAGTAGGTACAGATTGTTATTTAAATTACTTTGTTTCTAGCGCGCGCGGCAAACGGAATTGACGTCAAGTCGCGAAACGCAAAACGACGAGCGTTTCGAAACGCGTTTTACGCGTTCGTTTTTCCGCAGCGTATGTAAAAATAATTTTCAAGTCCATTTCCGGCCGCGCGTCTTTGTGTTGAAAATTCACAGGCGCCTGTAATAATACGAAAAAATGATAATAATAAAAACGATAATATTGTACACACTCGTAGTCGTTGCCGTCGTTGGTCGGTTTATGATGGTCGCGGAAACGGGCCGACGATTTCATTGATTTCTATTCGTTTCGATCGGTTTTTCTATCTATCTTTCTCGGAATATTACTTTTCCATAGCTCAACGTCTGCATATAAATATTTACAATAGGTACGTCCCGAGAACGCGGGCAGCAGAGTCCGGCGCGAACGAAAACTTATACGAGATCGCGCGCCGACGGAGGCTTCTCCGGGCTACACGAACGGTACAATGTAAACTCGGCGCCGCCGCCGCCGCCGTCTACGTCCTTTGTAGTGTATTTTTTTTTTTATTTTTTTAGCACGCCGGTGTGTGTGTGTGTATATAAAAAGATATACGAGTCGTTTGTGTGCGCGCAAAGTCGGAAATAAAAATCACGAGACCGTGAACTTTCGATCTGGCTTTCGAATCGCGCGACGACGGGGGGGGGGGGGGGCACTTGAAATAAATCTGATGCGGCGCGTTAATATTCGGCCGAAAATTTCGAAAACGCGCTTTGTTCGCGAGGTAATCGCTTTGAAACGCTGTCGATACGTCGCGCGTCGCTCCGATCATCGAGAAACTATAATCAGTGGTTACATTTTATATACATTTACCCCTCGGCGATCGATTTAAATTTTTATTTCGTGCAAAATCGCCAACGATCCGTCGTAAAGACAAAAAGTACACGACGAGTGGATAAAAACGACTGGATGTTGCTCGCACGACGTCGACGATTTCCCCGCGGATTTGCAGACTCGTTGGGAGACGAATAATTTCACGTTGAAACGATTATAAAATATAAAAAATAGTTTATATTTAATGGTTAATACTCATAAACAAAATATTATTAAATATATAAAATTATTTTAATACAAACTATTAACTATATTATTATCATATTAAATTGTTATAAACGGTTAAGTTTGAACTATTTATTTTATTAATAACCATAATAGAATTGATACCGAATGACAAACCGAAATCCGCACGTCGCCGCGAACGCTCCGTGAAAATTTAAATAGTTAAAAGCACAATCGCCGACGTGTGAATTAGAGTGGATTTTAATTAATATACCGGAGGACGCGCGACGTATATTAGTGAAATCTGAAATCGGCGCTACGAGTTTGCCCCCGAAAAAAAAAAAAATGATATATTTTCAAGTCGTAAAAACGCGCGCGGCCACGTCGTAATTGTATTAAATTTGTATGTTTTTTTTTCCGCTTTGTTTTTGTTTTTTTTGTCACTAACTTGGTCGTATCGAATAATTTCAAGACCGGAGAGATGCGCGGCGGGGTCGGCCAACAGTGAAATATCGGAAGAGTTATGTAGGTAGACGTTTTCGCCTCCGACGACGTAGCGAACATTTGAATAAATGAATAACGAAAAAAAAAAAAAGTTCGCCGATAGGATTCGAAATTAAATTACCGCCGCGCGTTGTCGAGTCTCCTTGGGAAAGTTTCATCGGGTCGACATAAACTTTGGCGCGATCGCGCGACTCGAAATCGGCGCGCTCGAAAACCTACATCGTACCCGACGACTAGTAGCGTTTCTGCAAAAGCTTCGTCGGGTTAGGGGCCAGTGAAGGGAATGGATTTTCGAACAGCCTTCTACTCTCGTCGAATCGCCGGCCGATTTCTTTTACTCATAGCCAGGGACGGATCTTGGATATTTTGATAGAGAGGGGCACGTATAAATTGTATGATTTGAATTTCAATAATGCATACGATCATTTTTAACAATATCGATGGTATATTTTCATTTATATGATACTCGTAGTTACATAAAAAAAATAGAAAATTGACTGGGGGGGGGGCACGTGCTCCTGTGCCCCTGCCCTGAATCCGCCACTGCTCATAGCGATCGTTGGACAATATAGAGATTATAAAAAGTACACTTTTACCGGACGACGACGATTCGAACACGACCGAAACTGTCGACTAGCCGACGACATTGGTTCGAATCGATTACACGTGTGTCGTTGTTGCAGTTTCCGTCTCGTCGCGCCGGCGGTGTAGTGATTGGTTTTAACTAATTTAATATTACAAAGCGCCGTGAGAGACGCGCGCACATTATTTTTCACGCGAAATTATTTGTTTTTTTTTTGTCAAAACCATATATAGTGTTTACGCATCGCCGCGATCGATTCCGCGATACAACAATAATTACGATCGTTATGTTATTGTTATTAATGCGTGTTTTCGTATGAACGCGCGCGACGCTAATCCCCGAAACGTCCTGCGGGATCCGATTAATTTTATTCTTCGATCCTGAAACCCACTACAATTTCTCTCCTGTCCGTGTACGTCTCTCTCTCTCTCTAACAACAATAACAATAACAATAATAATAACGTTCGAGTCTCTTCCGCTTGTCCGTCGCGCGCTTCTCGGATTACACGCGCTGCAAACGACACGCGTTGCACTCACGTCTCGCCGTAATTAATTATGTCGAACAATACCCGACGTATTGTGCGGCGGTGTTGTACGCGAAACTATCGAAAGGAGCTACTACCTGCGAACCGCATACCGCGTACGCCAAACGATCCGAGCGGGTCACACAATGATAACGACAACAATAATAATAATAAAATAACGACAATGTCGTCGCTACGTGCGAGTATCGCGAGAGTTTCCGACGACGATAATACGAGCCGTCGGAATAACAACAATAAGCGCGTTTTTTGACCGCGGAATTGAATGAAATATCCAAACGCAGTCGATGCAAACCCGTTTTGGATCGCAATCGATTTCTACTTCTCTGCGAGAACGACGATTTCGTCAAATCGTGACGGTATTATTTTAGAATTGCAGTAAACGAAACAACAATATCGCATATTATGATTGTAGAGGTTACCAAGGCTTGGAAAATCTCGTGAAAATCGTGAAAATCGTCTATGAAACGCGGCGTTTTAAATTGTCATTCGGAAGCGAGTTACGTAAATATTTTCAACGTATAAAAACGCGAACGGGACAAAGCGCGTAAATATGGTGTTTTTTTTTTTCCGTTACGATGGAAATAATGAAAACGTCAGGACTATAGTAAGGGAAATAATGATTGGTTTTTATTTCCAATACATCAATATATCATACCGAATCGAACATTCACAAACAATCGAGTAATCCCCCCCCCCCCGATTTCGTACGGAATAACATTTTTGAACTTATTTCCCCTGTCGTATCGTCCGGACGACCACGTCTGCCTGCGGCCCGGCTCGGGCGAAACGTCGCGATTATGACATAATTATTGTTGTCGTTATTATTATATTATTACTACTGCTGCTGCTGCTGCTGCGGCGCGCCGTGCGTCGACGGCCGTGGGATTTCGCGGAGAATTACGCGTTGTTTAATGAAACGACGGGTTAAACTCGCGGCAGTGTTTACAACTAAATTTCAGTCGAGTATTATGAACACGTGTACGCGCGCGGTGGTAATGTTTTCGAACGCTCGCGCACACAACCCTCCCCGCTAAGCCTTCACGAACCCCCCCGATCGTGTCTGCGCGCGCGTAATATAAAGCTCGCAGTCGCTCAGATTACAACTTTGATTTACCGGATCCCGAGCGTACCTACGCAGCGCGCGCGCGCGTACGCGTATCGACTGTTGAAACACACGACTATAATCACGTTAGAACGATCCGATTGTATACGTAGTTTATCGCACGGCCGATCGAATTGTCCCGCCGATCTCGCGCGAACCAGAGTGCCGGACGCGAATCTATAATAAATTCCAAAAGAGCGTGCGACGCGCGACGCGGCTCCTCCGAATCGCAACGATATTTTTGCGACGACGACGGACGTCTATGTCGCAGTAAAAAAAATTCCACTCGGATTTCACGGAGATTCGTCGAGAGTGATTTTTATTATTATATTTACGAGGATAAAACATTGCGAAATCATTTGACACTTGTACGATTTATACAATGTGTCGCGTTACTATTTGTGTCGGGTTTATTAAAACGAACCTTGTTCGACTAAAGTATAGACATATTCGTTTGGCAAAAGGGAAGAAAATTCCGCGGCAAACAAATTCAACGCGGTCGAATCGAGCGAAGAAAACACCCCTACCTATGAAAAAGGTAAAAATAAAATAAACGCTACTAAAAAAATTATTATAATTATGATGATGCCGTGTGATATTAAAACTTTCGGAATTAATAACACCCGTATGGCGGCGCGCGCACAGTCGTTATAATATATAGTCGCGGTAGTAGTAAATTTTGATGACTTTTAATTAACAAAATTTTGACGGTGCTCTATATTATATAACAAAAAGTTTATAATCCATTACCGACCGTCGTCATCGCTCGGGGAAACGGAGCTTTCTATTACGACTGCGCGCACTCTGCTACGACAACGGGCCATTTTCACGTTTCGCGCGTACAGTATAGGCACGCAGTAGCCACGGTCGCAGAAAACGTTTTTATCCGGCGAGAGGTTACCACTTACCTTTATTTTCTCTCTCTTTTCGGTTATTCGCTTCTTACTACGGAGGCTTTGGCGCGAAATGTGAATTTTCTTTATTCCGCGAGGGGTCACCCGATTACAACAAAAAACACTAAAACAAAACGAGAGCGACATACTTTAAAGGTCTGCAGGTACGTTATATTAGCTCGCGCGGTTTTTTTTTTTTCACCGAGCACTGATAATAATAAGATTACGCTCGAAAAGTATGCACAGTATACGTACTCGGAACGCGCGCACAGGTGGATTCGTTTATGACTCGCGCTCAAACAGACGCGCCCGTTCCGAAAGTAGATCTAATCTCGATATTAATTCTAAAACGACACAACTAACCCTACCTAAATCGTTCCGATTCGTCGATTGTGAGTAACGCGAGTTATTGCCTACCGTTTTTCGATCAACATTAGATAATACTATCGTCGAATAAAAAGAACTACGAGAATTACAATAACTTCGACGCGCAGTCCGGTTGGGAAACGGAAAATCGTTAGGCTTGTTCTGCCGTAAGCCGCCGGTCCGATATTCGCCCGCGCGCTTCCGAACGAGAGGCGACCGACGGCGACGGGGACTCGACGAAATGTACTGCGAACGAACGGCCGCTCTGTACGCGAATACACGTGTGAATAAAAACCGTGACGAAACCTCCTGCGCAAGTGTGTCTTACAAACCGGGCGGGGGTTCGACACTTTGGTCGCCAAAAAGACGGGAAAATTAAAAATTCGCGACGGTCAACGACGGGGTATCGAGAAAACAGTGGGAAAAAACCTTTGAAGAGTCGATCGACTTATACAAACACGACTGCTATCAGATCACGAATTTTCATCGTTATTTATACCCCCGTGGACGGAGGATAGAATTTTATATATATTTTCGCATAATTTTTACGTTTTGTTTTCAACACTAATAAAAAAAAAAAATTGATAGCCCGGAAACGAAACGTTTTAAAACTCACACGAAGAAGAATCGAACGAGAACAATCGAAGTCATTAATTATTAATACATATTACGTATATTGATAATAGTCGTGGAAAAGGCGACGGAGATATTTTCAAATAATGAACGCGTTTAACCCTTTCACTACCCTTGTTCATTACAATGGACATGACTTTATAATATTTTTCCACACTTACTGTTTACCAATTTTGGTAATGTTTAATATTGATAGCAATCTATAAGTTCTGTAGAACATTATAAAAATATTTTCATTCCGTTAACTATTATCAATTCTTGTCAATAAATAATTAAAAAAAAAAAACATCGTGTATTACAGCATGTCAAAAATATCGAAATATTTTCTCATTTTATAGCTAAATTATTAGTGTTGGCTAAACTGCGTATTTTTTTCTATATCATAAATATTATCAAGAACCTTATGCCGCCAATAGAATTCACCTTTAGCAATTATTTTATTAGTTATACGTGATAATACGTATGTCCATTGTAATGGGCACTGGTAGTTCCTGCGCTACCCAACGACCGTTTTCGACGGCACAAACATTTCTTGCCTCTTGGTATTAGAAATCAAAAACAATGATACAATAGACATATACTTATTGTTTCTTTTGTATATTAAGCGTCATTATGATAAATATATCCCTATGATTCCTATTTACAGTGGGAGGTTCAGGTACTTTTGATTGGGATTATTATTTTATTACATTATTCCGATCACAACGTATTTGTATTTTGACGATGTATGAGCGATTTTGAGCTGTTGTGTTGTGTTGTTTGTGTTTTGATTTTATTATGGCACCAAATTTTAAACCTTTTGGGAGAGGGAGATATAAGGGATTTATGTAGTTCGTCCATAACATCCGAGGATGAACTAGAGTTTCTTCTACAAGAATTTGAGAACAACGATTATTTGGGGATAGTTGAAAATGAATATTTAGTATTGGAAGATGCAGATATATACGACGAATCTGATAATCTAATCGAGCAAACCCAAGAGCCAGTGGCCGAAGTCCCTAAAAATCAAATATTAGGTCAATACAATACCATTTATTAAAAAAAAAGAAATCGAATGGATAAGAATATTTTTTCCTGAATTCCCAGTGTCCATAGTAATGGACATATGTGTAACTTTTTTAATAATGTTCCAAAAAAAAAAAAAAAAATTGGGATATTATACTGTTAGATCACTGATTACGAATATGCAAAAAAATAATTTTTTTGACCAATATTTTTAATTCGGTAGTGAAAGGGTTAAATTCGCCGGGGTTAAAGCTGTTTTCAAGTTCTAATCGATAAAACCGAAAAGGAACAACAAAAGAGGAAATTAATATTATTATTATTCGAGGATTAATTATACTATATGCACGCGTAATTCGATCAAAATATCACAGTTATTATTTTCCAATACAAAGAGATTGTTTCGAGAACAATAAACGGCGTCGAATACTCTTATTATTACGTATTATAAGCACTCGCTCGCGCGCGCGAGAACGGAATAAGGAAACGAGTTTATCGCGTTGACGATGGATGGGGGGGGGGGGGAAAGGAGAAAGAACAAAACGATCACTGACGATAGTTCAACGCGAATCGTACGGACAACGAAAACACGAGTCCATAAATTACTGTAGTATTAAGCAATGTATAAACTTATATGTAATATTAGACAACAGAATTAGTTAGTAATACTAGACACTAACTAAATGTTCTATGGGAACCTAAATGTGCTGATACTAATAATATGACACTATTGGTTTTCGCTTTAATTGTAATAGGACATCCTGTTGCCTAATGCAATATGTAAAATGTTATGTTTATAATACGCATCAATTTTGTCTAGTCGTATAAACATTTTACCGTATAAGTTTATATAAGGAATGAAAATAAAAGAATAAAGGGCACTCCTCCAGTGGTCTACTGTAGGAAGGTTACGATAATTTTAAGAGTTAATTAATTTTTGTGTGTTTGTGTCTATAATACGATCGATTTGATCGGCGTATACGACATTACTAGGGCAGAGGACTTGTAGCTCTAAAAAAGCTCTAAATATGCAAGCAATTATGCACTAAAAAACCCCATAATATGCACTTAAAATATGCGCTTAAAATTTTTCCGCAGAACTGACCGAGACTAAATACTAAAATATTGATTATTGTCGTGTCTAGAAACGTTTTATAAATAAATCCTAATAAAATAAAAGCCTGCATGGTGCGTACACGTCTGTAGTGGTGATGTCTTAGGTATAGTTTACGTTAGATCGTTATCGCTTCTAGGAAGAATTTGTGCCCGAGCACAGTCAAAAACCATATTATTACACGACAAAAATTAAAAATAAATACATTTTTATTCAAACATTTTGACTGTATTGTTTGAAATGAAAATGTCACAGTGGAAAAAATCGATTTAAGTTAAATATGTCTCAAAAAGTATAAAATAGCGTATACAAGTGTAAAATATGCCCTAAAAACCAAAAAAACGCAAAATATGCATTTATATGCACAATAAAATTTCAAAACTAGCTTTGTGGAAGCATGAAATGTATTTGTTTCGCACTCTGCTATTTTTGTGACTGTGCAAAAAAAATATGCAAATGCTACAAGTCCTCTGCCCTAGACATTACTAATGATAAAAAAACTCTTTCGGTTTGCAAACGCGCGACGACGAAAACATAGGCGATAATATTATTATTATTGCGTCCGGACGCTTAAAAGTCGAGGTGTTTTTTTCTCGGTAAAAAAACATTCTATACTTTCGACTCGACGACGAAGAAAATCATTTCGTTTGGATTTGATTCCCGGGAATAATGATTAACGATGAAAATATAATCATTGTAAAATCGATAACCCGGTTCTGTTCAAGGCGATCCGAAAAATATAGTAATCCCTCTCGACATTTCTTTATCGTTTATATTGGCGAAAAATCCGTACGTACGTCCCGTCGTCGTCTAGTTTCGATTATATAATATTATACTCGCCGAAAGTTTTATTTCGGCGGCGGAATCATATTATATCGCTGTTTTGTCAGGTGCGCATAATAATCGGTCGCATATACGATTCCCTAGAGTTGGAAATAATAAATAATAATATATACCGTGCCGAATAATATACTCTCGTTTTCCAAATCAATGGATGCGCCGCGTCTAATGTAAAAGTAATTAATCATGTCGTTGTAATGTTGTTTTTATGTTTGATACGAAAATTACGACGATTTATCAAAATTCAAACATCGTACGTTTCAAAGGAACGATGGTTTTATTTTTTTTCCATTTTTCTTACCCGTATATCGTTGAATAATAAAAAAAAAAAAAGAGAAGCTTTTCGGGAATATCGGTTTTATCGAAATCTTTCGTTATTTCTCCGCGAGGGTTTTGTTTCGAAAAAGCGACGCGCGTTTGGCGTTTTAAAACAAAAGAAGAAAATAAAGATAAAAAACACTTTCGTTTTTTTAATTTTTTCCAAATTTGATTTCGCGCGACTTTGAAAATAGAAAACACACGATCCGACACGATCGTCCGTGTACGTACGCCGCGCCGCCGTCTGTTGATTAATGGCTCGCGGGACGAGAGCGAATTCCGTTTTATTTACAATTCTCTTTAGACTGCGGCTAAACGCGCGTGGGATTTAGAGGAATTAGAGTCGTAATCGCGTATGTAGAGTGCGTGTGATTTATTGCGGAGGCAAGGTAGAAAGAGATTAAACCCGCGCGAAAATTATACTCTCGACGACGCGTTTATTAAATTCCGACGGCGCCCGACGTTTCCTTCGATTCGAAACCTCGTCGAAACGTCATGCGTCGATCGTTCGTCGTTTGCACACGTCGTGTTCTTGGCTTTTCTCCGCTGGACTTCCGTTCGTACGGTTCACATTTACATATTTTTCTGTTGACAGTCGGTTTCGTCGGATTGTTTTTTTTTTTGATTTCTTCGAAATTGTTTTTTAAAATTACAAATCTACTATGAAAATAAGCGTGATATGATAGCCTCCACATATAATAGTACGTATTAGACGTTTGAGAAAGTTATTTGCAAAAACCGTCGTCAAAATGTATGTTTTTTAAAAAAGAAAAAAATTATTATAGTAAATATTATGTGTTTGTAAAACACTGTTTTAATATTTTTCAATTCTATCGAGTGGCCAACGAGAGTTTTTGGAGCGAAAAATTTATCTTTTTTTTCTTTTCTTTCTTTCTGGAAAACTGTTACTTTCGAATACTAAAAGTGCCCCGAAAACGCCATTTCGAGACATTTATCGACTAGAATATAATATAATATACGAGACGTGAAACGAATTTGTAGACATTTAATATCGTTGGCGAACACTTTGACTTTTTCTTCTTTCCCCCCCCCCCCCCGCCAAACAAAACTCGTGACGTTTTCGTGAGTTTGCCGCAAAGTTGTCGAAACGTTTTTAATACTCCTCTCGGACGCGATACGTGACTTGACGTTTTCGCGAAGAATAATATTTCGAGTTAATAAGACGATTTAATGAAATTCGCCGAGACCCGAGTGAAAAAAAAAAAAAACTTTGAATTACAATGAAACGCTCTAATTGTACCGAGAGGTACGACGGCGGCGGCGGCGGCGGCGGCGCGTTATTCGAAATTCAAAGTAAAGTAAATTTAGGTTAATTCAATAGAAGTTTTTACGCGTCGTCGTATATATTCATCGAAATGTGTTTCAGCGGACTTTATTTTTTTTTGCCTCTCGAGAAACTACAATGTCAGATAAAGAATTTTTAAGTTTTGATTTTTTTTTTTTTTCGTTCAAATTTATGGCGATTTACTTTGTAGTCGAACGAATGACGTTATTTTATTAAAAAGTCAATCAAACCGTGAAATACGAGCCGAAATATTTTCGCCCGCGCGTCGTTAAATCGGTATTTTTTCGCGCCCCCGAACGAACGCTTTGTTTTCGTTGAAATCCCTTCGGAAAAATAGTCTGCCGAATTTTATCGGCGGCGCCACACTTGGTGAGTTTGAAACGATCGCAAAAACTAACCACACGTTGTCTCCGTAGGCTGCTCGCGGTGACCACGACGTACATGTTTTCTCGTGATTTTTTCAAAAACATTTCGCTTCCGATTATCTCTGTAACAATTTACCCGACTTTTCGTCGCGACAGCGTCCAAATGAAAACCGACTTTTTCCAGTCATTTCCGCGTTGAAAAACCGAAACGACCGAGAAAAAATTATCCCGCATTTTTATTAGATTTATCGCGTCGCGAGTACTCGTTTTTGGGATCGAACGCGCGCGCCATTATTTAATATCATCTCGTGTAATTAAGTGAAAAACATTACGTCGTGCGGGAACTATGACAACGTGCGGAGGACGTCCCGCGAGGATTTATGAAAACGACGACGGCGTCTATTGTGTGCGCGCGCGCGCGTGCGAAGGACTTTTCCCCGCGAGAGAAAATGGCGAAAAAAAACGAAGAATCCAACGTTGTCTCGTGCGCGGGCAGGACGAGCTATCTAATCGGCGGACGAGACGACTCTTCTAGTATAATATGCGCGTGCCGTTATTATACTTTGAAACGTCTCGGTTCCATATATTAGTTTCGACCATAATGGACGTTAATATTCTTGTCGCCGTGGGAATTGGCACGCGATCGTTACGGGAAAAGTGTTGTAAAACTGGTAAATACGATCGAGCATAATATTATTACGCACGAGGGGCGCGCGGGGGCGGTTTTCATCAGACCAGGGGGGCGACGATTTTTAAAGGGCGCACGTATATTTATAACTAGGGCTGGGAATTTAATGCCCTAAAAAACCCCGAAAAATGTCCTAAAAAAAATGCTTTTATGACCTTAAAACTCTAAATAATGCCCTAAAAAACCACGAAAAATGCCCTAAAAAAATGCTTTTTTTTTATAAATAGTTTTAGTATAAATCCAAAATAAATAAAAACCATGTTGGTGTAAAAATCTTAAAATAAAATTTCAAATTCATACACTTGGTTTAAAAAAACTCAAAAAATGCTCCAAAAACTCTAAAATGCCCTAAAAAATTAAGAAAATGACCAAAAAACTAAAGAATGACAAAAAATGCAAAAAAATGCAAAATAAACTTTCTTATTCTCATTCAAATGAACATAAAACGAATTTGTGACAAGACGAGCATTGCACAGTAAGCTTTGGAAAACAATGCAAAGTGCATCGAAATCCCAGCCCTATTTATAACATTTCTTTGAACCGGCTGAACACGTCCACTCTAAAGGACTAAAGTGAAGTAATTGCGTCATAAACTCTCGAGTTGGGGATCTCCGATAGTTTTTGGTTTTTTCCGGAGAACGGGTGTGTAGTTTCCAATCGTTTCCCTCCCCTTAGACCGCGAATATCACCTCCAAGTAGAGAAAATCGTTTTCGAAAACGTCGAAAAATCGAATAAAACAACAACGACGATTCCCGAAAGTCGGTGAAACATCAGACACGATAAAAATGTGTTAATCGCCGCCGCGCCGTCGTTATCGAAATACATTTTCGCGCGTCGCGTCGAGTGGGCGAGGAGAAATTATTAGGAACTCGAGACGTGCGGACGGAACGAAACGACGGTTTCTCTTTCAAACGAGACACGACGAGTAGACGCGCGGTGACAATGTCGTGTTTTCGTTATTTGGCCGTCATATTTTCGGTGTCGGTAAATTGAAAATTCGATTTGACGTGGCGTCGTCGTCGGATTTTTTCCCGTCACGCGACGACCCGCAACGAGAGCACGTGAAATTTCAGCGAAAACGTGTGTGTCGGACGTGTGATTGAAAAAAAAAAAAAAACAAACAAACAAACAACTTCGTTAAGAGGAAAATAAAAAACCGCCATTCGAAACGTCCGTCCACCGACGCGTCACGCAAATAAAACAAAACCGCAAAAACAAAAACGTCCACTGATTTAATACTCGTCCGGACGAATAAAATCAATCGGTCGAATAAACATATTGTTATAAACGAGTACCGATAATATATTTATGATTTTAAATAATATTATATGAACGTTTTCAAATGATTGATGAAAAAAAAAAAAAAAAACGTATTAATTCATATTATACAAATCCGGAATTGGTTTAAATTATAATTTTTTTTTATGGTTTTTTTTCTTTTTGGAAATTATAAATAATTAAAAAAATATTATTGTTACTTTATCGGTTATATTATTACCTGGTTTGCGGGTCATTAACGACTCTATTCGATTTGCCGCAAACGCTTCATGAAAAACGCACGGAACACGCGGAGAAAATAAATTGCGGAAAAAATTTTAAAACCCTAAATCTTTGGATTACTTCGACTAAGAGTTAAACTCGCGGAACGAAATATGAGCTCGGCAAAGCGTTCCGAATATTATCGTCGTCGTGCGGAAAGTGGAGAGGCTATATATTACGGCGAGTATTGCGGGTGTTTCGTTTAAAAAACAAAAACAAAAAACCCACCGGACATAAATCGAGCGCGAAAATTGTTGTCAGGTAATTTTTACCGTTTACACGAACGGAAACGTGTGTTTTGTATGTGAACAAAAAAGAAATCGAAACGGAATTTGAAAAAGAAAAAGTCGATCGACATAGAAAAATAACCTTTGTACTCGTATTAAAATACGTTTTGCACGAATTAGTTGGGTTTTCGCTTTTTCGCGACAAACCTTTTTCGATTTTCGATTATTCCGTCGCGATATTATATATTAATCGTTTTATCGTTCGGTTCGACGATAACGCGCTGTTATATGATTTATTTTGTTCTCGCCGGATGACAGTCGAGGAGGGAGAGACCAACGTCAAACGCATTTTGGGGCGCTCTAGCATTCTGATTTGACGTCGTATTTGTCACGGTGTGTC
Organism: Drepanosiphum platanoidis; assembly: GCA_948098885.1. Classification (NCBI taxonomy): domain Eukaryota; kingdom Metazoa; phylum Arthropoda; class Insecta; order Hemiptera; family Aphididae; genus Drepanosiphum; species Drepanosiphum platanoidis. The sequence goes on along the minus strand of OX402534.1, from coordinate 16,377,787 downwards.
CGGAAATTAAAGGGACCTCGCGTTTTCTTCGACGGATCGAAACGGGCGGACGCGGTTTGTGATAATTGAAAACGTCGCGCGGCCGATTCCGACGGCAATAATAATGACGAGAAACTACATAATCAAAGTGCCGTTTATCGCGGATAACGGCGATACAATACGCGCATACTTTTCGCGCGGCGTTATATAAACGTAGAACGGACGGCGCGAATTTCGTCGTCGTCGGTCCGATTAGAATACGGTTTTGTCGCGTGCTAATTCCATTAGCGAAATTAGAGAGATCGGAAAGAATACGAAGAAAGACGTCCGTAAACATTTGATCGGTTTATCGAAAATCAAAACGGCCAACGCTGTCGACAATCCGACTATATATACATAGTCGTCGTCGTCATACGTATATTATATTATTATTGCTGTTGAAATTATATTATTATTTCATTCGGTTAGGTTTAGATTGTATTGTTTGTTTCACGAGCCTTTTTGCGAGTTTTCGTTTGAATCGTTAAAATCAACGACCGACAATATAGATCGTATCGGAGATCGTTATACCGTTCCCGAACTCGTGCCGATCGAGGTCAATTAAGTTTTTGCGCTTCGGAGAGAAAAAAGAAAGTTTCAACGGCTCCTATATACGGTCTGCCGAATAATGACAGACCCTGTGAAATGTAATCGTTATTTACTCACTGTGGCGCGTCTTTACGCCGTACTCGCGTTGTATAATTATTATGATAATAATATTGAAGACTTATCGAACGACGAAAACGAATGCCAATATTTACGTCAGACTAACCGTTATTAATTTTTTTTTTTTTTTTTAAAGACTCGTTAGAGAGAAAGTTTCGGTTTATGCTTTGCGCCTCATCATTATTATATTTATATATACTAGCTGACCCGGCAAACGTTGCATTATATTTCTAGTGAATTTTTTAGTATAAAAAATAACGTAACTTATTGTAAGTACTCGTATACGAAAAACGTATATATTTTTAATTGAAAATTATTCGCAAAAAAATGTATAAACAATCATTATGGTTACTATGGTTACAGAATAGGTATAAAACGTTAAATTTTAAAAAATATTTGTGGTTGGGGCCGCGCTCAACACCTGGGGAACACAATAGTCCTATTCTCTGAGCTACCAAATATACGTATAGAAAAAATTTCATGAAAATCGATCGAGCCGGAGGAGTTCGATAAGAAACACTGTGACGGGAGAATTTTATTTATAAGCTAATAAATTAGGTACCGATTAATAACCGATCTGTTTATACGTTTCTGATGCAAAAAATCACGATTTTCACTAAACGTGGCGAAAATCGCGATTTTTTTTTTTATAAAATAGGGCAAAAATCACGATTTCGCTACCTCGCGAAGAGACTTTGGACTGTAAATAAATATAATCGGTACTACTTACGGCTTGTCGGCGGGTTGCTGTTGAGTTTCGGCGTCGGCGGGTTGCTGTTGAGTTTCGGCGTCGGTGGGTTGCTGTTGAGTTTCGGCGTCGGTTCGTGAAAATATAAAGTAAGCACTAACAGATACACACGAAAGTGACGATTAAAAGTTTCATCGGTCGAGATGAATAATAAACTGACGACATTATCGACTTTATCACGGAGAAAAATTAATTAAAACTGCGACGAAGAACTTTCTCCGAACCGCTGTCGACACTAGGCCGGTCGTCAGAGCACTGTGCGTCCGGTTAGCCGACGTACTCCCTCGCGAGCGTCTCTCGGTCGGCGGGTTGCGCGCGCCGAACAGCTGACATTGGTCGGGCGGCGCGATTTCATTGGCACGCGGCGGCGGTATCTCACTCGTTCCTATTTCCTATATTCCTCATTACTATTGTTACATAATCACGTTGTCACAATGAACTATCTTATATAATAATTACGTAATATCTATTAATCACTAATCCCTGCGATCGTTGTACGTTTCCGGTGCGAAAATCACGATTTTTTCCCATAGAATAGCAAAAAAAAAAAAGAGAGGTATTGCCTCGTGGCAATGTGGGGTGGCGGCGGTCACTACCCCTATGATTTAAGGGAGACTATCATTTGTGTGTTGATTTTAAGCGGCCCCCGTGTCTTTTTAGTACACATCGCGGGATAAAAGGCGGCACATAAAAGTTTGATCAGAAGTCGGGAGACCTGCGTTGCCCCTGCGTTCCCCTCCGATTCAACTACTGCTCCCGCTAAACCTATTCCGCTCGCGAAAAAAATCTCCCTTAAAATATTAACAATATATATACGTATATATATAAAAATGGAGACAAAAAATTGGAAATTGAATCAGTTGAGAACGGCTGGGCCGATTTGGCTCGAATTTTTTTTAAATGATAGAGAATGTCGGGGAGCGGGTTTATAGCATAAATTATGGAGAAAATTAACCCTAAGGGGGTTAAAAGGGGTAAAAATGGAAAAAATCCTGAGTCAATGGAGCTTTGTGGTATTAAATTTTGTCAATAGTTTCATTTAATATAGCAGAGGCCCCATGGGAAAGGATTTTTCGAAATTCGACCCCTAAGGGGGTTAAAAGGGGTAAAAAGGGTGAAACTAGAAAAATTCGCCTGGCTGGAACTGCTGGAGCTTTGAGTATGAAATTTGGGCAGCAGTTTCGTTTTATATAGTGGAGACCCCATTGGAAAGGATTTTTCGAAATTCGACACCTACCGGAATTAAAAGGGGTAAAAGGGGTAAAAATGAAAAAAAAACTGATAAAATAAAAAGTTATACTGCACACGGGCGAAGCCGGGTTATTCAGCTAGTATATATATATATTATAGCTGAATAACCCGGCTTCATTTTTACCCCTTTTAACCCCCTTAGGGATGGAATTTTGAAAATCGGGCGACGTGACGACACTCAGAAAAGTATTTGGAACAACTCTTTGAAAAAAAAAGTTAAATAGCGTCGTCACAAAATGGGAACATAAAAAAAGGCCTGTTCTTTTATACTTTTAAATATAAAATAGATATATCTGATTTTTATTATATTTCGATGGTCGAGAAGTTCAAACGACCGGTCGTTTCGGCTTTTTTCTTTTAACGATATTCAGTTTGGAAATTATAAAAGGAATAATAATTACTACCGAGCTACCGTCTTGCCGTAATATTTCGCGTCCACTCCGCACGACTGCTATTGTGCCGCGTGACCGTTGCTCGCGGCGTAGTAATATAGTTATTTTTCATAATCGCTGTCTGATCTGATCCTAGGAGTGTGTTGTTGGTGTTTTTTTTTTTCCCCCGGGCGAGGCGACACTTTTATTATGTAAACGTCGAAATAATGGAGTTCAAATACGATCGTCGCCGATACAAACGACGACGACGTCTGCCGTCGCTCGCGGTCTGCCTTCGAGCTGGAATAATTGCGCAATTATAACACGACGACCGAATAGGTTTGCGCCCGTTCTCAGAGTCGAGTCGTTTCGGTCGTAGGATTTCCGACACGACCGAACGGCGGCGTTTGCGAAACCACGACCGAAACTATTACAACAACATTCGATTTGGACGGCGGCGAACGAAATCAATCGGTCGAAAAATAAATAAATCGATGAATAAACGAATCGACGTGGTATTTGGACGCGACGAAGACTGACTAGAGAAAACACACTTGCTAATCTATTTATCCATCGACGATGGCAATTATAATTTACTGCGAAAGACCAAGCGTGTTACAAAACCGCCCCGCTGATTATATCGTTTCTAGTCGACGCGACGGGACGTATAACGTACTATTATTATTGTACTACACGACGACAGAGTTTTCAGAGAGAGAGAGAGAAAAAAATGTTCGAGTCACGCGAATGTATATATAAATATATTATTTTTATGGAATTGCCTTTGAATAAACCAATTGCAAGAGTGCTAAAACTTTATCTTCCGTGACGATTTTCTCAATATTTAATTCCGAAACTTTTCGCATACTTCAGATGCTTACTCATTTGAATCGGTGGAAAGTTCGCGGCAAAAGAATTATGGTAATATTCTCGTGACGTTTTTCGCTCGCGGCTGATTTTAACATTTCCCCCGCGGCCGGGGCCGACGATATTTAGCCACTGTTATTGTGTCCGGTTAATTCGCGCGCTTCGGTCGGCGATTTCGCGTGGTCGAGAACGCTCGCGAGTGCAGTCGACACGTTAAATATATTCTCCAAATCCGTGTCCGGAATGTCCGCGTGAAAATTTAAAAACGAAAAAACGCGCTACGATAATAAATATCGACGACCGCGTCTAATTAATCAAATATGAAAAATGAACAGCTGATATTCGCGGGACACTCGTCGGCGCGCGAATTGGAAAACGAAAAAAAAAAAAAATCGTCCTCCGGCCCGGCGAAAAAGCGTAGGTACAATATAATATATTATTATTATCGCCTACGCCTCGATATTATGTTGATTGCGGGCCGATTTGCGGCGTGCCGGCGAAAACGGAATCCTGGCACGTACGCGAAACACGACCGAGTTACATCATTATATAGTTTTTCGTCTTCGGAACAAAAACCATAAATTATAGAACGTTTCGTATATTTACGAGGTTTTTCCGTACATTGTTAACTGACCTTTGGATTCGCTCTTATATACCCGGGCAGAAACTTTTATTTATTTATTTTTTCTCGCCCTCCCTCCACCCGCCCGCTCGCTCGTCTCTTCCCCCTCCCCCCCGTCGCGCGTCCGTGCCGTTTTGTTCTTCTCTTTTTGTGTTCTCTCGCGGAAGATTGATTTTTCAATTTCACAACGACGACGCGAACGTTGAAAAGTGATAATTTTCCTACACGCCGCCGCCGCCGCCGCCGCCGCCGATTTGTCATGTTTACCGGATGCCGTACAGGTTTTCGTGCGTTATAATATAACCTCTATAAAATATATCGTCGTCGAGACGTCCGAATTCTGATTTATTTCTGGAGGAAACATATAATTTCCAGAATAATTTAGCCGCGACGGATTGTAGTTATTGAAAATCTAACCGATCGTCCGGGTCGTCGTAACTCTGAGCAAAATCTATCGTCCAAATGCACCGCGTAGCGATCGAATTATAATATATTGTCTACGCGACCGTATATCGAAGCAAAGACGACGCTCCGAACCGAAACGATATGTTTTTATCGTTCGATAACGGTGTGCTGCGAGGAGAAGAAAATAAATTACGATGTAATCATTGTGATAAAGCGCGTTTTCGTTTGGACAACGCTCAATAACAACACCTGATTATTATTGGTATCGCTTGAAGTCGGTTTTCTTAATATTCGTCGAGTTTATAGTTTAGAGCACGTCCGGACAAAGTATATACGTCATACGAGTGTACGGTTACAATTGATGGTGGTGGTTGTTTGTTTTTTTCGCCACCGCAAACCGCCAGACGATTTCAATGACAAAACAATCGTCGTCTAAATCGATTGTTTTTCACGCGACTCGAGGCGGCGGCGCGCCGCCGATAACAATGTGACGGGGTCGTAATTTCACGGCGGCGGCGTCGTCTTTTCCATAATATTATGTTTTATCCGTTTCGTACGATTTACGAACTTTGAAAAACGCGCGCAGAACTAATCGAGTCGCGAGAACATTAAACGCGTTGAAATTTATCAAAATCATTCGCCGCGGATGATAATCTTTTTCGGTTTGCCGAGAAATTCTGGTTTTCGAGAAAACGTTCTGTACAAAAACACACCGTTGCTAAACTTCACGACACCCGGACGTTTCGATTGCTGGCCGCGAAATAGTCGATTTCGAGTTTATTTTATTTTTTTTTCTAACGAGTCTCTTACGCGGACAGTTGAAATTCAAATCAATAAATTATCGATATTCGCGTTAAAGTCTTGGGAATTTTTCCGAATACGAGTGAACGGCGGAGTGTCGGAGCGACGACAAATTTATATGCAAAGTTAAAAATACGACGCCTTTTGGTTTTTTGTTGACATAAATCAAGAAACAATATACGTATAATCGAAAGTAACGCTTTGTCGTCGTTCGACTTTATATTCATGAAAATACGATATTTTATAGGCGGAGGATTAAAATGCGTTAAAAAACTACTTGATTATAAAAAAAAAAAGTTATGACGAGTATGACTCGGTGAAACAAAAGTTGGGAAAATTTTAAATTTTAATTGTTTTTCCAACACCGTGCTATACGCCAAAGGAATTTCGTGCTTGAAAGCATTGTTTCAGAGCGCCTACAAAGAAATTCGATTTGCATTTAAATCCACATCCTATATGGGTTTAACTCGTATTGTAATATTATATCGGAACAATCAATTGTTTAAAAAAAATCGACTGTGATAATCCTGCGCGTTCGAAATCGATTATTTTGTGAATAAAAAAAAAAGAAAGAAAAACAAAACTTTACGTTCTCGTCGAACAGTTTGTTCGCGAGAGACGTGCGGTTATTTTTTTTGTAAAATATGATTTTGAAAAAAATTACATTCCCCACTGGAGGATGAGAAAAACCAAGAGTGAACTGCACACACTGGAGACTCACCTCTGCACGTTTATTTTTTTTATTTGAGGTAAAGGCTTCAACTACGTCAGGTTATTGACGATTGCTTCGATGTTTTCCTCACCGAGGGCGAGTCGAAGGGATGAAGGGTTTATGTATAACTTCCGTGCTTGGGAGTATTTTGTGCATTTTGTTATAATGCGTTCGATCGATAGACTCGCGTTACAAGCAGTGCATATTGGAGCAGGTTCCTTGGTGATGAGGAATGAGTGGCCTATTCTAGCTCGGGTAATGATGACCTCGTCTCTTCTACCGGGAAAATTCCATTTTTTGATGTGAGGCTTGACGGTCCTTAATTTATTCGATAGGGGAACGTTGGACCAATTTTTCCGCCATGTCTCTAATATTTTGAGGTTAATGGTGTTGAGTGACTCTGAGGATGTGGTAATAGGTTTAGTCTTGGGGTATTCTGGTGAAGTGAAGCTTCGTTATTGTACACGTTTATTATTTTAACGATTTTGTTTAGTTATTTCTTTTAATTCTTCTATCGGATAGAACGAACGATAAATCATACTTATTCCCACCGACGACGTGTTGTTTGTAAAACGTTCTTGTACGATTCTTTGAAATATTTCTCGGGCAAACGTAATTTCACCGACTAAACGCGGCGGCGGCGGCTGCGTCCGACGTCGAAAGGTCGGAGAGAAAAATCTTTCGTTCATTCGAACATCGCGAAACGTTACGTGAATATAATATGATTGTCGCGGTACGTATTACGGGTTTATATACGTGTCGGGATCTAATAAAAATAAACCGCCGCGGCATAAATGTTTCGACGCGAGAGATACAGGTGCGTCTTTAAATTTGAAAGCGATGATAAATCGTCCTCGCGGTCGAAAAACGACTCCGAGCTCGGCTCGGATTACGCCCGCGGCGGCGTACACACACATTTCAAGTGCTCGTAAAAAAAAAGTAGGAAAAATCCGTAAGTCTCTCCGAGACTTTCGAAACACACCACACGCGGACGTTAAAAAACAAATTATGTTTTCGTGCGAACACGAGAATCGTTCGCGAGATTATTTAATTTTTTCGTACCGCGCGCTTTGATTATTTAACGTTGGGGTATTTATAATAAATTGTAATTAATTCCAGATGGTTTTTGACGTCTCGTCGTGTTCGAATAATTTTATCATCAAGTGTAAAAGCGCGAAATTAATTACAAAGACACGGGGGGAGGAGACATTACGCGACTGCGTAATTAAAATTTAGACGCTTATGCAACAGCAACGAGAGAGAGAGAGAGAGAGAGAGAAAAAAACCCTAATGGAAACGAATTTTTCAATTTTTTAATAAATAATAAATTTCAATAGAACGACGACGGTGGTGGTTTACCTCGCGTCGTGTTTTCTCGCAATTATGTTTTTACGTTTCAACGCTGTGTATAAAAAGTCGGTATCCGAGCGGCGGCGCGAATGACAACCGACCGAGCAGAGCCAACTAATATACTCGCGTACTAATTATACGATACGATGAATAAATTTTAATCTAGACCGTAGGCGCCGCCAGTGTATATTTTTCCAAACTACACAGCAGCGGTAGAAAAATAAATAGTTTTTGGTCGACCAAGTAATGTGTTTTAGAAAATCCGATGCAACATTTTTTTTTTCAGAGCAAGTGCACCCCCCTCGCGGCGCTTATGCTCTAGAGACGTTTCAAACGACTACGATTATTGGCTTCGGAATCATCGATTTTGTTGAAAACGACGTGAACTCTATAGTGGTTGTTTCTTTTTTTTGTAATAATTTGTTTTGTATATAGTTTTCAAAAGTGTTTTCGGAATATTAGAAAGCCCACCTCTTTAACGCACTTATAATATATCGACGGGGAGAATTTTCCAATCCATTTGTAGGTCTACGTGAAACTTAAAAAGGTAAAAGGTACACGTAATAATAATGATCGTAGAAAAACATCGCCGTTCGACCGATTCGTACGTTTGTCGTCGCGTCAAACGGAACGCGAAAGGACATGTTGTTATTATTGGTATTACATTTTCAAACACTTCATTAGACAATCGTCTAATATAGTCACGCGAGTGATAAATTTCAACGTTGAAAAACGGCCGTGACCTTTTGACAACTAAGCCTGGGGGTGGGCTTTCAAAGTTTCGAAATTAGAAACCGGTAGATCGGAAAACCGATAACATAAACCGAGGCCTAGTGTTTATCTTTCGTCGTTTTCCTTGTCAGACAGGACACTATATGCGCGGCGGCGTACGTATAAATTAACATAATATTTTAGACTCCGCGCGCGCGCGAGTCACTAGAAATGATGGACGGCTGTCGTATAATATTCGCTAATATTAAATCGGAAAGCTCTGAAAGCCCGTTGTTCCGGAAAACGATCATCCCGAGCGCGGCGCGGTTATTGTAGCACACAGCAACACTGCTGTCCAATGACAATAATTAAAATAGAAAATAAAATTAATTCGTCAGATATTTCAAACGCACATTTAAATATTATACCGTGTATTCTAATTGGAAATATACGACGATGAATTGATTTTTTCGTTCCTTTTTTTTTACGCTATTTTACTCGCCGCCGCCGTATAATGATTCCATATCCTTTGATCAGATTGCTTAATTATATTGACCTATTTCTTGCACTATGTCAGCGGTTCTCGACGTTTTTACATCCCAGTGCCACGCGAGTCTCAAACGTTTTCACGTACCACTCGAAAGAAAGAGAATCAAAGATTCACGTGTTTTTTTTCCCCTCTCCCGGTTTTTTGTTTTTCTTTTAATCATTATTTATCTATACAAAGCTTTAGCGATATTAATAGTTAATGATGGTTAACAGTAGTTAACGTCGCTTTTAGCCGCGGAAAAGCGTCTTTCCGAGCGAATTCGTTCGGGAAATTCAACAAAACAATTCGAAAACAGAAAAATGTCCGAAAAACTATCCAAAACGAAGAAAAACTAATCATATCATATCAATTACGCCCAGACACGACGAACGGAACGACTAGAATTAATTCCGAAAAAAAAAGACGACTCGTTTCTTATAAAAAACCCGCGACGTTTTACGATACTTATATAGTGATCTGATTTTTGGAAAAAATGATGAAATCCAAATAATAGCAGTTTCGTCGGTACTTTCAACACGGCGATAGTCGAAGAGTCGGCGAAAACTTTATTTCAACTATATTAAATTAGATCGACTGAACGATAATAATAATATACTTTATGTTATTTAAACGAAATACTCCGCGAACTACAAACAACAAATCTCCTCGACAAGTGGAATTTTCGCGACCGAATTTCCGAACAAACTTAATGCAGACCTGGATTTCGTAACCTGTAGTTTTTAACTCGAGACGAGTAGTATCAAAGCCACGACGACGTCACGACGAGAACCGTTCGGTTTCTTTTTAATACGCTATAAAGTTTCAATTTTTTTTTTCTTTTGACGAGCGTTGACGATGTCGACGCGTACCCCTCAAAGAGCCGCGGGTTCTGAAACCCCGGCGTAGAGCGCTGTCGTCGGGTTCCGATTTCATTTATCGACGAACACTCGGTTCGTTTTCACAGTCGAATACGATCTAAATAGCGATTTTCTTTTTTTTTCTTTCTTAAATCGCTCCAAATTCACTCGAAGATCGAAGTATACATTAATCGCTCGTACTCCGAACAAACACTCGCCCCGACGTTGACCAATCGTAAAAACTCGACGATTAAAATATCGTACGAAACGTACAAAATATCACAAAATAACGTACCGACAAGAAATATTCGTCGGGAGAGCGCAACACGCACGTCACGATAAACACGATATTTCTACGCACGTTATTAAAAATAGTAAATAATATCGAAAAGTACTTATCTTTCCTCTGCACGTACATAATATTATTATGTATTATTGTAGATATCGTTGTTTTTTTTTTTGTTTTTCCATAAAAATAACATGTGATATATTCGTATTTCCAGACGGTATTTGTTTTTTCAAACATTTCAATCTGAAATTCGACGCGACGCTGAAAAATGCTTTGTTTTTTTTATTCGGAAAAATATTCATCACACGGTATATTATTATACGCAGTGTCAGCTGTCATATTCGTATATTATATTATTAAAATAGCAGTACGTACAGGAGTTTATTTCGTCGAGTTTTATACATATAGGTGTATTTAAAAACGTCGACAAACTTTAAATCCGAAAAATATGACGCGTTGTTTTTCAAACGTGACATTTCCCCGGTACTATTGTCTTCGAACTTGTGGCATTCGGACGTGGCTCGGAAACGTATCGTAACGTCATTCGTAAAAAAAAAAAAAACGTTCCGAATCGTTCGACGGACTTTCTACGGATATGAATGACGTCACGCGGGGCGTGGTTTTTGCGGTTTATCAACCGTTTCGATGGGAAAAAAACCAACCACTGTTACAGATTTATTTTTATTTTTTAATGCAAAGACGACGTAATAATCCATTAGAGTGTACCACCGATTCGTATGTAATTTTTAATCACGACGACATCAAAAGAAGTAATTTCTTCGCTGTGCACCTGAAAAAAAAAAAAAAACAAGTAGAAAATAAATTACAAAATAATATTTATTAAAAAAGCACGTAATAATAAAAAAAATATACGAAACAATTACTATGAAAGATGAGATTCAAATTTTCCGTTTTTTCGACGAAACAAATTGGCAGCTATAATAATAAATCGGTTGGTAGACGAATAATTAAGAGATAGACAATTCAAACTTTGTAGGTACTCTACGAGTACTTTTTTTTACTAATGAGAAGTTTCGTTTGGGTTATTATTATATTATTATATTGTTGTCGATTCTTCGATACATCCGACTTTGATGAAATCGAATTTCCTTTTTTTCTTCGATACTCGATGGGAGGGGGGGGAGGGAGGAAACGCTGAGAAAATGACCCGTTCAAAGGTACAATATACCTTTTCGTCGTGTAATTATTGTTGATCAAATGAGATGCTTTGCGAAAGTTTCGACAAACTTTTACGACCCGAAAGTTTGATCACAAAAGAAGGAGAAGAAAAAAAAAATCATTACACCGCCAATACATTTCTCGTTTGGCTCGAAATGTAAATTCGGCTTTTATAATATTCTCATTATTAACTCTCTCCGCGCGCCATGACGTGTATTATCTTTCGAACAATAGATCCGCGCGAACGTTCTGATATTTTATAACAACAACACAATATGTTTTCTGGACACGAAATACGAACGCGTCGATAGTTCTATAAAATATGTTAACGTGAAAAATCGTTATTATTTCGTATTGGATACTTGTGTAGATTTAACTTATAAAAACGAGTGTTTCATAATACGGACAAATCGAACATTATAGATTTCACCAAGACTTTTACATAATAACTATCGCGCTAGATCGTATTATGTTATTGCACTGAATTTCATTAAAATGTATCTCTATTTCTTTTCTTCTAAATCGATATTTTGCAAATCCGTCGTTATTACTATTACGTGTTGTGGTGTTTTAGTATGATCTATTTGTTTACGAATGTTGTATTACGAGTCGGTAATAATCTATTGTGCGACGCGATTTTTACGCGTTATTTTATTTTACGTTTATTTTGGGGAAAAAAAAATAACGCGTTAGCGGTAAACCTATTGGAATTCTAAAAAATTAAACAACGCTCGAGCCGACTCTCGTGAAATCGACGACGCTAATTTGAAACTCCGAGGCGCAAAAATACCCAAATAAAATATGCACCCACGGTCGGTGTATATTTGGTGTGATAAAAAAAAAAAAAAAACGAAACATTAATTAACGTTAATAAATTGGTTACGCTTAGAGTAAAGTCTCTGGGAAAATCGTCGGGGCTCTATTGCCCGGGGGGGGGGGGGGGAGGTTTTATTGCGCGCGATGAGAAAACAACGAAACGGCGGACGAGAAAAATTATCATTCTAACGGCGAGACGCGAAACAAACTCGACGTATCTTTTCGCGGCCGTCGTCGTCTCGTCGCCCAACTCGAAAAAACAAGTGCCAGACAAACGCGGCGAATAATTAGCACCTGCTCATTATAATAATAGTAGTGCGACTCTTCCGCACTGCAGTCCGCCGCCGCCGCTACTCCACTAAATAAGCCATAAATTAGTCCGTCGTCCAATCGACGCGAGGCGGAAACAAAAAAAAATGCCCGGGGAAACGTATTAAGGACCCTAATAACTTTTTAGGAAACCAAACGAAATCTCGTCGTCGCATCTACTTGACGTGTTTCACGTTTCACCTCGTGATTTTTCTCCGGTAGTTTTTAGATATATGTTGGATTTTCTGAAAACGAAACACGAATTTTTCAAATTCGACTTTTGAATTTCAAACGTTCAGCTAAACTATTATAATATAATATCAGCATATAAAAAATGTGAGAAAAGTCAACGATAAACGTTTGTACGATATTATAGATATTTAAAACGATTAATGTTTTCGATCTTTGAAAAGATTTGGAAAACAAAATATCAATATAAAATGAATAAACATAATTATTATTGTAATGTAACTTACAAGTAGTAAAACGTGTTTATGACGTATGGAATTTTCAAAAATGTTCAAAAGTCGTTCGCCACCGCCCAACGGATTTAATAACGATGTTTCTATTTTCAGGACACGAGGATTATGCGGTTTTATCGGCTACAACAATGAACTAAGAGTGAGTAAGTACGAGCGAAAGATTTGAATTTCCCGTCATGAAAATAAAATACGCCGGAGTCGTGCGATTTTCCGAATCACGTACCTTTGTAATATATTTTCATAGTTTATAGTACATTTGGTCAAACTTGTTTCACCGGCGAAGCCGTGCCAAAGAAATTTCCCGGGTTAATAGCAGCAACGTTTACTCGGCGCCCGTCTTTTATGACCGGTACCGTTTGTTCGTATTTTCTTTCGAACGGGTCATTTCTATAATAAAAGACGATATTATACATAATATTATTATATAGTTTGATTTACAGGTAAACACTCGGAAAAATTGAAAATAAATCAGAAATTCTAAAAAAAATTGTTTTCAATACGTACGAATAAATACGATTTCCGAACAGGTATCGCCGCATTCAGAAACGAAACGAGATTACTATGGCGTATGTTGTTCGAAAAACGAAAATTTTCGACCGACCTAACGAGACCGTCTCGAGACTTTGAATCGATTAAATCGACGCGTTTGTCTTTCATTACGATTCGGTTCTGTCGCGAGGAAGAAAGTGATATTGTACGTGGATTTTCTTCGGCCCCACAGGTATCTATAGGAACAAGCGCGCCGATGTCGTTGTCATACCGACGAGGAGTTTATTTATTTTTTTCGACTTTCGGCACCGAGCGGTCTCTATTATGCAGGCACTTGTTTATTTTCATCGTCTCCATTAGGACTCGGGTCTCGCGCGTCGGTTTTAACGTAGGCGTATTTTACTTTTTAATCCTTCTCCCCGGAGCGTTATGATATTACGTCGCGGTGTTGTTTGCGCGCGCGCCGGGTAATGTGTGTAAAGCTATTTCCAACAAACTACACTTTAATAATAATAATATGTTTCGTTCAACGCATCGGCGGCAAAGAAAGTAATATCGTAAATTCGAGCGCGCGCGCGCGACGTGTATTTATGTATTCGCGCGGAAAATATAATACAGCTTCAAAGGAGGAAAACCGTGTCCAGATACGCTGTACGTACGCCCCTCGAGCGTGATTTCACCTTTGATAATAATTATTAATACGCGATCGTTTCTCGGCGCGACGCCGCCGTGCGGTACGGGGCGGAACGCGATTATATTATATCGTTTTAACGTTATTACCTGTACGCGCCGAGACGATAAACGGTTCGCCAAAACAGAGAAAAACAAAATGGAAACGCGGTAAAACGACGACGCGAACGCAAAACCGTTCGCGATCACGCCGCAGTCTAAGCTAAGGCAGGACATGGTTTTACGAAGACGAAAATCACTTCAGACGCGATTCCAACGCGTCGACCTTGCAGCCAACGAACCGGATGTGTGTAGTTTTGCAAACCGTTCGATATTGTGTTTATCTTAAAATACTCGTATAAAATTCTCCCGTCACAGTGTTGTGTTATCGAACTCGTCCGAAACGGCTCGATCGATTTTCATGAAATTTTTCGTATATATATTTTGGTTGCTCTGAACAAAGGACATTTTTGAAACTCCCAATTGTTAAGGGTGGCCCACCACAAATACGAGTATTTTCAAAAATTTAACGTTTTATATGACAAACGTTGTTTTGCCATAATATATTTCTAGTGAATTTTGTAGTATAAAAAATGACTTGTAAGCATGTGGAGACGGCGTCTATGACTGAAAGAGGAGAATGGAGCGCGCACGCACGGAATTTCGGTACAGTTATGTAATAATTATAAAGTTGCAAAATCCATACCTTTCGCGTAAACATCGTCGGGTTTTCGCTTTGATTGTACACGCCTATCGAGCTCATCGACCAATGACAATAGATTTGCCTGCGATCGTATTCGACCGTCCAATGAAAAAAAGTTCTATTGTTCACCGCACGCACGCACGCAATTTAAAAGTTATGTAATAATATGATATTGCAAAATCAATACGTTTTGGTAAAGATCGTCGGGATTTTCGATGACATAACAATCTATTTATATAAAATGCAAATTACCACGCACTCGCCGGTCATCGTTGCATCTTAGCAAATCGAGATCCCTATGAGGGAGAAACATAACGTCCTTCATTTTCAACCCTTTTTGCCCCTTCTAACCCCCCCCCCCCCTAAGGGTTATTTTTCTTAATTTTTTCCCCGTAAGATCTTTCTCCCCCGACAATAACGAACGGAACGAAAAAAAAGAAAAAGAATTAGCTCAATCGGTCCGGCCGTTCACGCGTGACGAGGACACCTGGTAAATAGGGTTTCGTTTTTATATAATAGTATTTTTACCGATTTCAATCCTTTCAAAGCAAATCGGGCGACGTGGTGACACTCGGGAAAGTATTCGGAAGACCCGTGTGAAAGAAAAAAAAATTGGAAAAAAGTTAAACAGCGTCGTCACAAAATTGGGAACATAAAAAAAAAAGGCCTGTTCTTTTATGTATATACAGACGTACAATGGCGTGCGATAGATATGGATATGTGAAATTCGGACGTGACAATGTTCTCGGGACGCGGGGAACGAAACAACAACGTTGTCTAATTCCATTAGAACGCGGGGAGCCGTACTTTACGATGATTAAACCGCGCCGCCGCGGCGAAAACCCTCGGATCTCCTTTTCGCAGCGCCCGGCGGCGGTGTTCCCCAGAGCGACCGAGAAAAATCCCCGGATTATACGGCGCACGCCTCTACCACGCGGCCCGAAAACGCAAGATTTTTACGCTCGGACGAGACTTTTTCGGATATATAGCGTTTTACTGCCCCGCAGAGTGTATTATGCGCGTACGTAAACCGAACAAAACCTGTAAAAATATATTATGTTTTCTTGCTCCCGATACGCCCGCGGTTCGGAATCTAAAACGCCGCGCCGGCCCCACATTATTATTACAATTTCATTTTATGTATTTAGGTGCACTGCACACACACACACGCGCGCGGCGCGGCGGTCTCGCGGTATACCCTAAAACACGTTTCCGAACTATAAAACGTCGTCGTCGTCGTCTCCGTCGATTTCGATACGAAATAAAATAATAAAACGCATATTATTTTATTAGACTCTGGGTACAGAATGGGGGGAAATACGCGAAAGAGGCGGCGGCGGCGATCGATGATAAAATATTATTATTACGAAAAAGGAAAAAATATAATATATAGAATAACAGGAATTTCGTTTTTTTTTCGAACGCGACATTTAACGGATCGAAATGCTCGCGTATTGTTTGGAGATTTTGTGTTTTTTGCCCCCCCCCCCCCCCCGAACGGCGGTATTTGTGACGTGAATGCGCGTGTGAAAGAAACACACGGCTTTTTCGACGGGAAATACATACTCGTCTGGGTTTTTATTAATAATCTCCGGAAAAATCGCTGCACAATAAATGCTCGCGTGCGAAAATACCGACTGAATTAATAAAATACGTACGCGTGTGTACGAGTGTTTTTTTCGAAATAAAATAGGTCGCGAAACGATCGCGATGAAAAATACGCGAGACGTTTTCGACTGCGGGTCGCCGCCGGTAAAAACATTTATTATATTTTCTTATAAACAGAATATCGAGGGAAAAAAAATAAAAATAATATTATTGTACCGCGACCGCCGCCGGAGAGAGTATAATACAAAAGATAACAGTAATGGTTTTCTAATGAAAAAAAGAAAATAATAATAATACAACAAAGGACGAGAAAAGGATACGACGGTTCCGAAACGTCGTCGTCAACCCCATCGCACACATCGTGAATTCCGCGAACGTTCCGTTTAGAAAGACCGCCGTTCCGAGCACCGGCGGCGCGACTCGAAAATTCGGTTCCGGAAGCAGGGATTACATTTTATTTATTTATTTTTCTTTTACCGCAGCAGTATCGGCGACTAGATTATATGATTTTAGCGATGAAAACAAAATGTCGCAGCCAGAATATTTAATATAATATTATGTAAGGAAAAACACAATCGTGACGTGAATATTATAATATGTGTAGTGACGACTCGAAGAAATGTTTCGTGTGAAACTAAGAACGGCGCGTGTTTACTTTTTAAGGTGGTAAAATCAAAAACGTCGTTTATTAATAATTTTCAAACGGTTATTTGAAAACAATATACTGTTTCGCTTATCGGTGGGAGCGTCGACGATTCAACAGATTGTTTCTGGCAACGTTTGAGCCAGTGTTTTTTGGCCGGTGCATCTGACGACGACGACGACGACAGGCGTTTGCATTTTTAATTTCCGACGATTTCGCGAAAATCTCTGCAAAACTCTCGCGGCAGTTAAAAATGCATATAAACTTTCAATTTGTTGAACGCTCGAGGCTTGAAAATTTAATCCAATGTTCCGCGCCAGTCTCTCGTTCAACACAAATCGTGCAAAGTCAGCAAAACGTTTCGGCGTAAACATTCGATTCTCGGGAGATGACTCGGTTTTCAAAGTTTTTCGGTTGGGTTTAAAAAAAAAAACGAATGGAAATACATCTCTAGAATAATTATTATTACTTTACTATGAAAAATACGCCGTAGGGAAGCTTATTGAAATGTATTTCGGGAACTTTGTTTGAAATAATTCGAGGTCAAAATCCGTCCCCGACTTATCAATCGTCCGGCGACGACGGGGAAAATCGAAAGAATTTCGCAATTATTTACGCTCGGGGTTCGAGATTTCCTCTCGGCGGCGATGCTCGGGAAATTTTTACGAAAACTTTTTCGTTCGATTCGCTTTCCGACGATATGATTATAATTCCAATCGGTTCGTCGAAAGACACGATGATAAACGAGAAGCAAAACAAAAAAAAAAAAAAAGGAAGAAGAAGAAGATGTTTTTATTAGAAAGATAAACGAGACGTTAAAACAGTAAATGTAACGAAAAAATAGTAAATTCAGCGGATAAATAAACAAACAACTCGACAGAGACGAGCTTTATTGTTCGAAACGACCACCACCACCACCACCACCACCACCACCACCACCCTCTTGCAGCCGAGCTCTAAACGAAGTTTAAAAACTCGACCGTAAATTGAATTATTTTCCGATGGTTTGTTTTTTTTAATTTCGTCCGCCGTAGACCCCGTCGATCGATCAGTTACAAAGCGTACGAGAAATAATAATTTTCGTAGTTAATTATTATTTCACGAGGAATTTCAACAAGCTTTCCCCGGACGGCGCGCTCGGTTTTTCCTCGGCGAAAATGTGATTTTTTTTTAATGTTTTTTAGACGAAATTATACGAAAAACCTAATCGTTTACAATATACGATTGACAATCGAACCGCGTTTCGTGTTTTCTTCGAGTCCGTTTTTACACTAATCGCGCGTAATATTTTTCCGAAAGTAAAAACCGATCGATTAATGTTAGTATTTACCACGACCTTCAAATCAACCGTTCGTTTATTTCACAAAAAAAAAACCGCCGGACGTCTCCTTAAGACGATATAGCGATTCTCGCGACGCGTAATAGTTTTATAATCGAGAACGAAATGCGAAACGGAAACGTCGTCGTGCACAAATGACGGCTATGCAAATCGGCCGGGAAAAGTATCGAATGCCGTCGTCGTCTCCGTGATTGATCGAAACAAAAACACGTCCTCGGCGGCCGCGAGAGATCCGCGATACAGAACGACGCGGAAGGAAAACCCGAAAGGACGACTCGTCGGGACAATACACGCCGCCGTCGTAAATTATCATCTCTGCCCGTTACACTACCGCGTCGATTCGCCAAAGAATATATTAGTGTAAAAACCGCCGCCGCGGGCGGACGAGCTGGTCCCTTTGTGCGCCGTATATATATACGTATAATAAATATGTTCTTTTTGGAATATGATTTCGACCCGCGCGCGTCGATTTTTTCTTTTCTATTCGCGTTTTCGAAAACGTATTTATTTAAAACGCTCGAGCCCGTCTCGACGACTCGTACGAATGGCCGACCATATTTTTCGCGAGTCGCTCAAAGGTCGAAACGTATATTAGCGGAACCAACTCGGCGGTCACTCGGAAAACGTCTAATCGGAAAACGCGCGCGTTGCCTCGCCGCCGTACGATATCGATCGTTGCGCCGCCGCGCCGTTTAATTTCCTGTAGATTTCACTTTCCACCCGAAACACGTTATTTACCTTTTTTCTACTCGCAAAGACGACGCTGCAGAATATTTTTAAAGACGAGCATTGTTGAACACGCGCGCGCGCGTTCCGATGGTCTTTTCATGATTTTCTTCGGTATAAACGCGAGTGTCGAAAAAACGATAACACGTAATTGAAATACTCGTACACTTAACGCGACCGATAAGAAGTTTTATTCAAGGGCGGGTGGTCATTTGGAAGAATCGCGCCGTAAAAAATCTAGTAGGTCCGCGATGATATCGACACCGACCGCGTAAATATAAAGACAAATCGTCACGTGCTACGCCGATGTGTTGCCGACAATACGAAGCGGCTGAACAAGCAGTCGACTACATTGTTATTCGGCGCGATCGTTATTATAATAATATATAATACGTAATGATAACAATATTCTGGCTCGTGTTTGCCGACGATGTTTTGCGTCCGAAACAGAACGAGATGTAATGGCCGTCGCGTTATTGTACTGTGAAATTAGATTTAACCACTGTTCGTCTACACAGCGGCGTACGTACGCGCATGTATACACGGGGCCCGCCGAACTACCGCGTTTTCCGTGCGGTTAATAAATGCGGAGAGGAGAAAAGAAAAGAAAAGAAAAAGAAGCGACGAGTAGAAAACGCGTCGATATAAGTATACGAAACAACGCGTGTCTGTGTATACAACGCGAGATACAAATTATTTCAGACGAGAATAATATTCGCGAGTCTCGTTTTCATTTTATTAATTTTTTTTCCCGCGAATCGTCGCGAGCACGAAATTTCAATCTCATCGTACTACCGCGAGCGCGAACACGAGCGTTTCGCGTTTACGACGACGACGAATATCGCGTGGCGTCGCGGTCATCGGTGTTTTTCAAAAGGCGACGCGCGATTATTATTACGACGTATTATCATTGTGCAGAATGCCGCCGAATAATAATACTCGTTTAGTAGTCGGCGGAAAAAAAACAAAAGCGAAAAACACAACACTGCGCGCATTAAAAAATACGTAGTAGATTCAGAGTGAAAAAAAAATAAAATAACGTTTTAGAAAGAACAAAAAAAAGACTCCAGTCCAAACGTATTTGTTTTTGATGTAAATAAATAATTATTATCGTTTAATAGAATCGATAATTCGACCGAATTCGGTGAAAATCACACTATAGTGTTGTACAAGAGAATATAATAACAACTACTATTCCGTCGCTCGTTCGAGCCGGATAAATAAAATCGCGCGACACGATGATAAAACGACGAAAATGGGTTTACCTGAGCGGCAATCGCCGGCGCTTCCGAAACGACGTTTGTGAGACGATTGGCGACCGTGGATTCATATAATGGCGATTCGATTCAAACGTTCCTAGAACAAACGAAACAGAGCTTCAAAAAAAATAAATAATACTAAAAAACTACGGCGGCGCACGAATCTCGACACACAAAATATCGCGAGACTGAAACGACGGAGAGAGTTTTCGTCCGAATCGATTTCACATCATACGTATTGTCCCTATTTCCGGGCTTACCGGGTAGTACGGCGGGGCACGACAGTAATTGAAATCGCGTTCGTTTTGTTTGTCCATCTGAACGCGGTCGCGTCTAGTTTATCGCCGAAGACGAACCCCACTCGTTTTTCGCAAATATTATATCTCTGAAATTGCTGAAATCGCTTACTGTCCCGTCGTTCACCAGAGTAATATATAATACGATTATTCAACACGTTTTGGCCGTCGAGTTCTTTCCGACCGTTATATTTACTTCGGAATACTGCGGTTCTCTTGCCTCACTCGAAAACCTGAAACGGTACGAGTCGAGAGACGCGCGGGATCGTATAAGTATATTTTTTTAATATATTGCGCATGAAACAGAAAAATAAAATATGTATTACCTCCGTGACCCTTCGTCTCGCGTCTAGTCCGTTCGTCTCTCCTCCGCCGCCGTGTCTGATCCAAATTGAAAAAATAAGTTATCTTCCCGTTTCCACCGCGTGCGGGTCTCACGCGAGCGATTCGTATTCATGCCTATGACGATGACGGACACACGTTCGTGCGGAAACCGTTTTGGACGCGCAAAGGTCAGCGAGTAAACGACGACGACGACGTCCACTTCCTTTCGACGGCAGTAAACTTCTAAAAGAAAAAAAAAAATGATTTATTTCCACGTCGATACTACGACAATATCGCTCGCGAAAAAACATTTTTCTATTAAAATAATACTATTACCGGGGGGGGGGGGGGGGTTTCATAATTATTTTTTGAAAAGCGCACTTGTATTTGAACGCGCGTATATTATTCTTGGAGTTTTATCCGAATCGACATTTTCATCTCTCGCCGAAATCGTCCGGATAAATGTTATAATATTCACTGAAATCGCAGAGTGACGTTGGTCCAGGATTTCTCTCCTCGGCCCCGCTGATCCAGTCACCGGTGTTCAAGTCGCTTGTGCCGTGTCCGACGGAACGACGTGTATTTACGCGTTATTTAACGCGTCTCGCAATCGATACGAGCCGTTCGGATAAGGTCAATAATGCTATGTAAATAACACACGGCCGACGACGTACGCGGTATAGTACATACTGTTAGAGATTATAAACTGCCGTGTTTGCACAGCGAACGGCGGTGGTCCGTCGGTTCGAGATAACGCGCGGGACCAATAATAAACGCGAGTTGTTGTCGATTGAATTTTCCAAAATCCGCGGTCAAGTAGACCAAAGCGAACTTACGGTTAAAACCACCCGCGACGTGGTCTCGTTTTACGCGTCGACAATATCATTACGTACACTGAAAACAAAACCCTCGAGTCTACTAATCTACCGATAGTTATTATGATAATAGTATCAAATCGTTTAAAAACACGTCACGTTTTATGCGAGTGCTTGTTTTACAAGTTTTCGTTTACATTCTCGTGGATTTTTTTTCCAGTATTATTCAAAGAGAATCATTTAAGAAAATCGATTGTAAATTATAAACCTACAGAGCATTTTTGACCTTCGAAAAAAACGGGCACCACTAAAAGTCGCCTCCCCTTCACACGACAGTTACCCGATAAGGCAGCGGCAATCATAATACAGTAGACGCCGCTTATAAGACTCACGGATATAAGGTTCAGTCGCTTATTAGACTCAAAATCTTCTGGAACGGTCCGGACGAATCCAAATACATTAAAAAAAAAAAAAAATCGGTTATAAGACTCAACGCTTCGGTTATAACTTGTATAAGACTCAAATTTCGTAAAATAAATAGTAGAAAATAAACTTTTTTGGTTATAATTTAGAAATAAATTGGTATTGAAAAATTAAATAATATTCGTGTTGATTATTTCTAGTTTCTGTTGGTACCTTATAATGTATAATAATTTTTATCGCAACGATTATCGTTATTATAGTGTACTGATTATCTGGCGGCTGCACAGTTATCGTAATTACGGGCACATCAAAAATAATTTTTACATGTAATATTTACCTATTATAATTTTAGTTTTTTTTTATCGGGATTATTGAATTTATTCAATAATAAAGTATGTAATATGTAATATGTGTTAATGTATTAAAATCAAAGCAAAATATGTAGTAAAATAAAATTTATAAATACGTAATTAGTTTTTTTTTTCCACTTCGCCTATAAGATTCATTCGGTTATATAAGACCAACTTTGTGCTGGTCCCAAAGTGAGTCTTATAAGCGGCGTCTACTGTATAGGAACACGATTGTTTGTATTTTTTATTAGTTTTTTTTTTTGAGTTTATTTGTCGATAATTTAACACGCCAGAGAACGAACGAGTGTGCGCCCGCTAAAGTAAGTGTTTCAACCGGACATCAAACGTTTTCGATCCGTCTCGTCGCATCGGATTCTGGCGTGTGGCCTCCTCGTAACGTTACGCATGTCGAAAATGTATTAATTTTATAATCGCGCGTGTTCGACAAAGTCCGATTGAATAATAGGAACGAGCGTTGAATTTTTAATCGTTCGGCCGCAGTTAAAATACACCTCCGTCGACCGCGCGGTCATCATGTACGTACACACGACGTGTGTAACGACGGCGGCGTATCGCGCGAACGCAGACTTTTTATTGTCCGTTATTAAAACACGATTGTACTCGAATTTCATAACATAAAAGAGGTAAAGCGCGCGTATACACGCGTTCGGCGAACAGGGTCGGAAGCATTTAAACTAATATATCTCATATTCGAAAGAAAAATAAATATCGTTTCTGCACAGCCCCGTCCCCCGCGATGTTTTGATATTGAAAAATAATTCGAATTTCTCAGCCCTCTATCTCCGCGCGGAGAAACGTACTTTTATATTATTGTTATTATTATTACGAGTATTATTATAATATCGTCCCCGCGACTGTTTGATGAAAAGTACGAGTCGAAAATATTCAAACTCGCCGCGTCCACAGAGAAACGAAATCGCGTACGCTAGCGTTTTCAGCGCGCGCGCGCGGTCGACGAGTCGATTATTGAAAAAACCAATATTATAAAAGCGAAACAGATCGAAACAGAAAAATTCTTTGATTTTACCTTTTTATATAATCACGCGACGCGACGCGACTACCATTATACTCGTCGGATCGAGGATTTCGATATGGCTTTATATTATTATCTTCTCCGAACGACCCCGATCGGAAAAAACCGCTCGCGTAAATCGGCGGTCCAATAGAGGACAAAGAAAAAAACGTTAATTTAAATTATATACATAATATTATGAAACCTTTATAGAGTAGACAGTCGCGGGGAATTCAAAACGTTCCACTATAGGGATAGATATTATGACGTACGTGAAAACCAATCGTTTACATTCAAATCGGTATTATTTATCGTATTTATAATAGTTTATACCGTAAAATATTTGTTGGTTATTGTTCGAACGTAAAGAAGATTAATAAAATGTGCATAGATAAACGTAATCGATAGTACAAATAATAAGACACGGATGGTACGAAAGAGGTAATTATTTATGATTTCGGT
This sequence comes from Drepanosiphum platanoidis, assembly GCA_948098885.1. Classification (NCBI taxonomy): domain Eukaryota; kingdom Metazoa; phylum Arthropoda; class Insecta; order Hemiptera; family Aphididae; genus Drepanosiphum; species Drepanosiphum platanoidis. The sequence continues at coordinate 16,353,665 of OX402534.1, read as the reverse complement.
GTCCACGTCACGAGTGTCTGAGGATTAATTATTATAGCCGATTATCGCGTACGAGTGTTTTTTTTCCGGACGGAAGAGGTTTCGCCGTGTGCACTGTTTCTGCGCACACAAACGCGCACGGTAGCTAAGGATTGGCGAAATCGCCTGCGCGCGGAACTGCGAACGATCGAGTTTTATTTCGGCCGGAATACATCACTAGTTCTGAATGAAATCGTCTCTCCGCCGCCGTCGAAAAACGTAAAACGACGAACACGTCATTACAAAAAACGTGCAGATTCTCCTCGGACGTCTCGGTTTTTGCGCCACGGCGACGACGGAGGATTCCGAGACCGCTAGCGGCGGCGGCGGCGGCGATAACGCATTGCGGCGCCGGCGAGGGGGAGCCGGGGACGGCGGCGGCGGCGGCGGTCGGAAATTCGTTTTTGCATATTTCATGTCCGTTCCGATTCCCCGCAGAGTAATCCGAATTTAATATTTTATCCACGGCCGACCCGCTCCGCCCAGCGCCGCGCCGCGGCGAACGTGTGCGCCGGCACGGTACACCTACTACCTGCCCCGCCGTCAATAGTCACTCGTGTGTGCCTCGCCCGTACCACCTACGTTACATTATTATGTGCGCGCGCGCGTCAATTATTCACCGTAAACCTCGAATTTTCGCTATTAATATTCGCGACCTTTGGTTCTCCGAAAACCGCAGCGCCGGGCCTGCTCCTGCGCTTCCCACCGGGACCCGTTTCCACGCCGCCGCCGCCGCCGCCGCCGTCCTCGTCTCGCCCGTTTTCGTGATTTTCTCCAGCACACGCGGTTTTTTTTCGACGATATCGTGTAACGCGTCCCCCGACGACGCCTTTTTATATCCTCGTGTTCGTTTTTACGAAATTATTATTATCACAAATAATAATTATCACCCGAAGGTGTATATAGATCGCGCCGGTGACTTTAGGAAACTTTAGCATGTCGTTCGTTCTTCTTCGGGTCGTCCTGCTACTCCTCTCGCCGTCCTCCTACTCAGTCTATCCGTCGCCACACGCACTGAGCATGCTAACCTACTCGGCGAGTAATGCCCGAAGTCGTTATGATATATACGAGTAAATTGTAGAGTGTTGCGAAAAAGAAAACTCCCCGATTCGTTAAATTTAGCTACCGAACCGAGTCGAATATCGAAAAGTAAGTTTTACGACGCGAGATTTCGCTTCAGTTCGCGTGGGTTACTAATACGGACGTATTGTAAGTGATGAAATTACACGCGTGCAAAATACTTAAGAACTCGACGAGTCGACGAATAATACATATTTTAAAAAGATTTGTGAAATGTATGTAGATCGCGTATTGGTCCGTAGTATAGTTCATATACGAGTATATTATGTGATATAATATGTTGTGTTTTTTCGTACGCGAGCGAATTGTTCATCTTCCTCCCTCCCTCCTTCAAACGGCATCTGTGCAAACCGACGACGTCGTCAGATTGGATACTTTGAGGGAATTTTAAACCGATTTCGTAACGAAAGATAAATATTCAGTGTTTTAACATATTACGATATTTTTCGACCCGAAGAGTGTACCGATTTTTCGAGGTTCCCGCCGACGTATTATACTCGGAAACCCGGGGTGGGGAGTGACGATTTCCTAGAGCGTAAACGAATAATGGCGAAACGAAAACGTTGTTGCCGCAGCAACACAAACGTGAATACGAAACGGTCGCCCGTTTCGAGTCGGGCGAAAAAAAAAGAAAAAGAAATGTTATTCACTGGGCGTTGTTGCGCCAGCCCCCCGAGCGGTAATACTCGTAATTATAAGGTTATATAAATTACTATCGTTAGAAATATCGGATCGTTCGTCCGCCCCGTTCCGCCGAGAACCGTTTTCCGGACGCACGTCGAATTCAAATTTTCTAAAAACAACTATACATTCGCCGCGACATCGGTCTCCTGTCCCACCTGTAGCTCGACCGACTCTCCGTTTACCCGCCGCGTCCTTTTTTTTTTTTCATTTATTTATTTACCGCGCGCGAAACGCGTTTTCGTCCGTTCGCGAGCGAATCGCCAATTCTCGTTCTCGTCGTGCCCGCGGGCGTCGTCGCACTCGCGGTCGCCACTCGGAACGCTCCGGTCGTCGCGATACGCAACTCATGGTCGACCCGTGCCGGCCCCGCCGCCCGCAGGATTCGAACGCGCCGCTCCGACGACTCGACCGGGTCCTGCCGCCGCGCAGGACCCGATACTCGTTATTACGGTCCCGTCCAAGATAGGCACATGGATTTTCAAACAAACAAAATCACCATTTTTTTTTACTCGTCGAATCCCTTTGATGAGCTGACTCCGAGTTGATTGCTTTTTTTTTCTCCCTATGATTACTAATTAAGGCGAGACGACAGTGACAGTCATTCGATACATTTTTTCTCTCACAAATTTCCAGAAAAGCTGATGTATAATCTTCCGTGTATATACGATAAAAGGCGACGTGCGTATTCATAGATTGAAAGACTAGTCTACCGGTTTTGTCGAGACTTTTTCGCCGCCCAACCCCGGAATAAAGGGGGCGAAAGTGGACCGTGGCCCCGGGGAAGGGGACTTGTAACTCTGCACTACCCGTTTTCAATATTGTAATCATTACTCATAAAATATATTATATTATAGTTGGATAAAAATGCATTGATTTAAGTGTTTCCCAATCCGTGCTGCTCTGTTCTACCATTCTCGGTCGGTTTTATTCTCCGTTTCGTCGAAAGAGAGAGAGAGAGAGAGAGCTTTCAAAACTCGAAAGAATTAAAAACAAATCCACCACGGACGGTACACGAGAAAATACTTAACTGCACTCGTGATACCGGGGGGGAAAAAAAAAAAAAAAAAAAAACGTTGTTTCACACAGACAATAAACGAATCCAGACAATTCGTGTGATACCGTAATAATTCTTCTCGGGGAAAAACGAGAAGAACGTTTTTTTATTTCGAGTTTGTGATATTTTGAAAATATAAACGCGACTATATAATATAGTTATTTATTTTTTTAATTAACGGAATATCGCAAATATTCCGCCCCAAATACATATACGAGTACAACGACGATTAGAAAGCCCGTCGAACTGGACGTTACGAGAGACGACGAGGCCAGAGAATCGAGCTAGAGATCGGGAAATTTTCCCGAGTACATTTGAGGAGGAAAAAACCGCGCAGGTCACATTTAACCGCGACGCGGCGCAACACGCACTCCATCTCGACGCGTTTTTCGTTTTATTTATTTATTTTTTAATATCACGCGGACCGAACCCGCGATTAGATATTCGTTCGTTCGCTCGTGAAATACATTGCCGTCACGACGCCGCGCCGCTCTATATTATATGCGAATACAAACGCAATTTCCAGAGATGATCGATTCGCTGAAATAAATCCACGACGACGACGACGTCGTCGTATTTTTCCTGTCGCGAGGAACGAGTCTATAATGGTGTTATTATTATTATTATTATTATACAGTGTAAACGGCGCGCGACGATCCCCGCCCGTCGTCGTCGCGGCAAATATTACACGTCTCGCCGGCGAAAAAAATCCGAGCCCTCTCTCGAGAGAGAGACGCGCGTTCTCCGTGTCCCGGATTTGGCGGCGATCCGGTGGTGCCTCGAGGCCGAGATCTTTTCACGTAGATTCTCTCGACGATTATACGAAAATAGTTTGCAATATTACAATTATTATATAAGAGCCAAACAATGTTATCGTAAAATACCGAATTCCAGACGGAGATGTATTTAATAGACTCGACGAGAAAACGAATATCGCACAAACAATAAATTATTACACCGTTTACGTCGAAGCAAGGAATTTCATTCTTTTTAATAAAAATGTGTGTGAAGCCGACTCATTGGGAATAATATTATAATAACGCGTCTGTTTCGCCGAGTAGTTTTTTTTTTCAAATTTTATTTACATATTTTATATTCCGGTGACGCGTCGTCAATAGAGTCGAATTCGCGCGGAGCAAACGCCGGTGACCGCGCGCACAACACAATACACAATATCCGGAAGTGGTTGGAAAACGATCAACAAGTGTTACTGAAATGCGAGTAACGTGTAAAAAGACGATTTCCGCGACGCGTTTAGACGCTACGTATAGGTGTATCGTTGTTCTCCGAGCGGTTGGTGGTGCATTATCGACCCGCGCGCGAGTGGAAAACACAATCGACGATATACTGCGCGCGGGCAGATCGAGAGCATTATTCGTCTCTCCCCGAGGGGATTTACGTGACCCAGTCACACTCGCGTGACCTGAAATCGAAGATTTGAAAGAACGCGCAGAGAATACACCTTTTTTACACGTATTTTGAACGGAATTTTTTTTTTTTATTTATCACTCGTCGATCGGACGAAAACGTCGGGCACGTTTTCATGGGATTTAGAACTAGTTCCGGTAAATACCACATTCGAGTCGTCTCTCAAAAACAAACGACTTTTTATAACGCGTTAATTAATACGTATTGAATTAGAAATACGAATAAAATAGAACACGATCGAACGTATTATTTGTTTACATGTTTTATGTTGGAAAAGCAAAATCGACACGAAGAATCGTACTAATTTGCATTTATTATTGTTATACGCTTTTAAAATCGTATCTGTTGATTGACTCTGAACTTTTAACGCGCGCGCGATAAAATCGTCTCAAATCGCCGATCCACTGATATGATATATTTTCTACACTTTCTAATAGATCATTTTTCGTCTACGGTGGCGGCGGTAAACATTTTCAAATAAATACGATTTTAAAGATCGTTAGAGTATAATATTCATTCGTCCAAAATCGTACTTTTATAAAATCAGTTTGACCATGACAATATTATTATCACGCGTCAACCGTCTAAATATTATTAAATTATATCGTGGCGATTTTCATGTCCGTAAATATGCTATAAAACATTACCCGTTGCAATTTGTTCGATCCTATAGGGTGATAAGAGAATTCAATTTACATTTTTTAAGTCGAACAAATTTTCCCGAGAAATGCAACTATTTTCACCGTGATTTGAGCTCTGTAGAAAATTAAATAACTTTGTGTATCGACACAAAGGAGAATAAAACGCCGAATCGTTTAAAGAAAAGGACTACACTCCGACGACGACGATTGGAACCGTTATTATTATATGTAATAATAATCGATTGTGCGCCAAAAACGACTTGTGTTTGTTTTTTTTTTACGCGGCTAATTAAATCGCCTACCTATGAGAACACGAAAATCAAAAAGACAACATAATAATCCGACACGACGCGTCTGGTCGTTTTCGTCGTAAAAAAACGGTCATGGAAAAAGCTCTTTTCGTACTTTTACGATACTTTTTTTCGGCCGTTAGATCGGACACGTTTTTTTGTGCGTTTCGCGCGGTGTTTTCGGCCGGCCAGAGACATCCGCAACTCGCGTCCGAAATTCAAAACGCAGGAGATACTCGCGAGACGGGCGGGCGCGGTGGTAAACGCGCGCACATATATCTTCTTTTTCTCTCGCGGACGACTCGATAAATAACGCGCGAGGATAATGCGCCTGCTCCCGGGAGCTAATAAGGCCCGACCGGAGGAAAAACGGTTTATTAATTACCGTTAGGTACATAATATGCGCGCGCGCGCGCCCGCTGCAGAGTATATACTCGTACATTAATTTGGTCATTAGTAAGTAGATAATGCTCCTTTATTCGTTCTTACTTATCTTTTGCGTATACACGACGTGTTTTAATTCCGCGCAGATTAATAGTAGTCGCGTTCGGAGGCAGAGCGAAACGAATAATGTATTTCGTCTCTAGACAAACGGGTCGTCGACGAAGCCTACCGATATTTTATCAATCGTTTTTTTTTTTTTCGCGCCTTCCGTTGTACGGTCGAGACGCCGCGAACGGTTGTGCGCGCCCCCGAGGAACGCGGGCAGAGCTTCAATCGAGTCTCGAGGGGCAGCGGGAGGGATTCTCGGATTTATAACTATATAAAAGCACACTCGGACTCGAAAAACAGACCGAATTGTAAAGAATCTACTATAACCGTTTACACGAGTCGCCGCCGCGCCGGTTAAATCGATCGGTTCCGCGCGTTCAAACGAATCATTAATGATCTTTCTGTAATAGAACTATGAGATTCGTATTAGGTGTTTCATAATATTGTCTAGCAACGTGTTTTCTCGCGGAAAAAAAAAAAAACGATTTTCTCCCGCGTTGTTCGATCCCCGAACGATATACCGACTCCTGCGGTTTCTCACCACCGCGACCGACAACGCTTCGACACGATTCCATTCGTGTTCGAAATGATTGATAAAACGTAATATCCACGACCGTTTCGGATATCGGAATTTCGTTGCCTCGTGTAAAACGCGTTATTAATAATACGACCCCGGGCGTGTTATACTACACGAAGGTTAAAGTTAATATCTAGTCCGACACGGAATGTCGAATTAGTTTAACAACTCCGACGGTCGTGTGTAATATACTTTGCGTACGAGTATAAATTTGTTTGAAATTTTCGCGTGCGCAATATATATTTATATACATACACGCGTAGCGAATATATATTGTTGTCATATTTTATAAAACACGGCGTTTAATGTTGTTCTCGGATATTTCTATAACTCATACATCGCTCGTACTCGCTCAAACTTTTCGTATTCAATAATAAAGTTGGCGCGTGTGTGTGCGCGCGCGCGCGCGCGCGTACACCGACATTTCGAAAATTGTTTCGCGCGAAATAATATGATATAGGTGTAGTACGTAAGAAACGACGCGACGCGTTTCGATAAATCATTATACTTGCGATTCGCGGAGGATCGGCGCGAGCGAAACTTTCGATGCATAGAAAAGCGAACGAGACCAATTCGTTTCGAACGAAAATCAAAAACCGTCGTCGCGCCGCGCGCTCGAACATCGAAGCGAAATAGCTTTCCTGCACTCCGGCAAAACGTTCCGGGGGGGGTGGGAGACGTAAACTGGACGACGCGTACAATAATATCGCGGTGTTAATCTTACGATTGGAAGTTTAGCGGAGTCCTTGGCTGTTTTGGCGTCGTCGTTGCGATCCAAACAACAATACAACAATATATTGATTTTATGTCAAACTGTAAAAAACGATTTCGATTTCATTGAGAATTTCGACGCGCGAAACTAACATAATATTATTGTCGAAGTTACGTTCGATCGATATGACCCGATGACGACCGCCGATTCGTCGGCGTAACGATAAATCAAACGTTGTTCAGAGCAATTCTTGAAAAGCAAAACGCGAGGTCGGTAAACGGCGGCGTCTAGCCGGAGCGTGCGCACGCGTACCCGCCGCCGTCGCTATACTTGGAGAGGGTCGTCATAATATCAAGTCCAACAGACGCGCTCGACTATCGTTTCATTACTCAAAACTACATTAATATAATATATCGCGTGTTTACTTATGCACGGTTTCCCCTCTCGGACCATTTGTAATCGTAACAAACATTAATTTCAATAATTAGGGAACCGAATTGAGGATTTGTCTTAATTTGTATCCGAAACGTGGCGCGTGCAAAGTTACTTAATTATTTGTAAAGCTCTAATACGATTAAAAGCCGAAAACGTACTAATTCACTAGACATAATGTTGTTTAATTTTAACTTTCTTAGTTACTTAATTAGTGTAAAACAGTGTGTGTGTGTGTGTATAGATGTCGTGTAACGACGATGTCCGGGTGAAAAAATTCGCTACGAGATACAACGCGTGCTCGAAAACGCACACGAATAATATTAGTCGAGCATTCGAGTCCTTTTTAAAACGCCATGTAAAATATACATGTAAAATTCTGAACGTCAGTAGAGTATCGCGTACTCGTTAATCGTACGTTTTCGTGGGATAAAAAAAAACAACGTTCGTTCACCACTATCGAGTCGTCGTCTGGTCGGAGAGATTTAACGGTATTCCGCGGAGTTTCTCGTCGCGAGTTTGTAAAGGGATTTAAAAGTCTCGAGAAACTTTAACATATTATATTCGCGTCGTTTTTTTATATTTTTCCACCCGATTCGACCCCTCGTTTGAACCTCGAGGACGTGCAGGAGCGAGCGCGCGCACACACACACACTGCCCGTGAAATTCGGGCGTTCGCGTGTTAAGCCGACCAGATTACGAGTGTTGGCGACGATACGATATGAGAGACACGGAGAAAACAGACTGCGAACAATGATACGCGGCTCGGATAGTCGCTCGCCCCCGACGAATTAAAATATCATTTATTTATTCTCGTCTTTATATTTTGAATAGCCGCGCTGAATAATTTAAACGTTATCGCGTGCGCGCGAACGTAGCAGTTTTGACGGATGGCGGCGGAAGAGAGTGCGCACAAAAGCTCGCGCATAGGTACACGAAAATCTCCGCAAAATCCTCTCGTTTCTCGGAACACATAACGATATCCTCGTTTATTATAAATATTTAAAACGCGCTCCGCCGCCGCCCGGACACAATTATAGTAAACGCGCGTTATTATAATAATATACTTTGGCGGCGATTATTTGCCGTTAAATTTATTCAAAAACTTTGGTAACAACGGCGGCGGCGTGTCGATTTCGATAAACTTTATTATATGATAATCGCCGTAATACTCTGATAATTTCCAATAGAGATATTATTTATATCGTATAAAGCGTTTCGATAAACGTCTTTTAAACTATATTATAAGACGCGGTATATTGTAATGCGCGATGAAAACCGACAAACGAAACAAAACCGTGTCTTTTGAATTCGAAAACGTACCGCCGCCACGTTTAGTACGGTATAGTTATTATTGTGACGGTAATTTTTTTTCGTCGGAAATTCTCGAATCGTTTTGACCGGAAGCAACCGGACGGCGGCGTTCGTCAGCCCCCCTCCCCCGCGCGCGGTTGTTTGTTTTTGACATCCTGCGGGTTATTTAACCTATCGCTTTAACGATTTTACGCGATATAAAATACATATATTATTATATAGTAATAATATTAAGTCGCGCGATCATATTCGACTGCAGTGCAAACGTCACTAGAGACCAACTAAAGTACTCGTACGTAAGAACCGCCAACCCGAGAACGGTTAAAAAAAAGGAAAATCGTTTCTCGTATAAAACGATATAAATATTATAACAAAAAACGTGTAAAAGAACACGTTTACTCCCGTTTGCGTTTCAAGACGTAGGACGAAGCGCGTACGCGCGACTTAATCTCGTCGGACGGCGCGATTATTTAAACTCGAAAACCGTCCGCGCCCGACGCCATCGACTGCGAGCGATTTGAGCGAAGCGTTTTCACAATTTTAATAAAACCTAACATTATACGGAAACCGCGGGCGGCTCCGAGACTCGAGCTCGAGTTTCCCATTAAAACGCGAATAACGATTTTGTAAATATTTGTTTTAAGATTCGCGCGCGCACCTGCTGTTCAAGTATAAAATCTAATATTCCAACGTCGTCGTCGTCGAACAATAGCGTACGATCGTCGTCGAACACACACACACATTGGCTCAAAGCGAATATTGTAAACCGTAATTATTATTATTGTTACGATTGTTTAAATAATTAAACGAATATTATTCGAATCGAGAGTAAAACTTATTCTAAATGCTATTGAAGAACCGTTGCGAAGAGTCGCTTTACCGAAAATATAAATAAATTAATAGGTCGGCGATTCGTAAAATGTCGAAAACCACAATCAAACGATTTGCTCGCGGAAGTGTGCCGCGCGATTCGATATTCGATCTGAATGGGGTAAAAACGCGTTTTATACGACGCTGCAGTCTCGGTCTATCTACGCTCGGTCCCTATTATTTCGATCCTATTTGACGAAACGACGACGACGGTCGCGTATTTATTCTATTTTATTATCGTCCGCCGACAGCAACGATAATATTATTATTACTTTCCGCGTGCCGATTAAATCGCTCTCGGGAACCGACGATCAAACGGCCGCGTCGTCATCCGAGCGCGGGCAAAGATTTTCGAAATCGAAAAAATTGACGACCGTCTAATTATTACTAATTTTTTATTTTCATAAAAAAAAAAAAAAACGAAGAAAAAAATGTTCTCGCTTATAACCGAAGCGAATAATATCGTATCTTATTGTCTGTAAAATGTACATTTTTCCTGTGCAAAAATGACGCGCCGCTCGTTCGCAATCTGTTCCGAGTTTTTAAAACGGGTTCGTTCGGCTCGAACTTGGCTCGAACGAATCTTTAGAGTACTGTATAAATTGAGGAACACGTCGTCGGTCAATTGACTTTTCATCAAACCGTTAGCGTGTCCACTCGCTGGTACGAAGTTTGCTCGTCGCATTCGGTTAGCAAAACAGTATACACTAAACAAGTATTTTGACTTGAATATTATAGACGCACAGTGCAAAATTAGACGACCCCGAAACACTGCCGCATCCTTAATCCGAGTTCGGATCTATCGAAATGTGCGTTCACACACGAAAAGGGTCCAACTCCTCCGGCGATCCGTTGTCTCGACGTCGATAACATTAAAACAACCACGGTCAAAGTGGTTGTTGTTTTCGACTTTCCATTCGTTTATTGATTTTTCCAAAACTACATTCTGTCGACGGAGAAGAGAGGAAAACAGACGTGCGATCGTGTACGACGGAAACGTTTACATCGAAACCATTCAAAGACGTAAATAACAATAATAATAATACGTTTCAACCGAGCAATTCATTATCATCACGTGTTCACGTGTGTGTGTGTGTGTGTGCATATAATTACATAAAAGACCATTTTTGTTTTTCACTCGTCTGCGTATATAATATTATAAAACAACACATGGAAAACGCAATGCTCGTGCTGTACCGCAGTATTTATATTACACGCGACGCGTGTAGGTTGTTCTCGTTCTCGACTAAATAATATTCCATTGTTGTGTCGAGTCTCGTACAAACACCGAGTTTCGTATTTAAATCAATTACGAATTATCATACACACGCGCGCGCGCGGACAGCTTTTGTTCTGCCGCTCGTTCATTTCGGTTGTAATTTTTTGAATTTTTCCGTTTTCGTATTAATCACACGCGACGCGACGCGCGGCGGTTATTTATGTTGTTTTTTTTCTCAAAACTCCGAAATGACCGTTTTACCGAGACCGAGCGTTAACGAGAGTATGGGTATAATATAGTCGCGTTGACTTTATTTTTTTTTTAACTAAACGCGCGCTTTGAACGAAACGAAGTTCCGGTATTTTTATCAACTAAGTTTTAACTCGACTTATTTGACCCTTTTTTTTTCCCCAACTCAAGTTAGTGACGTACACTTTTTACGGCCGCCCCAATTATTTAGTTTCCAGAGTTTGTACGGCGGCGTTCGGAATATTCTTATCGTACGATTTTAACAATCGTTTTTCAAAGTTATCATCGTTGAGTAATATATGAAATTTTCTGCTCTGGTTTTTGTCGTTTAGAAAAAAAATATACGTGATTAATATCCATCAGTTTTAAATAATTATTGTCGACTGAAACGCTGAAGAGAGAATTTCCATCGTAAAAAGAAAATGATTTACAAACCGCTTTCGAATTTCACACTTTACTTTTTATAATTAGCAAATTTTATCGCAGTAGGTGCGCACCAAGTCCTGCCCCTGGCCCCAGAATTCATCACGGGACCCAGTGCACAAATCGAAATCGCGAATTGTTGGCGAATCGGTTGCAAAACATTCGCGGGGGACGTCAGCAGGACCAAGTGGGAGAGGGGGGCCGACTTTGGGCACGGTGCAAAACGGGCGGGAAAAAAACTCGCTCGTCAATATCGCCGTACACGTTCTTCGCTTCGCTCGACATAAAAAAAAAACCAAAACACAAAAAACGAAGTGGAAAAAAATCGTTGAAAAACGTCGAACGTCTCGACGTTTGACGTGTCTCCGCGTGACAAAAACCCCGTACAACTATATACGTTATCGTTTTCGCGGCGTGACGACCCGGCGGCGACCTGTCGCGCGTTCCGTACGTTTTTCGATCTACGCGCGAATAAATATATATACGAGGTACGTATATACAGTCGACGAAACGCGACCTGTTGCTCGGATATTATTACATTATACACGCGTCGCGGAGCTATCGATACGAGTTTCGCGAACTTTTCCACCGTTCTATCGCGGGATCGTCGCACGAATAACAATCGCGGCCGAGCGGTTTACGAGAGTCCTGCGCGAGCACACATATTCGAACGAATCTATCGCCGTAAATGCCAAATGTGATATTCAGCCTTTGTATACTTAAAACGTACGTTTTAAACGTACAAATACGTATTTGTTTGCGCGCGCTGTTTTCATATCGCGCGTTATTCTCGTAATTCGGTAGATATTTATTTGAATTCCAGGACGAACGTAGGCGACGGAAACAAAAGTGTTTACGAAGAAATAAACCGCGACCCGGTGGCTAGCGCACGCGAGCACGGGCGCTATAGAGTTGCGTTCGAGCCGTAACTATTATCGAAAACAACGCGCGCCAGTCGTCCGAGACAGGTCGTAATACGTATATCGTGTGCACGCGAACCACTACAAAAGGCGACCGCTACTCTCGACTGTTATTGGTACGAGAAAAGAGCTTGTGAAAACATTCGGACCCGCCTGTAATATGGAAACGAGAACGCGCGCGACTACGTGATGTCGACTTGGAAAATGGAAGACCCGACGGGAAAACAATTAAAAGAGTATGCGATGTAAAAAGGAAATATCCTTTTTAGAATTATTATATCGCGCGTACGATCGGTATGCTCTCTGTCCTCGAAAAAACTAAAAAAAAAAACCGTAACAAAAACTAATAAAATTCAATCGTACACGCATATCTCAGACGGGACACACGTCGTGTGAATTATTACGCGTAACGTTTTAATTTTCGAATAGAAGAAAAAAACGAAACGAATACAATCTGCACTGCTGCGTTGATTGCCGCGGAATCGTTCGGATCGACCGAAAAAGGACTCGTCTGAACAGCGCCGGGATCCCTTTCGGGAAGGGCGAGTCTATATACCGTAATGATAACACTACGTGTTCAAACTCCCTCCGGAAATCGAGTTCCGGAGTACAGCGCCCGGCCCGCGGCACGCGTGCGCGGGGAACGCGACGACGACGCGACGTTTCGAGTGCTCTCGTCATACTTAAAGAATACGAATGACTCGACGTCGTCGTTCAAGCGTTCGGGGCGAGAGGACCGGCTCTCCAGAATACGTCAGAGTAATTATTTTCAGCGACGCCTACGTTAATTATTATAATTATAATTATTATTTACGGCAGCGGTACGACAAATGACGATTTTAAACAACGAAAATCTAAAAACGAAAGCACTATACATAAACACTAAACACTACTACTACTACTACTACTACTACTACTACTACTACTACTACTACTACTCAATGCTCTACTTACATTCGGTCCGCGAGACTTCCTTCTTCGAAACCGCGCGTAAACAAATTCGTTCGAATCTTTCCGCGCCCGATCGGCTGACAACGATCTATTGTATTACGTGAGCGTACCTGAAAGCTATCGTCAGAAATCGTATTAGTTTCGCGTAAGATTTGGATTTAAAAACAACAACAACAAAAAACGTGCCGAAAATAATATTATTGTCTATGACTTTCGAGTCACAAACGCGCCGAAACCCTCCGAAAATTTAATTTATAAGCCTTAAAATATAAAAAAGTACCTTTAGAGATTGTTAGAATTATTTTTATGTTATATTACTCTACTTCTCGTATTGGGTAGTTCTCGTTATTTTTTTTATTTTTCGTAAAAACTAGATAAAATAATATTTTAGTCTGGCGAAAGAGCTCGAAAATTTAATACGAAATCCCCGATACGTAATACATATGTATTTATTTCCGCGCGGTAAATAATATCGACAATTTGTGTGTTTTTTCTTTGACGTTTTTTTTGATTTCGACGAAAATTCCCCATTCCCTCTTTTCAATCGACAAATTAAATTAAAATTTACCTGAAAGTCGCGAGATTCTTCTTTTTTTTTCATAAACCGTAGAAAATCGATAATTTTGACGAAATCCACCTCCGCAGCTTTTAAAAGTTGTACTTTCGCGGTCATAATTAACGCATTTTCAAATAGAATTCGATTCCAAGAAATCTAAAAGAAAAAATGAAAAACGTGAGATTTCGTTTTAATTTGACAAAGAAAATCAATATCACCGTAAAAACGATTTTCTATTTGAATTTCGGTATAATATTATGAAACTTTTAATTAGGTCGCGTCGCTTTTTAAACAATTTTGACGTTTATTAAAATCTAAATATTTTTCATACCAATCGCGCTCAACACCCCGGTGTGTGTGTGTGTGTGTAAGTGTGTGTGTCTCATTTACGAATCTTAAATCTCCCCTTTTTAGTTATCGTTATTGCCTATCGTAAAATTTTATTTTGTTTTCGTTATTCGAGAGAACGCGTGACTCGACGACCAAGGTATTCGTTTTATAAACGTATTTTAATTAAAGTGAAAAGTGGGAGTCATTATTTCGACTTTGATAATCGTAGCACCCTCGAATACTTGAACTCCATGAAGCGGCATAGGTACTGCTTAGGAAAAAAATCCTCCTCCAACACGTAACGATAAAGTGTTTTGAAAATCTTTTTTTATAAATACGAATATTATACGTACGTTGCCCGGAAGCATATGAAATTATACAACTCTTAGAAATGTTATAAATTATCGTCTTGGCAATTTTGGGCAATTTGTATTTAAAAAAAAAAGAAAGAAAAAAACTAATTTTTAGCGTATACAGAAACGTCTAAACGTTTTAAATGAACTTAAAAGTCGAAATAATAAAAAAAAAACAAAATAATCTAGAAAGTAATAATATTATATAGAATTAGATCTACTAATAATATAGAAAGAAGTTATGAAATGAAAATCTGTACGGAGAATTGTGCGGATTTGATTGATATGATGTTTTTGTTTTTCGCTAAAACAACGAAAATAATCGTTTTGCATTTGTCTAGGTCTGATGGGTTTTAAAGCGTGGTGTGACGGGCGATAATTTCTCAAGTAGTAAATTTTCCACCGGCACACCTCGAACGTCTATATCTGCGCGCGCCGAAGAAAGCGTCCGAGTTTTCAGACAATTTGAGAAAAAGGGCGAGTTCGTTGTGCGTTATGCGATCGGACGTTAAAACATCGAAATAATAAACGATAAATTCACTAAAAAAACGTCACGTACATTTTACACGCGGTGCTCGTTTGGTTTTACGATATCGTTGCGATTTTTCGGACGTTTTTCAACCGTCCGGAGAAAAAAGAAAACACTTTTTTGGAACACCGCTTTGGACATCCGATCGATCGACACAATTTGACACAGACGACGACTTCAGGTGTGTGTGTGTGTGTGTGTGTGTGTGAAAATTGGAAAGTTCCCAACAGCGGCCGTTCGGGTTTGGAAAAATGCGAGACACTCTCGGAGAATAATATTTCTTTTGAAGGCCTACCAGGGATGGTTTTTTTTATCGGGTTTAATGACGACGAAAGGAAAAGTAAAAATTGTGTTTCTATACCGTTCTTCATAATATTTTTTTATAAAATATATTTAAGGTGCGATTGCACGATGACCATGCGTCGTCGTTGTGAGACAAAAAACGTAAAATCTGTAATTATAAATATCGCAATAACAAGGATATTATACTTAATGACATTGATGTATTTATGTGGGGAAAGAAATAGGACCCGTTCGACGGCGACACACGATGAATTGATTTTAGAATAATTTTGGAATTTATTTTAGTTGTAAATCTTCGCACCGATATCTTTTCGGCCCGCGCGGAAGGTTGCCGAGAACGGGAACTAGTGTTCCATGTAGTCGGGAGCGGAAACATTTTTACGTGATTTTGGCGGTTTCTTCTACTGTGTTTATTTTCAAGTCTGGGTTTTGATTCGAGACGTAGGGTCGTCGCGTCACGATTCGCAGTGCCGTGGTTTATATTTCGTACGAGTTTATCTAAATTATAATTCTAACGATATATGTACTTAGAGCTTATCATACCGTCGTATAGCGGCGACGGCCGTGAAAAAGTGTCGTTCGTTACGACAACGACAACAGAAAAAAAACCGCTATCCGATCGAACGTCCGCGAGCGTTGTTATCGCGCAGTATCGATTCGAAAAGGGCCGATGACATTTTATACGTAAACGCCGACAAACAGAAGGAAAAAATAAAATAAATACGTATTCAAAGAATCCGCGTCGAGAGTTTATATCGCGAGCATATTGTCGATTTTTCCTACCTGAATAAAAAAACAAACAAACCCGTCAACGTCTATAACTGTTGGGAAAAGTAAAAAAAAAAGAACCCCTCGTCTAAAACCATAAAATAATCACCGAATAGATTGCTTTTCCGTCTTATTATGCAAAATGTTATAAGCGTCGCGCGGTATTTTATCTTTAAACTTTTTATTAGACGCGGGATAATATTTATGTACGGCTTAAGACGCGGTCGCGATGTGTCGGTTTTTTTTATGTGACTTTAAAATTTATACAGTAATAACGATAATAATACATTTCTAGAATATAAAATATGTTTCGAGTGTATACTTTTCGCGGTCAAAGATGAAATTCTCTATTAACCGTCGCGCGTCGTTTCCCGAGACGTATTCTCGATCGTTAATAAAATATCGCTGAAACGACGCGGCCGATAGCTGACGCGGATGTGTCGTGTCCTATACGGAAACTAGTCGAAATCGTTTTTGAAAAGTTCGCGACCGTGTAAAAAGGACAAAATAATAGTTTACCTATACAGACATTTTTGTTTTCGATAATATTTCAATAGAACAATGTGATTTAGAAATAAAACGTATATAAGACATTAATAAACTATTATAATTATTATTATTTTGACCGTTCGTATTCTTTTGAATAAAAACAATATTTTATACGGTATTTTCATGGGAAAAAATATGTATTTAATCGTACCGTTTTTAATCGAACAAATAATCAGTAAAAAGAGACGGCGGCAAAACTTTTATTTAGTTTGTTTTATTATTATTTTCTTTCTCACGACAATGGCTTTGTATTATAATGTCGTGTTACCCGCCCCCGCTCTGTCTGCACGATGCGTACTACATTTTTTTTTTGCCATTTGGTTTTCAAAACAAAATATTTATTTTTTTTTATAAATCACGGTAAAATTTCACTCTCAAAGGATTGAAAAACCATCGCACCGGATCGATTTTTAAGAAAACCGTTTTTTCAATCGGTTTCCGACAAAACGATTGAATCCGAGGGAAAATAATTTCGACTCGCCGCGGCGCGTGACAATACGGTTATACATTTCGCAACGGTCGGTCGGACTCGAGAAGACCGCGCGAGCTAATAATCACACGCGGTCGTCGCGGACGTTTCGTGCGACATAGTATTTGTTTATCGGTGGTTTTTTTTTTTTTGGTTTTCCGACGGAGAGCTCGGTCGCGTTTTCTACCGGTTCGATTTCGCGTGAGCCCGTCCGCTCTATACACGATAGGTGTTTGTCGATGGAATATTTCGAAAATATAGACTTTTCTCTTTTTAATTTGGAAAACGAATAATTGATTTATACGTATTTTCGATCGTATTCATAACGCGGCGAGAAAAAGGTAATTTTTTCCCATTTGAATATTTCATCGAGGAATCAGTTGTCAGTGTGTGTGTGTGCGCGCGCTCATTAATATATATTACGTTTCGGAACGTTCAAAACATCAGAACGAAAATCATCAAAACCGTGTTCGTTTTTGGGAAAAGTTAAAAATTTAAATTGATTTATGCGCGGCCGAGAAAACGCGAGCGGTATTGTTACGTTATACTTGCTGCGCGTTAAAACTCTCGGAATTTAATATCGGAAAGACGACGCGACCGCGACGTTTCGTTTCGATTTTTTCGACCGAAAAATCTCACGCGCGCCAAATACGTCTTATTTAAACGCTCGTTTCTCTTCCTCTCTACCGGCGGCGGCGTAATGATGATGATACGTATATATAAAAGACGACCCGGAAACGCGGTGTTCGCCGCTCGCGGCCGAAATAATAACGTAGAAATCGTGTCACGTCCCCGTGTTGCCGTCGGATTTTCGAAGAGGACGAGGGTGTGTTGTTTCCCCATCCCCCCCTCGAAATAAAGCGTATCGTTCGTTTTGATTAATGTTCTCCGACCGAGAAGTTTGCGTTTCTGAGCAGCGCGCGCCGACTCGTTCTCGGTTCGTTTAATTTTTTTCCTTTTTTTCTTCTAGTCCTCCTCCTTCTGAATTCGGCCGTTCGGGCCGCCGCCGTTGGACAGACGTCGACGACTGGCCAGCGCGTTAGCGCGGTAACCATACGTCCTGCGGAGGAAAACTTTCACGGCGCGCGCATATACCTTGGCAAACTTCCATCCGCTAAGTGTGCCCTTTCGAATATCTACGATCGGCACACGACGGATTATATTCTCTTTCTCGCAGACCCGTCGCCACAGCTACTTTACGACGTTGACCGCCGCCGCCGAGCGCGATAGTTCCCATCGCATTATTTCGGCCGAACGCGTAACGTTCGCGCAAAATAAGGACGCGCGTAAGGAAACCTCGTTTTCGGTGGCCCGACTGCGGTCGTTTTCGCCTATTTTTTAATCGATCTAGAAGAGAAATGTGGGCTCCGAGACGAATTTCGGAAACGTTTCGACCGCGACGCGAAATAAATATTCATATCAGAGCCGAACGCTTTTGTTTTCGATATCCTTTCGAGCATTGCTTGCCGAACGTTCCGAGCCCCCCGGGGTTGAGCGAGCACGGAAATATATTTTCTCCTTTTCCGGCGGGAAAATTCGTTTTTCGTCGAACGCAACTTTTTCAATTTAATAATAATGCTTTTTTTCCCCATTTTTTTTTTCCACCGTTTTCGAGCACTACCTGTGCTCGCCCCCAAAGGTGTACGTACGAAATATACGTACATATATAACGCGCGCGCGCATATAATACGAAGTACTCGGCGAGGGTATATAATATGATATTATTATCATTATCATCGCGAGAAGTGAGTAGAAAACGCCCCCGGTCTTCCGCGCCTTCCTGATTCCTCACGCATTTCCGGTTGAACGTGTAATCAACGAATATTCATATTAAAATATTATCCCGCAGAACAATAACGCCGCCATACACGCGACGCCGCAGGTGGAATGATAATAAAAAAAAATACAAATAAATATATCGTAGATATTTCCGACTGGAAAATCCGTCGTCTTGGCCTTTGTTTGCGTTCGCCGTGCATAATACTCGCTATTACTGCGTTCGTATATTATTATATGCTTTATGGCGCACGGTTTTCGTTTTATCGCGACGCAGGTACACGAGTTGTTTTTTGGATTTTTAGAATTCGCGTGGAGCCAAATCGATTGTTAATAAAAATAAAAAAAAAATAGAATGAAAAAGCAACCGTTTGAGGTACAGACAGAAATAACGTTCAGTAACGACAAAACAATTTTCCCGTAATATTTTGATGACACCAATACGAGTTAGTTATTATATTATCGTCGTCGGGACGAAACACGATTAAAACTTTCCTCGTGTGGTACGCACAAACAACGATTCGCGACCGTATTATAAAGCGGCCTAGGCGTAAAACGAAAGGATATTATATCGTCCGCGAACCCTAGCGTAAGAAGAGCGCGAGTTTTTTCTCTTCGGGCCGAAAAGAATCGGATGGGCGAAAGTTTTTGAAAACCTTTCGAACGCCGCCGCCGCCGCCGCCGGTTATCGAGAATCGACAAAGTTCGTACGACCGATACTCGTACACGCGCGCGCACGTTTAATTAATTAATATTGACCGATGTTGTACACTTTTTCCAGCGCGCGCGCGAGAAACTTTAATTGTATTAAATAATATCGACTGATTCGCCTTGTGTTTTCGAAAACGTAAATACAAAACGCATTAACTGATTAATTACGACGGAGAAGAATAGATTTTCTGGTCCCGCAGCGTTCTCTGACGGCCGGCTGCAGTTCGTAGCCGCACGTTATCTCCCGGTCCGACGTGTAGACGAGAGTTTGTTTGTTTTTTGTTTTTTCCCGGTAATACAGCATTTCAAAACGGAACTATTTTTTCACTCTCTCTATTTCGTAAAACTCAAATCGCTTTTCGTCCTTGTGCGTTTTTAGCTTTAGCGTGATTAACGATCGGTAATAATGAACCGAATACCTTTACGAGGCGCGAACTCGCGAAAACCTCGAAATAAACGACGCGTTTGAAATAAAAAAAAATCTGTTTACCGAGCAAATATTTTTGTTTTCCAACACGATAGATTTTTTCAACACGAGTGTAGTTTCCGATATAACTACGTTTTATTTTACCGATTTCAAATTTTCAGTTTCGTTTCCGGTCGTATTTCGCGTTTTGTAAGTACGAAAACGTTTTTCGTCCGTGTAGTTTTTCTCTGTCTCTCTCTCTCGAATTGACACGATTGAAACCAGATTTTTCAACTCTTACGGATAAATAGGAATCGACAAACGATCGAGCCACGAACGATCTGGTAAAATCACAAGTGTAAATTTGAAAAAAAGTCGACGATTTTTATTTAAAAAAAATAAACTTTTAATACTTTTATTTTACTGCACAACGCGCCGCTTAGTGTATTATACGACGAGACGGTTTGAAATCAACTTTTTTTTAGTACCGAGTCCCGTCCGTCGGCATATAACCCGCAAACATATAATAATACATAGGTACAATGTAGTTTTCTTTCTTTTTTTTTAATCCACCCCGTTAATGTTGGTCGGCGGATCCACCGAACGACGGTCTATATTTGTGTGTGTTTTTATATTTTATTTTTTTTTTTTCTGTAATTAAAACGGAGCCAACATGTCGTTATTTTTATTTAATTAAAAATAATAATTTATTAGACGCGCGCGGGCACCAACTACGGGCTGGGCGATATATATTATCGTTACGAATAGGTACGTCAAACGTCGCATTTATTCTCGTTTACTGCAGCAGTCGAGAAGCAGTCGAAAATCCCGCCAAAGAATGGTTGTTATTTTTCGGAGGCCTATTTTTTTAGTGTTCTCCAGTTGGTAAACGAAAGTTTTGTGGAATTTCAAACAATAATAACAACTGTTTTTCTGTTTCTAACGATTATCGTTTGGAATCTCCGATTTCACGACGATCGTGTGATCGATTTGACTATGATAAAAGAATATAGACGAGATTCGGACGAAAAACATCGTGGGACTGACGATTGATATCGGTGAACCGTTCTGACAAATTTAAAACATCGTCATTTTAGGACGATAATTCTAAGCTATTCTATATTATCTAAATCGTTCGATCGAAATTTCGTTTTCAGTTTAATAATATTGTCTAATGCTTACGGTGTGTGTGTGTGTGTGTTTTTTTGTGACCTTCTTTAGTTTTTTTTTAATCGAAACACCCACGACGTCAGTCGTATGTCAGTCATATGGGCGGGGACAGGCCATTTTCGGCCTCCCGGGAAATTTGAAAAAGGGCCCGAAAAAAAAGAGTACTAAATATTCAACACTTTGCGTTTGTAAATTAATAAATTTGTGGGGAAAAAAAAAAATGTCGAGCATGAAACCATGAGTATAAAACGTATTTATTATTTATTTTTTTCTGTGAACCGCTACCGCCTCGTCTCGCGCCGTACGTACGACGTACATATCGTACACAATGTCGAGTTTATTATTTAATAATAATATTAAAAAAATCCAGTAGACAAAGGGGTATCCACCACGATATCGGGGGCACACGAATGCCGTAATAATATTACCGTGCGACGGCGACTTTAAAGTGACTACAGACGACGTTGAATATTATTAGGAATACCGTGTGACGACGGCGAAAGTCACCCGGGAGCGTTACATACATATATTATACTCAACAAGTGAGACGCGGACTTTTATGTTGTTTTTTTTTTTTATTATTATTTATTATTGCTTCTACTCGCCGTACTACACACGGCGTGTAATAGTCAGAGTGAGTACGAGTGTAAGTGCGTGAGTGTAAGTACGAGTGCAATAGATATGACGAAATTTCAAAAACGGCCAAAAAGTTTTATAAAAACGACCCGACCGATAAAAACCGTATAGGTAGGTATATTTTAAACTCTCGTCGATATGATTAAATTATACGATTTTTGGAAAAACTCTGTCGTTCAAAACTTTAAATTACGTTAAGTCATTGATTTTTGTCACTAAATTCTGCAGAGAGTTTGTTCCGATTCGAATATTTGTCTTGCCAATCGATCGTAATCTTTACATAAACAAAAGTCATTTGTACCGTCGTCGATCGAGGGAAAAAATTATCGAGGTCTTGGAAAACTCGAAAAAAAAAAAAATTCGTTAACGACTCGATGATAATATCCGCGTCGGAAATAAAACATTGATATTGTTCTACGCTCGTTTCGGAAACGTTTCTCGGGGATGAAAAATAATTGCGTGTAACACAATATATGGTTCGATTTGTCGAACGCGTCGAGAACGTGAAATTTATGTGCTTTATTGTTTGTGAGAAACATGATCTTTTAGAGCAATAAAATATAAACTACGATTTACGAACGGCAGAGTAACCAAAATAGGTATCTATTTTGTTTGTTTGTTTGTTTTTTTTTTTTCGACGAGGAAAGTTTTTATTTTATATTTTAAATATTTCGCGTTCGTTTATACGTATGTAAAATCTCTTTCTTTTCTGTTTTTTTTTCTCATTCTTTTTAAGGAATTAAAAATAATCTTTTTCGGAAACAAAACTATTTAGCAGGAGGAGAGGGTAATATCGTTTATCGATTAGTCGCGGATAAAAATCGAGTATAAATATAAACACGTTAATATAAAACAATGTGAAAAATAAGAAATAAAAGGTCGCGGCGAGAAAAGAAGACGAATTCGCCGTAATCGAAGAATTTAAAAAAAACATTTCCACCACACGACGACGTATAGTATTATATTTTTATAATGTGATAATCGGAGTTGAAACAAAAAATATAAATAAATACGAAACGAATTTTATTCGTCTCGCTGACGAAATATCATATTTATTCATCGATGATATTATATTTAGAGACGCGAAAACCTCGTATTATTTATACCGCCAGTAAGTAATAGTTGTGAATAATTTACGACTTTTAATTACACGTCAAATCGTCAGAATTAAAATTTAATTATTAAGTCGTTATGTAAACACCAGATTGCAAAAGAAGTCGATTAATATTATAATACGTAGGTACCTCGTCGACCGTTTTCATTAATGTTTTATTAATGTAGTTTTACTATATGGCTCGTCATTTTTTTGTCCACGTTCTTTTTTTTATTTTTTTTTTGTTCTTTGAAATCGTAATACAAAATATAATATTTCAACTCAGTTTCCATTTGGTTTTTTTTTTGTTTTGAAACCCATTGCGATTGACGTTTTGAAAATTACGGTGTAATATCCAAAATCACCGCAAACGCTTAATTTTCAAGTGCAAATGTTTTGAAGATTTTGCGTGATACGAGGGACGCACAGGAAGACCGGTGCGTCGCCCGAGTTTCAAACGCGCGTCCCTATAATGTCCACAAGAATTTAAGGGTTTTTTTTTTTTCCATTTCGGGTTTATTCCGATTGTTTTGAAGTAAACGTTAGGTCAACAATATTATTTGCACATCCGCCTCGTTCCGCAAACCCAAAACGTTACACATGCGAAATCGGAGACGTTTGTTTTTAATCCGACGCGAAGGACGAGAGACAGAGGCGAAACGACTTTTGTTAGAAAGCGAGAGGAGCGGCGTTTGCCGACGTATCACCACCACCTGCTATTGTTATTTATAATTTTACTGGCCGAAACAAAAGTCAATCCAGCGGGCGGCGCGGCGGCGAGTTCAACAGGTCACTCGGACGCCATAACAATTGGCTATTACATTATGTAACGACGAATAAATAAATAATTACCGTCGACATCTGTTATTATATTGCGTAACGACGACGGTCGAGCGCGAAATCGAAACGCGCGGGGCTCGGATCGTATTGAATATAAATATTAAATTACCCATCCGACACACGGTCGTCGACTGCAGTCGAATCGTCCAGACGACGGACGGGATAAAGGACTATTAATGTTTTCATCACTCCGACAAAGATCAATAAAACGACCAATAGGTATTTATCGAAAACAAAAAAAAAATATTAATAACAACAATCGACCGTCGTAAAAATACAATATCGTACCTTCAGTATGATATTATTATAATATAGGAAGGCGTCGTCGTCGTGTGAATTCAAAAACCGCGACAGTCGTCTCCGAAGCGCCAAAGTCTTACTAATTTACCTACACAATCCGCCCGAAACCGTCGATCAACGTTATTTTCGTAAAAAATTGATTTTAATTTTCGAAATCATTCGAGTAAAAAATGTACGTATAATGTCATCCAAAGTGCGCGTTTGGGTTTTATTTTATTTTTATTTTTTCATGTCGTTTTCGATCTATAAGATTTTAGAGAGTCATCGTAAACAATAAATCACGATGAAAAAAAAAAAAAAACTCGCCGACAGCTTGATACAATAACACTCGTAGGCTCAAATAGAACCAAATTTTAAGTTTTAAAAATATAATCACATACGTCGCAACGATAATATTATGCTTTAGAAAGCGACCGAACGGAAACGCTCTCGATTCCCGGCGGCGGCCCGATCCGTTTGTAAACACGGAAATCGATATTATGCCGTTTTATTGTATTCGAGATTTTAAAGTAAAAGCGTTTCGTTTGCGTTATACTATAACGGCCAACTGCGACCGAAGTCGCAAACCTTAATTATACACGTCGATTAGCTGCGTGTTTTCATTCGAAACATTTGTGCGCCGATTTTTACG
This sequence comes from Drepanosiphum platanoidis, assembly GCA_948098885.1. NCBI lineage: Eukaryota > Metazoa > Arthropoda > Insecta > Hemiptera > Aphididae > Drepanosiphum > Drepanosiphum platanoidis. Next base: position 16,328,891 of record OX402534.1, on the reverse strand, counting down.
ATGGGCACCTTATTCGCGACGAGTGTCGGTTATTTGTTTTTTGTATTTATCGCGATTGCAATATCTGTGGCGTTGTGAAATCGTCGAAATATCACTCATATCACTACGTATGTTGTAGGCATTTCGATTAATTCGCGATTCGATTTAGCGACGAAAACAGAAAGAAAAAAAAGAAAGACACGACGTCGGGACGCGAATCGTCGATACGATTGTGTGTGCGCGCGAGAGACGTGTTTTACTATTAAAATCGCCTTATCGCGAAACGTCGAGCCGAAATCTCGAGGCCTCGGCGAGACTTATCGCGGCAGAAACGTTCCAGCGCGAAACGGATTGAAGTCGAGCCAATCGGTCGGCGAGATCGAAAAATAAATCGTCCGTTTACGTCGAACGCGTTCGCAATATCGCTTACGGAATCGTTCCGCCAGTCGATTCCGACCGTTTCTCGGTTCGCCGAGACGACGACGTCGTTATTTACAAGTCCGTCCGAATCAAAATGATCGACCTGCGGAACACGCGGGCACGAGGTAAACGCGGCCCGAAAAAAATGCAACAATGGTAAAAAACAAAACACTCTCGGAAAACTCGTTTCCGTCGGCTTTTTAAATCCACGCGGTCAGGTTGACGATACTAAAACGTGTTTCTAAAAATGTTTTTATTTTCAAGCGATTTTTAACAAATTCGAAGCATTTTTATTTTAACGTCGGATCATCCGAAAGCCGTTTTCCACTAATCGAGATTCTCGGATAGAATTTCGCGTTTTGAAAAAAAAAAAAAAACGGTATTACAGATCTTTTATCGCGAGCAATAAAAGGAAGCGGCCCGCGTCCGGACAAATCGCCCGCGGATTCCCGGTGGCTGGCCCGGCGAAATACGTATGGACACGAGCACTTACCCCGGCCAAACGCCGAACTGCAATAAATACTTACATTCGCCATGAATGGTTAACGCGCAGAGCGAATCAATAATTGCGCCGAGTATTGCTAAAAGCTTTTACGCGATCTTAAATTTCGGCGCTCAAGCGATTGCACTATTTTATCGGCGGCGGGGTACCTGCCGCGAGCCGGAATTGTTTATTATTCGCGCGCGCGCGCGAAGAAAAAAGAGAGTCACGCGCGCATATTATATGATTCGACGTGAAATATCATCCGAACAGCGAGATAAATGATACGGCAGTTATTTTCCCGCGTTGGTTTTTTCAATTATTTACGCGGCTTACGAGAAAGTCGAAACTCGCGCGAGAGTTGAAATATCGAGGGGGCCGGGCGAGTCGGGGATGTTTTTTTGTAAGTCGAGTCGACGGTTTCGTTCGCAAATACAAAACGTTTTAAGCATCATAGATTGAATTTGTTCTTCTCGAAACGACCGAAATCAAAACCATAGACTACACTTTTTACCAACACGACGACGGTTACGAACTTACAATATGCGAGTCGAGTCGAGAAAACGAATGTCGACTAGTTTCGCATTCGTTCGGTGACGCTCTTGCAGGCGCCGTCATTTTGTTTTTTATTAATTTTTATTTATTTCGATTAAAATACGCCCTATAGACTTCGCCCGACGACGATCAGCAGGTACGTCGTTATTTAGAACGCTCCGAAAATATACGACAACAGTTATTTTACTATACGTTACTCAGACGGCGCGTTTTGGGAAATTTCGTCCGAGGTATTCCTCCGACTATAAATATTCATGAGAGACGTCATACTTTTTACGTTCACTACTGTTTTGACTACATAATAATATTATTATATCACTCAGTAATGTAAATGATATGCAACAGCGCTTTTTGACCGACTTTTTGTAATGTACTCGAAACAGTTGACGATATTATAGGTCACACGTTTGCCCGACAGCGTGGAATAAAAAATCTCTACCGCACCGCGGCGGGGCAGATCGAAAGAAACAAAACACAAATTACTACAAAAAGCTCATCGTTTACCGCCGCCATTGACTTTATGTATGATAATATATAACTGCTTTGTGTGATTTGTATTTTATTTTTAAAACCATCCGTTGAATTTACTTTAAAAATCACAGTCGATTTACTCGATTCGAAACATCGGCGTCACGACGACGACGGATGAATAATAATTACTGTCGGCAATTGTGTTTTTAAGGTCGCAAATATAATATTTGTTTTAATAGAATTTTTTGGACGTTATATTTCGAGCCTCAGTCACGACGTCCTAGCGATATATATATATATTATATTAAAACGTTTATTAATTAAATCCTATTTATAATAATTGCCCGTACGTACATGCGAGTATATAAACGTACAATAAGCACGCGTATTGTGTGTGTGTGTGTGTACGTTAGCTCTTTTAACCAGTTATAATAATAATTACGATCATATTACACCTGGTGTTTACCTACCGCAAACTGTAATTTGGCAAACAAGAGTCGTCGGGAGATAACAGTGTTACGGTATCGTTGAGCGACAGATTAAATTAAAATATTAGCGAGAGCGCGCGCGACGACAAACTCGTCTAATCGTACACAATGTATAATAATATTTGGACGGGAGTTAATAATATACGATAAAAGTCGGAATATACGTCACACGTCGAAAAGGATTCTCTCGTATCTCTCTCTCTCTCTCTTTTCGCCCCAGAAACCGTTTTCGGAGACGCGCTTACGCGCGATATTCAATATACCCCGCCGCCGCGCCGTCTTCGATAACGGGAGAAAAATCGAAAACCGAGAGAAAACTGACCGCAAACAATTAGCTCATCCGGAACACTATACTTTCAAAACAGATAATCAAATATTTCCATCGGATGCGGAGGAGGAGGAGGAGCACAATATTATACTATTATATACGTTCCGCTCGGACGGCATCGACCGATTCGCATTGTGTCGGTTCTCGAACTTTTCTATTAAACCATATAAACGATAATAATAACAATAACTATACACTGACCGCGTCCCATTTCGCCGTTGTCCATTAAATACGGAATATTAATCGCGCACACCATCGCCGCGTCGTCGGATTAATCGAATCGCGCGCGGTATAAATGTGTTTTCTCCGTGTCTAACGACGGGTGTGTCGTCGGCGAGAGGATAGTATTATGTAATACTCGTAATATTATGTGCGCGCTGCGAAAAAAAAGAGAAAAACCACCGACGACGCGTAATAATATAATCCGTAGACTTAATTTCGAGATTAAAAACGACCGCGTGTAGTAGAACGCAATCGGATCGATAAAAAAAAAACGCTATATTGTAACCAATTATATTATTGCACACCGCGAACACGGGGGAGGGGGGGGCTACAGATCGCACCACATCGGAGTGGCCGACGCGATTCTACACAATGCAAAGTTAATTTAACTCGTAGAGTTGAACTGTTGAATAGAACACGCGTAAACGTTTATATATTGTATTATTATATACGTAGATATACGTATACGCCGGCGTACATAATATTATGTCGGAGCGTTAAATTAACAATATGCGAATAACGTCACGAGAGGACAACTCAAACTCGACGGAATTTCACTCGAAACTTGGACCGAACAATTCGCCAGGTTCGCCGTGTCCGAACACAATAACATATTTTATCGATACTCCAGAGTGCCATTATAAATACGGTGTGCATATGTCCAATATGTGTATATACATATACGTATGTATGTATGTATGGCGCTTTGGCATACCGATAAAATATGTCATTGTGTTCAAACGCCGAGAATACATTACGGTAATCTCGGTAACCCGGTCGGTACAATAATCCGACACGTCCAGTAATCCGGTCCCTTTTCGTTTTCGTAATCACGACAAAATATCTAATAAAATCGATGAAACGGAACAACAACAAAAAATACCACCAATACGATTGACTAATTCTTAATAGCAATAGCACAATACGAGCATGGCTTATAATATTTTGTGTGTTGGGGATAAGTTACTTTTGACGAGCCCCACGTGATTATATGAAATAAATTTGTATCGCGCGTTGCATACGTAATGGCACGCGATCGCTTTCGATAGTTTTAAACGCTTGTAAACGAAAATAATTATTCTAAAATACGAATTGTCAAAGTTATTTTCATTTTCGTCCGGTTTTATGCTAAGTAGAACACTCGAATACTACGAAAAATATAATGAAATCGCGTCTACTCCTCTCTGTTATTATTAATCGTACTGTCTTATTTAGTTTAAAAATACTGTCGTCAGTTTTACGTAGACTCTCCCGGGCGTTTGGCAATCGATTTAGTTTACATGCTCGTGGTTTTCTAGGGGGGAAAAAATGGCCTTCGTTTTGCACCACGCGTCCAACGTGACGGGGTTCGGTAAAAGTAATATCGTCCTTTTCGTCTTTGGCCCGCAGGAGAGGATCGGCGGTGATGATTGGCGCACCAAACCTTCGGAGTCCCGGACCCAATGGGACAGTGGCCAACGGCAGCAGGGCGTTTCAATGCCATCCGCAAGGAGAATCCGAGGCCACCATCACGCTCACGCTGGTCGGTTTGGGAATAGTCGCTAACACGGTGCTCATGGCTCTCATCGTATTCAACAAACACCTGAGACGGTAAGACGCGAAAACAATAACCTATTTACAATACTTGGAGCTTTTTAGACATATTCCGGGTCTTGACGCTAAAAGAAGCGCGTGCTACGCAATACTCTAATTATTGATTCGAGTTGGTTATTTGAAAAAGAAAAAAAACGACCGATACGAATGAAAAAATCAATTATTGTAAACATTGAAAATCCTAAAAACGACCCTGAATTTACAACAGTATACTATATTAATTATAATGTATACGCGTTATTATCCGAATTCGCGAAATCGACGATTTTTAAAATCAACAACTCTGACCGCGTTTCAAGTGTGCGGGCGGGCGTACCCTGCAAAATGGCGTCACGGCGTTAAGCGCAGACTAGTGGCGTAATTATTATCACTGTAACCTATACTACACCCCGCCGGGTGGCAGACGGAGATACGCGCGCGTCTACCCGGGACCTTTTTTTCTTTTTACGACTTGGCCACAAAGTTATTTTACGATCGTGCGGGCGTAAAGTATATATATATATATATATATAATATAGTACCTACTTATGTTTATTTGAACACTCGTTGCTCGTCGCGACGGCGAAACGCGAACAACGACGTTGCTATACGGCAAGGTTTTATACATTGTCCTGCGGACGAGTCATTCGTTCGTGTCGCGATCGCGGTGAAAAAACCAAATTTTCGAAATCCCCGGCCGGTCTTTCGCACACAGTGCCTCTCCCGTGCAGGCGTATTTAGGATTTTGTCAAGGGGGGGATCTATCCCTCCCCCGTAAATACGCCAGTGCTCCCGGGTTCGGAAATAGATCGCAGGACGAATATAGACCAAACGAACACGAGAATCGACTGGCCAAAGTTGTCTACCGTTTTAGAAACACCCTGTACGCGCGTTTATGCCACGCACTAGTAATAATAATATGCGTACACGCGGGCGGAACATCGAGTGCGTAATCTTTGGGCGAGAGGGGACGGAAATAAAACAAAACCCCTCACGTACGGTTATATATTGTTGTAATATAAATTTCGTCGACTTTGGCGGCGGCGGCGGCGGGGTAGAGCGCGTGCACTCGAAATAATAATAATAATATGTTCGGCGCGGAGAGAGAGAGAGAGGGGAAAAAAATAAAAATAATGTCGACGGCAAATTGTACGCGGTTTTTTTTTTTTTTTACGGCTGTCGCGTCGTTATAAAACGCTCCGCCGTCGTCTGCTCGCGAGTCCTCTTTTTCTCCGTCTCTCTCTCTGTCTGTCCGGACTGCGACGAACACCGCGGCGAAATAATATGGCGTTTTACGGTTCGGTTTTAACGCGCGGCGGCGCGCTCGCGATTTACGAGTTTTTCCGATTTATTCGCCAGTGTTTTCACGAATCCGAAATGAAAATTTTCGCAAAAAAAAATAAATTTACATTTATTAACGTGGCATAAACGACAGAACGTTTCACGGCCGGCACTCACTCGCCGCCGCCGGGGCGCGTACGGCAGTGGTGTACGGGGTACGCGCGTGCGGCTCGTTCGTCATTCTCTCTTTGCCCTATACCCACTAACTACTCCTAAAACCGTCCGCTAAATTAAAATAATAAATCGCAATTTCGTTGCGCTAACATTGCATTAATAATAATAACAATGATAATGATAATAAATATCGCGGCCGCGGTGTACGCGCGCGCGTCCGACGACGGCTCTCGAATGAAAACCAAACTAGGACTTTATTTCAAAGCCCTTCGGAGCGAGTACGGTATTATATGTATTTACGCTCTTTGGATCGACGGCGAAAGTGCAAAAATCGTTGGAAATGTTTTAAAACAACAAAACTCGCGCCTTGAGAAATCGCCGAGCTTTTAAAACCCGATTACGAGCGTCGGTATTCGAATAAATATCGGTTTATTCCGAAGGGTGAACACGTATATGAGTACAAGACGATGATATCAGATATACCACCGCGAGACGTATAGATAAACGTTTTTCTTCGCTCGTTTACATAATTTTCATAATCTCGGAAATTAAAAAGTTTTTACTCGTAATTAGATATTCAAAACGGCGTCGCGCGACAGATTTAAATATTTTAATACGATGTGACTTTCGCGTAAAAATCGTAAATTCGTTAATAATAATTTACCTTCGGCCGCGAAATACGATAGATTACAATGAATTATAATTTTCGAACACGACGACGCCGCCGTTATAATTATATAATAATAATATAATACACTATCGAGATAATAATATGAGACTTTTTTTTTTTAATCGGGTTCGGATTATTTAAATATAATAATATAGGAAACGATAGATTATTTGCGTTGGCTTAAAATATTTACAGCCATTAACCGTCGTCGGCGGCGGCGTAAACAACAAACGCTTTATAAATATTTTAGCGATAAAAATAAATTATAACCAATCGAAGTGAAAAAAAAAACGAAACCGAAACGGAACTAATTGTTTATTAAACTGCACGTAGTATATAATACGTATAATACGTATATAACGCGTGTATATACGTATATCGACCGGCCCTGAAAATATGAGTGAATATTTCCTTTTTAATTTCCTATTGTTTCGGACGTGTGTTTAAACGAACGCGTAATTTAATTTTTGTATTATTTTTTTTTTTTTTGCACGATTATGTACGGTAGTGTAATGCAAAGCAAATACCGTTTTTTTTTCTCCCTCTCTCTTTTTATACGATATTCATTATGCGCCGTATGATTGAATTACGTTTCCAATCGGTTATTTATACGTTATAAATTACGATTAAAAAACAATTACGCGAGCGAAAGAAAAACGCCGTTAAAAAAAATATAAATAATTGGCGATTCCAAATATTACGTATTCCGCGTGAACAACACGTACGATATTACGTGTAATGATTAACGGTCGTCGGGAAAATGTGGAAAACGATAAGTAGTAGTAATAATAAATACAAACACTAATAATGACTCGTAGAATACGACCGACGTTTACGAAATCGCATATTATACGTCGACAAATCCGATTTAATGCCGACCCGGAGACGAATTATTCGATTCGCGTTTTAATGTTTTCATACCGAATCGAACGATGGCGTTTTTGTTTTACATTATTATTGCACGTTTTATGGCTCCGCGCTTATAAATGCATATCTCATTGTTTTATTCGTTTTCGGTTTTTTAATCGTAAACCGAGTTTCGTAAATAATAAAACGAACCGCGTGCGTAAAATATGCATTTCGTGATGTTTATACACGTTCACGTGTTATAATTTCAGAACGTTTTTCATCGATCGATAGTTTCACTTAAACAATATGTTTTAATCGTTGAACAAACGTGTTCATAAAACAGTTTTAAAAAAGGGGAAGTTTCTTTTTTTATCATTCCCATACACTATAATATAGAGACTACGATTTATCGAATTCGTTCAATTTCGCAAAAAAGTGCAATTGTTTTTATATAGCCAAGTATAGTAGTAATTTAATTCACACGAATGCATTTACGAACGATTCGAGACGCGCCCGACCGCCGCCGACACACGACGCGTACCGCGATCGGGCATTTTACGTGAAAACAACACTATATAGTACAACTTTTAATAGAAAAATCGTAATAATATACCGTAATAGTAATAATATATCGTAATAATATTATCGAAATGACACTAACCTTAATTGCCGACGCGATCCTGACTTTTGTAGACGTAATTTTTCAACTGCAAAACGGTATTGGTAAATTCGTATGTTTTACTTCTTCTTTCCACATTTACAGTCACTTCCATTTGTATTAAGTATTATGTTTTCGCGACTTTTGTCCATAGGCAGGCAATACGGGTTGAACTCATTTTTTGTTAAATAATTCCCTTCTCTCTGCGTGTTCAAAAAAAAATAAAAATAAATAGTAATTAGTTATTACAATAATTAATATGGTACGATTAACGTATTATGTTTTACCTCTTCTTTCGAGATTTCCAGTCACTTCCTTTGGTACACAGTATTATGTTATTATGTTTTCGCGACTTTTGTCCATAGGCAGGCAATACGGGTTGAACTTATTTTTTGTTAAATAATTCCGTTCTCTCTGTGTGTTAAAAAAATAGTAATTAGTAATTAAAATAATTTACATGGTACGATTAATGATTTGTTTCACATAATGTCAACAACGTAATATATAAAACTGCGGAAAACGTCAAACCGAATACAAAAAAAAAAGAAGAATTTTCCGAAATTCTTATGCGACAGTTCTAAAGTGGAGACTTAATGCGTCCCATCCCGAACGTTCCGCGAAACGTATGAAAATATAAAGAACGGTGTTTTTTTTTTCTTCTTTTTAATTTCACTAGGAATAAGATTATATTCTGTTCAAAATAAAACGACTTAAAAGTTAAACCAACTCCCCTCCACTCTGCGATTTAGACCACTATAAAATCGCGCAAACACAAAAAGTTAGGGAAAAAAAACAAACTCGTATCTACGGGAATGGGGTATGATCGGGGTTAGAACGAAAAATCGATTGAAAAAAAAAAAAAGTAAAATTTAAAAAAAGCGACTTTAAAAAGGTAAAACGAAAATAAATTTACATCAATACGATACACTTTGGTATAGTTTACATGCCATAGTCACTCTACGTAAAGACGTTGTCATAAAATAACCCATTTATTACCCGTCTTTTCGAAGATGGATAAGTAGACTTTTTTTACGATTTCGTTGATGTAATACAAATTTTCATTGGCTTGAGGTTTACCTCCGGTCCCTCGTATACGTTACTCGCGAGTGTAACTTGCACCGTCGTCGTATTGTCATCATTTCGATATTTTTCAATTAAAATAAATATTCAAACGAAAAATACGGATAGATCTCGTTTCGACGACCGCCGTATGCGTACTGGAATAAATTTTACATTTCGTTATCTGCAGGCGACGACGACGCAGCAAAGCTTGTACGAAAATTACATTAAAACAAAACAGGTGTGCCTTATCATTTTTTTTTTTATTTATAATACCGTAAACGTTTCCCCCCCCCCCCCCCCCGGTATCGTTGCTTTTAATTGCTCTTTTTGGATATTCGGTTTTTTTTTTTTGTTCGGTTGCTTTTTTTTCCCCCGGACTCGGCGGCGTGTCGCGGTGGGTGTCGCCAAATAACACAAAAGCGAGTCAACACGGTGTTTTCTGTGCGGATCGCGTTCGGACGATCGCTTGTTATTTTCAAACGCGAAAACAAACAAACAAAACCGAAAACACAAATCGCCGACGACGACGTGTTCGACGACACTGCAGCACAGCGCGAAATAACCGTAAGGGGTTAAAATACGTTCGACTGCGGGCGGAGAAGGACGAGGAGCTCTCTCTCGGCGACGACGTGAATATTTTATCCGAACAAACGGGACGGCGTTCTGCAGTGGCCGCCGCCACCACCGCGTATTGCAGATGTTCTCGTCGTCGCCAGCGAGCTGCGGGGGCGCGCTCTCACACGCGCACGATCGCGCGCTCAGAGTCTCGCCGACTCGTTTTTAAATTTTCCCAGTCGAGTCGGCGAGTGTTTTTTTTCATCGTTCTGTAGTATTATTAATCGGTCCGATTTTTCTTGTGTCTTTTCTAAGAGATCGATCGGTTGATTTCGAGACCGCGTCCACGATAATCGAGAAAAAGCGTAACGGCAAAACGGTTACTTAAAAATGAAAAAGGTATCGCTCGCACGGAAACTTGAAATTTTCCACGCAGAGAACACGTATCCCGCATTATCGTTCTCCGGAGACGGCGTAAATTATTGCAAAAGATTTGGACTTTTTCCGAGCTTTTCGGTAGACGCTCGGAATGTTTTTCGATAAAGGTCGATGGCAGTTTTGTGTGTCTGTGCCTAGCAAGACGTACAAGTATTATGAAAAAAATTATCTCGCACAAGCCCCCCCCCTCTCCCCCGCAAGTCATTATAAGTTGAAGTTTTCTTTTCTTTTTCTTTTTTTTTTTTACTGGAAAAATAAGCGGGAGCGTCGTGACGTGAAGAATGGATGGTTCGACGAGTTTGTTGATAACAACGATATTATGTCATACCTCCTCACGACTAACGGTTATATAATTTAAACGATAAACTTTACGATGTTCGCGGCCGTTTATATTCAAAAAAAATAAATGTTGTAACTTTTCGTGTTTTATAATATAGGTACAATATGCAAACATTATATTTATTATTCTTTATTTTTTTTTTCTTTCTAATAGTTGAGAATAATATAATATGAATAACGAGGATGACGAGTTATTCGGAAAAATAGAAACTGTGTCGCGTACGAATTTCGTCGTCGCTCCTAATGGAAAATAAATTTAAAAAATACCCAATAAGTGTATATAAATATGTATTATATAATAAAGCGATAAAAAAAAAAACGTATGCGCGCTTGTACGTGAAAACGCGCGTCGTCGTTTATGCGGTAATTTAATTCGGATCGTTATTTCTTCTCAACAGGACGGCCCTCGTCGGGATATACGGGATAATATTATTATGTCATCGAAACAGACCGTCGTAATGTGTAAAAAGTCTCAAAAATCTGATGGAAACAAATTCTCGTGAAACGCACGAGAAACGACGCGTGAATCTCGGTGGAAACCGCGGCGTTTCCAGAGGAGAAAAATAAAGAAACGAAAAACTTCGCGCCGTGTGCCACGATATTATAATTTCATGACACATATTTACTCCCTTCGTACGCGCACCTGCGATAGATACACTCGCGTCGAATGAAAATACGATATTTTTTACGATAGGTATATTATTGTTATTTATTACGTCGGGTTTTTTTTCTTTTTTACTTTTCGATATGGATATAATGCCATATTTGTTTTTATTACGTAATAGCAAACCGCGGTCACGCTTTACTTCAATATCATAATTTATCGTCGACATTATGGTTTGACTCGGACCGCGATATTTGCACCACTCGACACGGTTTAATAACGCGTATTATCGGTCGGGCAAGGACGAAATAATATTACTATCGTGTCGAAAACGGAGAAATCGGAGCGCGGAGGTATCCTGCGCGATCGATGACGTGGATTTTTCTTCTTTTTTTTTCACGAACGATATGTCTCGGCCCGGACGCCTCGCGATTCCACGATTTTTCATCGCCGCTATTACACGACCGGTCGTTCGGAAACTCCTCCTGAGAGGGCGCGAAATCAGTACAGGTAGTAGTAGTAGTAGTATAGTGTAAAATATCGCGAGAAAAGAAATAGTCCTCCAGAATCTTTCGACGAAACGTCCGAGACGCCCCGCGTCGATCCCCGCCGAATCTTTCGCCCGTCGTCGTCCTCGGGTCGACGGCGACGACGACTCGCGTTCTGTTTTGAAACTCTTGTAAAAATAAAAACGTTTCGAACTGTAAAAACATTTGCCTCTAATGTGATGGAAAAGAGAAAAAAAAAACTTTGGCACTTTGGCGACACAGAAGTGTCTAAAAAAAAAAACAAAATAAAAACGAACGAACGTTTCGGTACCACTCGAGAGTGTTTGCTCCGGATCGTGACCACATTTAGCGACTGAAATATAAAAAAGACGAGACACCGGAATATCGGTCGAGACGCGAAGAACGTTGCGTATTTTTATTACGGCGATATTAGTTTTAGTTATTCAAAAGTTAAGACGAGCAGCAGATAATCTAACCGACGACGGCGAAGCGATTTTACCGAGTTAAAACACCGCGATTATGTGTTGAATCTCAGCCGAAAACTAATACGAATAAAACCCGTCGAAGATAGAAATCGAGACTTCTGTTTGCGACGTTCTCAAAGCGTTCGGTACAATAGCGTCTGCTGAAAAATCGGCTTTTCCGCGAACACGCGCGTATTAGCAACGTTAAACCACAAAAGCGATCCGGAACGAACGTCTTATAATAGTCTCCGTCCAAGTTTCGTAAGGCTTTGGGGGGGGCGTTGAGGGAGATAGATTAAAATCAATACGCGAATTATTTGCGCACATATTTGAGAAATCGCGACGAGAGAAAAATATTAATTCGACGATATTTACCCTATATAAAATTGGTTATTTGAAACAATTTAAATCGGTAAAAATCATATTCTACGGCAAAGTATATACTGTTTTGTAACGAGACGCCCGATTTTAACCGTTCTGTCGCAACGCGCACACTTTCCACCGGGAAAACGTTTGTTCGACAGTTATTGGCGTAAAAGATAGGTCATGTTAAAGAAACTCGTTTTACGCGTGAAATCGTCCATAATAATAAATACGGCAATCAATCGACGACGACGACAGCGCTTCCGGCGATACATATATATGTGTGTGTGTGTATTATGCTCACGTACTTGTATTATTATTTAACAGACTCTTGACTTCGCATAAACGTTGTTAAACTTGTATCCTACGTACGCCTTGAAGGCGCGCAAACACACTCGAACATTTCGGTGTAATGTGACTCGTATATCACAGAGTACTCTCGCATTTACGTTGTTCGGTAAACATTCGGGCAAATACATTTTCCGCGAACGAAATTGTTCATCCAGTAGTCAACACGCGACGTCGTCGAAACACGACTAGTGATTTTAATTCGCCGTATTTTCGAATCGAACAAAAAGAAAGGGAAAAAAGGCGTATATAAAAACAACGTTTGTGTGTGTTGGCACGATGAAAACGTACTGCAGCGACGACGGTTCCCCCGGATCGCCGCGAGACTCGTTAAAATCTCGAGAGATAATCGGCAAATATGAAAACGATATTCGACCGCCCCGAATAGGTATTTACTTTGTGCGATTCGACGTGAAGTCTCTATAAAACGAACACCGTCGTGTTTATACAGACTCTCCTCCCGCCGCCACGCCGCCGCCGAGGAAATCGTCCTGTCGACTTTACCGCTGCCGATGATTTTCGTGTAAGCCTTCGACGTGTTTTCTTGTCGAATCTATTTATCATGGATGAGATTGTACTGTAGTTCGTGTACGGGCTTTCGTAATCGAATTGAAAATGAAATCCGTCGTAGTCCGACGGAATATGTTCGTGGTCGTCAACCGATTTACGTGCACGCACGCGAGCGTAATGTGACGCGCGGTGTCTTGGACGTCGGTCGAAAAACCGCGACAAGTCGTCGGAGCGAGCCGAAACAGAAATCTTCGTCCTTGTGAAAAAAACCGATTTGCAAGTATGAAGACGTAGAAGTCATTTCGGAGGAGGAAACGAGGATCGGTCGAGTATCTCGTCGTCAAAAGGAATCGCTTTTGTGCGCGCCGCGTTTATCCTAACGACGCGCATAATATAGCGTGCGCGGGCGAGAATACGCACGACCTTTTCGACGCCACCATGGAGAGAGCCCGTTTTATTCGCGTGTAAAACATAATAATATACGAGTAGTGTATAACGTATACGAGGCAGTCGGCGTCGGCGTCGTCGTCGTCGACGTAGTAGTATAATACGACTGACGGCGGCGGCGGTGTCGCCCGACAAAAGCGTATCGGAATGCTCGCCGGACACAATGGAACCGGCTCGGTACTTAAAATTCGATTTATCATATAGTCCTGGGCCCCGCAGCGCCCGCGCACAGTCGTCATTTATCACTCGCGCAACCTGCTCCGCAGTACATATTATACATTATAATATACCGTCGTCGTTGCCCGTCCACCTTTTTACGCATTATCGTACGCGCGCGCGGCACGGTAAAACACCGTCGAAATCCGGTAAAATTGGGTGGGAGGGAGGGGTTAAGAGTAAATTTCGGGCGATTCGCTCTGTTTCTACCGATGGGGGAAAAAACATCAGGACCAATACGATATGACGACTTAAAAAACACATCTCGTCCTTTTGTTTTCTTCGTTGGATAAAAAAACGATCTATACAATTTGCACAGTAATAGTTTATACGACGAGAATGTAACGAAAACGATACGAAGGAAATCGAGCCACCCGTTAGTGAGTGACTCTTGACTGCAGTGGTGGCTTTGAATTTTTATTACTTTTATTTCGTCCCGGACACACACGGAATCAACTAAAAAAGCCAACACCGAGCACAGTGTATCTTATGCGCGAATTTTCTCTTTTTCTAATAACAAAAAAAAAAAACCGTGCGAATACCTGCTACTATAATATAATCGTATAAACTAAAAAGTACCTAAATAAAAGTCGTTACGCGAGTAGAAACTGTAAAAACTATAAAAAAAAATAAATATACCCCGTAAAAACGACATCGGTAAAATTCCCGTAAATTTACTTTTGCCCGTAAAATTTACCCAGTAAATAAACCGACCTCGCCTCGTCTCTTTATTTCGTACGTGCCGACGAAAAGCACCCGTGTGTTTGCACGAGTTTGAGATTGGCGAGCGAAAGAAATCGCACCTTTGACATTTTCACGGGAAACTGTAAATATTAGGTATGGTTTTCGTTCAACGCGTCTATGCATTTTCCAAATTATATAGATAATAACGAAATTACAAAAAAACGCGCGTTCGTTCGGTTACTTTTTATGATAATAATTCCGTACAGATGGTGAAAATGATCGCATAAAGATGACGGTTATTACGCGTCGCGTGTAACACACATTTGCACCTGTTGATGCAGCGACCACGGTTATTATCGGATCGTCTAAAACCTAGCGAAAATCAATCGCGTCGGTAAAAAAAACTAAAATGTCGTTCAGGCGACGATATTTTAGTCGTTTATCGATTTCAAACGAACAACGGGCGTTTTCTAGTAATAATATTTTTCAACGCGCGAATATTAATATGATAAACGTGACTAACCTATGGTTGTTACCGCGATCTTCATTCTTCACGTCGTCGTCGATTGTACGACAATTTACTCGATCGATCGATTTTTCGTTTTTTTTTTTTTTTGGCCATAGATCTGAAAACGAAAGGTTTTAATAACAAACTATTATTGAATATATATCAAATCATTTTAATACAAACTATTAAATATAATATTTAAACGATGGTAATGAAATAAAGGTCTTGCCTCGAGTATTATAATAAAGAGTGGAAAAAAAATTCACGACCGGTTTCGATTAAAAATCTTCGGTTTCATCAATCATCGATAATTCTCGCGGGTTTTTTTTCCCCCCCCACATAAGAGTTGCGGTCTCTCGTCGGACTCGATTTTAGACTATATAATACTGGGAGAGCGCACTTGAATTATTATTATTATTATTATCGAACGTGTTCGAGTCTTTTTGGTTGGAAAAAAAAAATGACCCGTTTTCAATGCCCTTAATGTATATTTTTCCCCACTCTGGTTAGTGTTTCGAGTATTAACATTTTATCGGCTAAAACTAAATAACGTTATCGTCAAATAAGGACTTTTAGAAAAGTCCTACGAAAAAAAAAAAAAAAAAGTGTCGAAAACACCGACGACGACGGTTTAATTTAAAAGAATAGAATTTTAAAACACAAAAATAAAGCTCGTTCGTTTTATTTTTCGTCTAATTTTTCGCATGTGAAATCTGATATTTACTTTATTTTTTTACGTTTAAACATTCTTCGGGAATAACTATCTACATAGTTTATTTTTTGAAACTAACATTTGTTCGCAAAACATTTACTTCAACCGTATTTTCGTTTTGCAACGGCGCGTTACACGTCGCGCGCGAGAGTTATACGAAGTTCTACGGCGTTTCGAGCGACGGAAAACAAACGAAAACTCGGAAAACGCGTTTGAATCCAAAAAAACGCGCGCGGAGACGGTCGGCCGGTTGTATTTTTGGCGTTTTTGCATAGCGCGCCGCTCTCCTTAATAATATCGCTCGAAATAACATCATCTATGTAGAGAACGCTGCCAGAGACAATGCGTTTCGAGTTGACTTAACGAATATTAAATATAAATACCAAGCCGAAGAGAGAGACCGTCTCCGATAACTTAAATCGAGTTAGTCGAAAGTCGACGCGTATTGTTTTGATCCTGCGACGAAATAATTCCGATATCATTTTTAAGGACCTTCTCGTTTACTACTTATGAAAATTCAACAGTACAATATTATAATCGTTCAAACGATTTTACGGAAATTTTTTTCAAAATAAAACCTACAATAATTTAATCACTCGATCGGACGTAATCGTAGCACGTAATTATTATAATATTCAGCGGTGGTTTTAGCAGTATTTCGTGATGTCACTTATTTTAGTTAAAATTACGCGTCGAAATAACGGGGGGAAAAAAAATTATAATAAAAAGTATTGTCAACGCGAACGACGACAGCTGTTCCCTTCAGTGACTTTGAGCTGGAATATAATTGCGCGAGTTTAATAAAATAAAATTTCATCGCGAATTTCTAAAGTCGAAACGAAGTTTTCAACAAAATACAACCGTCACGCGCCTGTCATTACTACGATATTCGTAATGACAATTCGATTTAGACGTTTAACGTTCTCAATACAAACGAAATCAATCATTAAACCCAATAAACACACACTATTGTTGTAGTAGTAGTAGTGTGCACATGCGACGGCGAAGAACAAATTAATAACATACGAGTATTTCGGACGACGACGGTTCGAACAAGACTGAAATAGTCGACGGTTTTCGTTCGAATCGATTTCACCTCGTTATTATATTTATTTCCGAGTCTACCACCGATGTCCTGCCGAGTAATGAGAAGTGTTACGATAGGAATCGCATTCGTCTGGACTCGGAACTCACGGCTGCGTTTATTTTATCGTCACAGATCGAGTCGTTTTAGCGATTATAATTTCCTAAACCTTTTTTTACGCTTTTTTCAGCGATACGCTATTAAGAGTCGAATAGTAAAAATTGCGGAAAGGTAAAAATTATAGAAAACGTTGGCTGCCGACGAGAAGAACTCGTCGATCAGTTTATATTTACTCTAAAAACTCACTCACCTCACCTTCAAGTTGCCAACGACCAAATCGTTTCGAGTCGACGGCAATCGACGTTGATCCAGACTGTTAAATAAGTTTTCGACGTCACCAATGAAATCTCGCTCGGACGAATCGGTTTGAAAGTGTATCCTCGTCTAATTCTAGGCGTGATTCTATCCTCACGTCGCGGTCGCCTCGGTCCGAAAGAATTATTTCTCAAAAATCGTGCGCGGGGCCGTTTGCGTGTCAAAGACGAGTGAAAAACGTTGTTCGATCTCGTCCTGCGTTAAATACAATTATTAACTTGTAGTTTAGATAATCAATTCTCACTCGTCTGCCGCATAATGCCGGGGTGTCGATGATGATGTTTACGCTTATTGCTCGTCGCCCCGCCTGAAGAAAAAAACAAAAAATAAAATAAAACAGTTTTCGAGTTACACGCCCATAATATTGATAATGTACGTTTATCGATATTCAAAACTGTACCTCAGAGTATAGTTATAAGTATTATAATAATAATAAAAACGATACGTTCGGTATCGGACTTGCGGCGGCGGCGGCGTCGATTCGTTTACCGCGCCGCGGCGGTGGGCCGCGCGCGTGACACGCGATAATATTATGCGCACTGCGGCGACGTGCGCGGAAAAAAATAATAAAAATAATCCTCGCCGAACGAGTCCTTTCGCCGAACGACGAAATCGCGGCCGACTGTAAAACATACAGCGGCGACTAAATCAACAGCGAAATCTTTCGCGCGTCGCTTTATGCCTGCGTTATAACCTACACACACACCTATACCCGGAGAATTAATGTCCTGCCCGCACTCCTTCGCGTCGCACTACTCGCGAGCACGACCCATTAGGCGCTCTACTTAAAATATTACTAAAACTTACGTAATAAATCATCTAGCGGGAGAGCTATTATATAATTTTTACTTTTTTTATTTTTCTCCTTTTCTTTTCGAGATAAAACGATACACAGTATGAAAACTTTCAATTGATGAGTTTCGAAATCTTCCGAAAAACTTTAAAAAGTTTCTCGCGCGCTATTGAGAAATGAAAACCTATCAAAAAAAAAAAATATATAAATAAATAAATAAATAAAAGCTGAGAAAAAACACGTTTATGTCAGCGCAATCTGCCGACAAAAGCGCGGGCATATTATTATTATTATTATTATCATCACCGAAACCGTTTCCGAGTTTATTATTTCGTTTAAAACGTTTAAATCGCTCGATTTATACGCGCGCAGACACCGACGGGGCCGCCGCCGTTTTTTAGCAGACAGTTTTCGCGTCGAGTGCCTACCCGGAAAAAAAAAACAATCCATTATTATGTTACGACGACGAGAAAAGAATTTCGCACGAAATCGGCGCGTGTATAGTGGGGCGGCTTATCGAAATATTAATTTTATCGTAAATCAATACGTCGGTTTCGGCAATTTATCTGGAGCTCATAAAAAAAAAAAAAAAATTACTTTTATATACTTCACATAACGCGTGTTGGAAAAGCGGTGCCGCCGGTATTATTTTCCACTCGGGACGGAAGAAAACAAAGTAAACGTCCAAAGGATAAAAACGCAAAAAAACGTCTTACCAATGACATTAATACGACGATTTGCAATGTTCGAGTCGCTCGAACGGGTTTACGTGTTATACTATTTTAGTCGGATCGTACGATATGACTGTTTGACTGAAAACGATGATCGTTTTCATTTAGACGCCACTAATAGTCTGCAGTAATAATAGATTCGGCCGTGAGCGAAGCGAATAACTCGGACGGTGAAAGCGATACTAATCGCCACGAGGAGTACCTACTGCAAAAGACAGACGAGATTTTTGATAAATATTTAAAAGGATATCAGTAGTTGCAGGTTTAAACGACTGTACGCGCGTTTGTTTTTTTTTTTTCTCAAGTATAATAACTCGTGTATTTATTATCGCTTCCAAGTGTTTCCATCTCGGACACAACGGTACGTTTTATTGAGATACGATTTTTTTTTTTTGTTAATCGACTGTGCGCCGCGACAAAGAACTCGCCGTCGTCGGCAGCTCGGGTCAAGTAGGGATTTTATTATGGCCGTTTTTTTTTTTTTTTAATATTTCACTTTGAAAACCGAAAATGTTTATTTACAAAGAAATCAATACATGTAATTATGATTAAAAATACGTCGGTGTGATTTAACCGAATTCGACATGAAATACGGTCAAGAAAAATTTACTAAAAACGAAAAACTATTCAAAGCCGCTCGGCGAATCCTCGAGTAACGGACCCCCTAGAGATCCACGAACTACCGATTTAAAAAGCCCAAATACTAAATAATCTATGGAAAAAAACTGTTTCAATATTATAACAACCGAAAATCGGCACTTTTTCCGAAACCGGTGAGAGAGATAAACTCGCGACGCGGACAATTACACCCATAACAAGTCGCGAGTGGATATGAAATTCGTCCACTCAAAACTCGAATATATACAACCGTCACCGCGCATATTATGTAACACTTACCGATGGACGAATTCGGAAGTTTTCCCGGCGAGCTTTACTGCCCGAGAAACATTGTCTTTTGTTGTGTTATGTTCACGGGCCTGCGATATCACTCTCTTGATAAGAAGTGTAAGGTAGTTGAAAATGATCTGAAATAACAAAAGAAGAGTTAAAAACGTCGAGAATCGCTTTGGAAAACTAAAATAAAAGCCGAATATGAGCGGGATCGAAATTAGTCATTGTTACGTTTTTGATTATTACGTCACCCCGTGGCCCCAAC
Organism: Drepanosiphum platanoidis; assembly: GCA_948098885.1. NCBI lineage: Eukaryota > Metazoa > Arthropoda > Insecta > Hemiptera > Aphididae > Drepanosiphum > Drepanosiphum platanoidis. The sequence goes on along the minus strand of OX402534.1, from coordinate 16,308,845 downwards.
AATAAAATTATTATAACGTTTTTTTCACAGAGTATTGATGAGAAAAAAAAACAGGAATTTTAAAATCTTTTGGAACGCTTTTAGTTATTTCACAATGCGTAATCGAATCGATCGTTTACTTTTACAATCGCGCACGTTTCTTCCGGCGCGTGGCGGCGAGAGAATATTTTTCTTTTCTTCGGCTTTCGGTTTGTTCGATTCGACGGGTAACGCGGGGAACGGGAGAATAATAATTCGGAATCTTTTCCGGTGCAGATCTCTTACGCTGCCCGTAGCTCATCCGCGCGATTCGAGTTTCGTCCGACGACGACGTAAACACGTCGGGCGAAGAAACGAACGATTCGGTACGAAACAGAAACACGAGCCCCGGACGGCCGGGCGCGCGCGTTTGATCTCGTCGAAACACAGAGAAATCCGATCCGTTCGCGACGGGTATACAAACGGTTCGCGGCGCGAAACGAGCGCGCACATATATTATTACAATAATAATAAGCCGCGTCCTCGAGACCTGCAGGATGTACACAGGACGGTGCGCGCCGCGAGCTAACGTCTCCGTTATGGTTTTTCATTATTTCCAGTGCGCGCGAGGTCGATTCGGTAAATGATTTTTCATTTTATCATCCGATGATAGCCTATATTCATAGCCGACTGTTGTTTATTTCTGTCGGGCTGTATTTATCGTGTTCTCTCCGGTGTTGTCTACGATGAATAATATAAATAAAGTACACGAGGCGTTTACTGCGGTCGAATTTTCATCCCTCGATCCGATACGAGTCGACGAATCTCGCGACAAGTATTTTCTACGAAATTCCAATACAATTTATAGTTGTTTTCAATGAAAACGAACGGCGATCGTGACACGTCACGGGAGGACTTTTGTTTTGTTATTTGAGCCGCACGCGGGACATTTTCATAAGACTGTACACATGAACTATTCAAAATTAATCGACGCTATAATCGTGTGGGTGGAGTATTCGGATACACTTTGACTGTATGGTCAATGAAAACTGTCGAATCGAAACAACACGTCGTCGTCCTGTTAAAACAAAACCGTTAAAAAACGATTGGAACGTAAAAAAAAATTTCAATTTGCATTAAATATGAATTTGTTGTGGACGTCTCCACGAAATTCGCCTCCGGTCAAGACCTTATAATTAGCGCCTACGATAGCGCGCTCCTTGAAAACAAGCTCCCGATCAGCTACTATAATAATTGAAACGTCACCGCCCCGTACCACCGCCCGGCGCCCCCTGTACGAGCGCGTCGCAAAAATAACGTGCGAAAAAAAAGCAACCGTTTCAATCGATATAATACGTTTACGCGTACGCGAATAAAGTCTATACACACAAACGCGGATCCGGACGAATGTTTTGTGATATTTTCCATCCGTCAAATACCCCGCTATACACGCGCGCTCGCCACCTTTGTACTTTTATTGCGCGGGGAAAATATCGAAAAACGTACTAGCAGTTTTTTCTTTTCTCTCTCTCTCTCTCTCTCTATTCCTTTTCAATTACGTCGAAATATTATTATAGACTACAAAAGGCTATATCGGTTCGGGAAGACGTTCGCCGTAAAACGTCGATGAGATAACCGTTTAGCGCGGCGGCGATAAAAAAAAAAAAAAAGGGAAAAAGAAAGAAATTACCAAGATGTCGCTGCGAAAACGGATAGGTTTCGGTAGCCGTTTTTATGGAGAGGCAGAGAGAGAGAGAAAAAAAAAACATTTATTATAAGTACCCTCTCTATACTATTCTCTCGCGTTCTGCTTTTCCGTCCGTTTTTAAAACATCTCTCCTTTAAACGAAGACGTTCTCGAGAAAAGTTTTAACGTCTCCGCGCAACCTTTGAGACTGCTGCTGCTGCTGCGGCTTTTCGTGCTGACTCGAGAATTATTACATCGATTTTGAGTTTTTATTACAATTATTAGTTCAGTTTTAACAGTTTTAATGGGAAACTCTTGTAAGTGCGCGCAAGTACCTATATATATATATATATATATATGACGTCATGATAATGTAGGAATGCGCGCGGCGAGAAACGCTGGTTTATGTTTCCTGCAATTTCGAAAAATAAGTTTGAATTATTTCATTGTAAAAAAATTAAGTGGTTATTGTAAAAAAGGTTTTTCTTTTTTCACCGACAGTATTATATTTGTTTATAAATATATAAATATTCCTTTGTCGAGCCAATTATACGAGACCCCCGCCAACAATAATGAATTTAAAAAAGTCCAAACAACCGTACATTGTACAATAAGCCCCGATTTATTATTATTATCGTCGTCGTCGTCGTCGTCGTATCAATTCTACCTCGACAAATAAATACAAATATTTGTTTATTAGTTTTACGAGCGTACGTACACCCGCTGCGCGCCGCGCCACTACTCGCAAATAACAATATGCGCTCGCTCGCCTGCTAAAATATTAATTCCAATCAGAAAACTAAACGGAGAAACCGATTGTGTGCGTGTGTACACGGTTTCTTTAGAAATCCGGCGGCGCGGTCTTAAATAGCAAACGCGATCAAAAATCTCGGGGGGGAGGAACAAAACCGGTAGTTCGTTTGTAAGCTGTACGTATTACGTACACGCACACGGTTTGTCACGATCAAAGTCTCTAGACTTTAGACGAAAGGAAAAAATACCCGATTTCCCGCCGCCGCGCCGGTCGGTCGTCGCGTAACTCGTTCGAAGAGTTTCCGCTGCAGGTCCGATCAACGTCACACGCGCGTGATGCAACGCGCGTAGTAATATTAAATTTTTTTCTCCGCGCGCGTGTATTTTTCAGGCCGTCGCGACGGTTTCCAATCGATTTCACCGATTTTTCGACACAGTTTTTTCGATTTTCAATATCCCCCCCCTCACCCCCGTCCTGAATATTTCACAAACGCGTCCGACGTCATCGTATTATTCCCCCCGCGCGCTTTTGTTTAAAAAAAAAAAAAAATACTATACCGTATAATATTATAATAATATACGCGCGTCATCATCGTGATATTATATACACGTTACGTCACACATATTATATAGGTATTGTTTAATGTCTCGCCTCGCACGCGGAAAAACGTTCGCGGAAAAACGTGATATAATAATAATAATAATGTACGCGTACACAACGGCCGCGGGGGGTTTATTCGACTTTTATAGATTATCAAGTCAAAATAAACACACTATCGATCATCGTCGGAAGGCGCGTTGCAATACGTCAAAAAACTATACGTACGTATACTGTATGATGGCCTGCAGCGGGCGTGCGTTATTAATAATATAATAGCCGAATAAAACACCGTCGTCGGTGTCGAAATTATCGTGATTATTAGGGCTCAGGATTTTGTAGCAAAATAAATCCTTAAAAAAGCATTTTAAGTGGCCGAAAAAAGGGTTTTTTTTTTTAGGGCGTCCCCGGTCCGGGGCAGTACAGACTTTAGAAAACTATAATACACGCTTTTTACAAGAGAAACGCGAGCTCGCGGTTAATTCGCCCGGTAAATTTTACGGGTAAAAGTAAATTTAACCGATTAGGATCTTATATTTTACTCGTTTTTTTTTTTTTCATACGTTAGCTAAATCGAGCGACGTCTCGTCGTTTCCACTAGTGTAACGACTTTTATTCAGATACTGTTTAGTTTATACGACTTTATAATATAATATAAGACGTACTGTAACGTAATACGAGTGTGTGTGTGTGTGTGTGTGTGTGTGTGTGTGAGAAAACATTTTTTACTAGGAAAAGAAAAAGTTCGCGTATAAAGCACCGGTTTTTATGTTAGTTTTATAAACGATTTTCTGTAAACGAATAAAATAGTGTTTACTCGATTTAATATTAATAACGACGTTTTTGTTCCGTTGAACATTTTTAAACAAAACCGGTAGTCAAAATGAAAAGAAATATAAAATTCGACATGAAATACGGATTTCAAGTACTATAATCATCAACGCGAATCTCACGAAATTAAAATTTCAAAAAAAAATTTACCCATTTTACCGCCCGATTCGTATTATATAAATTAACCGAAAAATCGTTATCCCACAACTTTAAATACAGTGGACCGATTGTTTATAACGCGGCGCGATCGCACTTTCGTTTCACACGATCGATTATTTTTATAGAATATTTAGTCCAAACTCAGTTTTTTTTGTGTGCACGCGACAGTACAGTATGGACATTCTATACGAAGTGAAATTCAATTATTCGTCGTTACTCTGTCGCAAAACAATCGATTATATACATTTCACGTCGTTTAAATTTTACAAGTGTGCGCGAACCGCCGCCGCGAAAGTTTGACGGACGAAAATCGTTTCGCTTTCGAGAAATGACCTGTCCGCGGCGGGTACCGAGTAGACAAAATTCGCTACGGAAAAACGCGCGGCCACACGCTGTGCGAGTACCGATTGAATATAGTCGAAATAATAAAATACCGAATAAAAGAATAGAAAAATTCCATAGAAAAACGCAAAAGCCCGCTCTCTCTTAAATAACACGAGTGTCCGATAGTTACCAGAATAAACATCGTGTCCTCCGTTTCTGTTGGCGTATAGGTGGTCGCAGGGCCTGTTGTTCCACCAGGCGATGGTGGACTGCGCGAGGGCTGCCATACTGATACCGCTGGCGCACAGCCTCCTCTACTGCGTGCCGGTGAAAAAATGCAGCCTGGTGGAAACCGCGTTCCTGTTGCTGGTGACCGTGTCCACGATAAACATGTTGACCATCGTGCTCAACGACTCGCCGGTGTTCCCGGAGGACGACGAGGAAGACGGCTATCAGGTAAACGTCCTGAACAAAAAAACAAATCCTTAGAAACAAATACGTCCCCGAATCGATTGTCAAAGCGCCGTCGAGCGGGGGCGGTTATTCGAAGGGAAAAAGGAGAGCAGAGACGCGCGATCGTGTGCTCGGTTTCGAACTAAATCAAACCGCCAGTGAGGGGGGGGGGGAGCAGGGAGTGTAGTGAGCTCAGGACCGCGGTTTTCAGGGTGACGAAGTCAAAGTTTTTTTCCAACCGAAAATGTCGGACACTCCGGAGAATGTCGTTTCTATAACTTCATATATGACCGTCGAATGTAAGGACACTATAATAGCGATAAAAGGATATATTATACGAAGAACGGAATAGTTTCTAAATTACCAAACGGCTGCTGTTTTTCGGCTTCCACCCTACCGCGATTCCGGTAATCCTGGCAGCAGGAGGCGACGATGTTGCAAATTTTAATATTTCTCGGATTGTTCTCCGTCGTCGTTTTCCTGCTGAAACTAAAAATCGAACCGGCCGGTTGAATTACAACGAAAAGAGGAAACCGCGCATGAAAACATCCGCTCGTTTTAAATCGATAAATAATTAAATACGATAAATTAACGAATCCGCCCGGTCTGACGGAAAGTTTCGCGCGAACACGACGAACGTGTATATACGTATACGCAACTCCCAAGACGTGTCGCCGGCCGCGAGTTTTTAAATTTTTGAAAAACGAGAGCCGTCTGGGAATTCACCACAAATCCGCCGGACGGGGTACCCCCGTTTTGGGAATCGGCCATTCGCAGAGGGGGGAGCCCCCCGATTGGGAATTGGGAATAAACGCGAACCGAACGGGATCGCGCCGTTTAATAATGTATTCTCTCTGCCGTCGTCGTCGTCGTCGTATTGATTGTTTTTCTAAATATTTTCAGTCGTAGTTAATTATTTATTTCTAGTCGGGGCGGGGGCGGTTTCTATACCTATCCGGCAATCTCTAAACACGTACGGTTATTCATACCCGATTCGAAGGAACAGCTGGTTTTCATCAGGATTTCCGTAGATTTGCCGCCGACAGTGAAAACGACGGATTATAATTATTAGTTGATCGGCGTAAACATTGCGCGACGGAATTCTATAATTTTCATTCGTTTACACTGATTTTTAACCGATATTCCGAAATTACGGGGAAAATCGCGCCCCGGCCGGGCGTCGCGAGAGTGTACACGGTAAATATAATATAAATTTCTGCAAACCGTTTTCCGATATATAGGTCGCAAGAAATACCGATATTTTACAGCTCGACGACAGTATTTAACGTCACCGCCAGACGCGTTTCCATTCGATTTATTATTTTAAACGTACACTCTAGATTATGTATTATTATTATTATTATTATTAGACATTAATAAAAGCGCGTCATAAAAAGCACGTACGTGAAATCGGCTCATTACAATGTATGTAAGTACTGCACGAGAGCGGTTACCTTTTTCGACCGGAAACTTCGGTTAGGTTATTATTATTATCGTCGCGTTGTCGTCGTCGTTTCCGAACGTCATGACGAATTAGTTTTCGGCAAGAGTAGTACGAGTATAGTATAAGTACACGAACACACGGGGTTTCGTGGCTTTCGTCCCGCCGTATGCTACTGAAAAAAAATAATAATAATAATAATAACAACATCAAACAAACTGCCGGCGCACAAAGCTAAATGAGTTTTTAACCGACCCCGCGCGCGCCGCCGCCGTAACGAACGAACTCGCGTCTCGTCCGGAAAGTTGTGTGTGTAGGCGAATTCGTCCTCCGGTGAATACTAATTCTAAACATTGTTTCGACTAACCGACCCTTCGGGTCGTCGAGTAATTAGCAATCTTGCTATAAAAATAAACCGCATCGAAACCCCGCTATTGTTTCAATTAAAACCCGGCGCGATATTGTTTTAATCGAATACGACGTGTTTAATGTGATTTGATTTCGCCGTCGCGCGAGAGACGTGCGCGCCAGCACAAGTTCAGCAGCAGCAGCAGCAACAACAACAACAGTAGTAGTAATAATAATCATAATAATAATAATCGAAACGTAACGGAATAAAACACCGACATCGCGCGCACGCGCAGAGAGAAACCGAAGGAAACATTTTTTTTTACACTCATATAATAACTACTGTAATAACAACAACAGCTGGCGCGTAGTACTACCTACACCGCCGCCGCCGTTCTGCTGCGGTCTGTGTCGGTTCGAAGAAGAAAAAAAAAAAAATGAAAAACAGCATTTTACCAATTAAACGACTTTTCAAACCACGTCACCGCTCACAACACCGCACATTATAATTATACGTATTTTTTTTTTATTCCCTTCTTTTCTTTCGCAAGACAATTATTTCGACTGAAACGTCAATAGTTTCGAACAGTAGGTCGGTGTTTTTTCCTCCTAAAACAATGGTCACACGACTAGGGCCCGGATGTCGACGCCCCGAACGCGCGCGCGGTGTACGAAAATAAAGTCGCGAAAAAAGAAAAATGAATGTTTACGGACAAAACAGTTCGGACAAAACATGTATGTCGTCCGTCGCAAAAGGCCTGGGATTTTCGAGAAAACGCGGATTCCCTCGTTTGGCTTACGAGTCACATAATAATATAAAACGACGACGTTTCGAATCCGGCGTTCTACAAAACGTAATACCCATCGGGGCGTTCTATAGAATTCCAAAAACGAGCGGAACGAGTATAAAATGTATACATTCAGGGGATCCTAGATGCGCACGAAACCCAATGATAGACGTATATTAACAACTGACGATTAGAATAATACGGCAAATATTGTAAAATAATATACTCACTTTGTCTTTCTTTTGTTTTCATCAAAATAATTAACTTCTTCTTCGGCGTTTCAAAGAACAATCCCGTCGCCGCCGCCGCTTCGATCTATCCTTGCTGTCCTGCGTGCTAATCGTCCTATATCGTCCGACTCGCATTGGATTCTATTGGCCCGTCCTCGCCTCTATTGTTAGCCTTTCTACCGCCTTTCTATCAGACCGCCGCTTTCGTCGAACCACGCTATCTTCGCAATACCGCGCGATATTCTTCTTCTGGCCTCACCATCCATCGGGTATCTAAAAACAATAAACTATTCATACCTTGTTGCCCCCGGCGTATTCCCAAGCACGCGCGGCTTGGGAATACCGCGGAAATCCTAGAAATCGTACGGCTTACCCGAGCCTCGTTTGAAATTACTTAAAAATTTATTACGCCGGCCCAATTATTATTACGGAGGATATTCGGGGGGCTACGACGACGGCAACGTATATAATATTGTTATTATTATTATTATTGTTACGCGCACGCCTTCCGCCGCAGGTATTATACGGAACGCGATTTATACGGGGAATATTACGAGGACGGGATAAACCCAAAAGGATATCTCGATTAGCCGAGGAGGGTGGTAAAAGAAAAAAACGTGTAGTGCTCAACCCGAAAACGCACGACGCGTGTGGGGAATATTAAATGATGACTCGAAAATCACTTAGCGGACCGAAAAGAAGAGCAAAAAAAAAAAAAACGCGCGATATACCCGTCGCGCGCGCGCGCGTGTGTGCCGACGCTTAATCCGATTGCCCGGCCCGACGGATAGGCCCGTCGTCGAAACGGCGAAAAAGGAAATTATCCCTCGGCAAATCCCCGCGACTACAACTGTCGAAAATTTCAAACCGCACTCGTAGAATAACAATATTATGTACGCGCGCATTGAGAAACCGTTAGATGATACCGTAAGCGAAACCGACCGGGGCGAGAAACGTTTTCGGAGGGAAAGAAAAAAAGACTCGAGATACAGGTGACGGGCGCGGCGGCGGCGCGATCGATTCTGGTCTTTTAAATTTTCGAAACCCACGCGTGTTTCGCTCTCGAAAAAAAGGATTTCAAGGATTTTATTATTCCTCTGAAAGCGGTGAGATATCCAAATGTCGGTGAGGAGAGCGTATAATAAACGTTGGGAAATGAGGAAATTTAGACGAAATCAGGTACACGTCGACGAATGCGTTAGTAAAATGTTCAAAGAGAAATAGAAATTTTTCGAAATCGATTCGAATTTACAACGACCCTGCGCGCCTAACACTTGGCTATCGTACGATTAAATGCGTTTGAAATTAATACGATTACGTTCTAAAATGTACAAAGGCCGTTCGAATCGTTGGCAAAACGTACGTTTTTTCAATGAGAATTTTAAAAAATATAACCTATTCGACAATACTTTTTCACATCTACCTATACTTTTACGTTAGTGTTTTTCAATTAAAAGTGTATTTATTTTATTTTTTTTTTACCTCCTCCTCCTCCTCCTGTCCTCCAAAAAAAAAAAAAACAGGTGTCGTCCGTGCCGCTGCTGCTGGACTCGCCGCAGTGCGTGGTGTTCGGCACGTTCATGATATGGTTCGCGGCCATCACCATCAACCTGGGGCCGACGTTCATGAGCGGCGCGCTGGCCGCGGGCGCCGAGGTGACGCGCGACCGGCCCGGCTGTCCGCTGGTGCACGGCCCGTTCCGGCACTACATCCTCAACGCGCTGTGGATCATCATCAACCTGCTGTGCGTGCTGCTCACGCTGTTCCACCTGCGCAAGCTGCACCGGGACCTGACCAAGGCCAACGTGGAGGCCGTCCGCGTGGCCGGACTGGTCACCACGCTGGTCAACGTGACCGGCAACAATTACTCGTCGGACCCGCGACACGCGACCAGGGTGAGTGCGCCGACGATCATTTCGATAAATCTGTAGGGAAAAAAAAATAAACAAAATTAATATTCAATATGGTCTCAATTATATTATACACTCATAAATAATAACGAAATATTATTAAATATACATAATATTTAAACGATAATAAAATAAAAGTTCGAGCGTTTTATCAGTGCGAAAAAGAGTGCGCTCTTGTTACACCCGGATGACGATTTTGGTCGTGACTTTTTTGCACGCTTACTTAATATGTAATACTCCAAGTCCTTAATTTTATTATTGTTTAAATATTTATTTTCATAGTTTGTATTGAAATAATTTTAATAATATTTCGTTATTATTGTAATCTATTACCGGCTAGGCAGGCAATCGACCACCTGCAGGTATCGTTTGCAAATTTATAATAAAAGCGTTTGTGAACACGGAACGAAAATCAAACGAAAGGAATAATATGGACAAACGAAAGTGTTATCGTTCACCTTTTTACTGGGAGAAAATTTAGTCTGGTAAAAGAATGAAAAATATAAAATACGGTAAAAAAGATACGGCGGCGTATTTGACGGGAATACAGAAACTAGCGAGTCGACGTAGAATAATTGAAGATTTTATTAGAAATTCCTCGGTTGTTTACTAATAATACTGTCCAGAAAGACATCGAAAGAGAAAATATTATTTTTAACATCTGTTTGCACATTTTGACGATATTATTAAATTTATTTTTCCGAGAAATTTCCGACCGGTAAAATCTTTAATTCCGTGTCGACTCTGTGATCTTTTTTTTTCACAATCTCTAAACCCCCCCCCCCCGCAAACATGGCTTTAGTACCGAGCTTTAAAAATGTAGTAAAAGAACCGAAGAAATTCATATTTTCCCGTACAATTGCGCGTGTAGGCGTATAAAAGTTATTTTAAATTTTCAAAAGGATTCCATGCCACCCCACGATCTGCCTCCTTTGTCTCCAAAGCCGAGAGACTTAGTTTACCTACTCGAAATATAAATAAATACGAGAAAAACAAAACACGACCTTACGAATAAATACACTCGTTTCCGAGTCTTATCACAATGATCCGGTATGGTCTAGTGGCTAGGATACCTGGCTTTCACCCAGGAGGCTCGGGTTCGATTCCCGGTACCGGAATAATTTTTTTTTGTCTCCTTCGCGCGCGCCGTGGTAGTAGTCGCGGATTATTTTTCGTTTGAAAGTGGATTTTTTTAACGATATTCACGAGAAGAGAGCTCTAGGGCGTGCTCGTCAAACGACGAAGCCTCCGATCAGGTAATTCTTCTCGGCCGTACTCTTTTAGGCGAGCGCTAAAAAATTTTACATCGTTTACTATTTTAGTTACCCTCGAAATTATCGCCGCAGTCGCGTTTACGTATTGTTTTATTTATTTATCTCGCGGTTTAGGGTTTTGTACAATTCGTATAATGTGTTTCAGTTAGCCACGACGTGTATTTTTAAAGATTCCCGCTGATTCGTCGCGACTTAAAATCGAATGGTGTTTTGTTTTTTTTTTCACCGTCAAATCCATTCACGTCGAGACCACCGCCTCGCCGGTATATATTATCTTATATTATATAAAAATGAATCGCAAAATGTGTTGTAAGCGCATAACTCAACAACCCCTGAACCGATTTCGCTAATTCTAATTTTTATAATATTCCTTGAAGTACGAGGATGGTTTTTACGGAGAGAATTATTAAGAAAATTAACCCTAAGGGGGTTAAAAGGGGTAAAAATGGAAAAAATCCTGAGTCATGGAGCTTTGTGGTATTAAATTTTGTCAATAGTTTCATTTAATATAGCAGAGGCCCCTAAAGAAAGGATTTTCCAAAATTCGATCCCTAAGGGGGTTCAAAGGGGTAAAAAGGGTGAAACTAGAAAAATTTGCCTGGCTGGAACTGCTGGAGCTTTGAGTATGAAATTTGGTCAGCAGTTTCGTTTTATATAGTGGAGACCCCGTGGGAAAGGATTTTCCTAAATTCGATCCCTAAGGGGGTTCAAAGGGGTAAAAAGGGTGAAACTAGAAAAATTCGCCTGACTGGAACTGCTGGAGCTTTGAGTATGAAATTTGGTCAGCAGTTTCGTTTTATATAGTGGAGACCCCGTGGAAAAGGATTTTCCTAAATTCGACACCTACCGGTTTTAAAAGGGGTAAAAATGAAAAAAACTGATAAAATAAAAAGTAAAATACTGCACACGGGCGAAGCCGGGTTATTCAGCTAGTATTCGATAAACGCGCGCGTATTTAATATTTTAACAATTTATTGGACGTCTGGGGTAAACCGCCCGGAGGGCGCTTCAGCGTTTCCCAATGATATATTATTATATTTTACCATGATATACTGTGTATTATATTATAGCCGCTGCGGACTGCCGTATGATTTCGACATATTGTGTATTACGCGAAAACGCCGAGAACGCGACTATATATATATACGCCATGTAATACACTTAATAATATACGGTACGTTTTAAGGAATTTTAACGGCATTTCCTCCGAGGTATTTCGCTCACGTTCGTGCGCCGTTAATATCAGTATAGGGCAGCGAATTCAATGTACTAAAAAAATAAATAAAACCTCCCCCTTAAAAAAGCACTATAAATCAAAATTATGAAATATAAAAAACGCGGTTTACTACGAAATTACGAATCGCAACGAAACTATACTACTAGCCGAAGTGACCGTACACGGGGGGGGTTATTGTATAAACGCGCTGCGCTCGGGTGCGCTTTTTCAAAATAAACATATACTTTGCGAACGATAAGCGGCCCAAGACGAAATTTTAATAGCAGAAAATTTGGTGACGATTCATCATGGGGTTAAATTACTTACTTTTTATCTTGTAAGGAGTGGCCGATGACGAGACAAACTAACGGGGCTGATGGGGCCGTTATTTCGTTATTTCGGCTAATATCGTTTCGACTGGTTACGTCGTGTTGGATATATCCACCTGCAATTATTACAGAGTCCGGAAATATACAGCGTTATTACTATCCGGTCACGGCGAGAGTTCGCAGATTCCCCCCCAGGAGTGTGCATAACATCAGCTATATTATATAATATAATAATATATCGACGGTCCTTTCTAGAAAACGGGCACAGTTGATTGTAATGTATAGTGCTGTATTATATATAATATAGTCGGGCGCGAATTCCGAGTAGCGAGAATACTCCGACGAACCTTTTTATTATTATTTTTTTTTTTTTTTATGAAAACCTCACGACGATTGGGCCGGAGCCGAGAAATGCTAAAAGAAGAACCTACGCGCGCGCGAAGTCCTTTTCAACCGACCGATCGCGGTCCTTTTCGAAACGAAAAAATAATAATAATATACGAGAATATCGACGACGATTTACAAATTCGTTCTCGCGATAAACCTCGGCGATGCCCGCGCGTCGGTAATAACGACGAATTCGGCGAGCGTTTATTAAAACACACGTCGACGACGAAAGAATTTTTTTCCACTCTGCGCGCGATAATATTTTTTAAAAAAGGTTTTATTTTCGTCGCCGGCGCGCGAAATCGGAAATTTCGTTCCGTGAAATATAGAAGAGACGCGAGAGACTCCTTGGCAACGGAACGGTTTTACGTACGACGTTTTTTTTTTTTATTTTATTAAGTATTTTATCGTCGTTATAATAAATGTATATTATAGTAGAGACAGACGCGCGCACAAGTGTTGAAAATATATCGTACGAGTTGTGATAATCTCGCGTCGAATCGGCCTGCGCTCAAAATCTTCCATTTTTAGAAGACGTCACGCGATAATACGACGAGTATATTGTCGAGAGAGAATGAAAATCAACAAGTTTCCGGGCATCGAAATAATTAACTATCATATTATAATATGATGGAGCTCAATGTAATATTATATAAATTCGACGTGGTCGCGCGCGTCCATGTATATATAGGTACCGCGGCGGCTTTATTACGAGATAAACTCGGTCGGATCAAGGCGGAAAACGGTTTTTTAATTAAATAACTTTAACGCTCGTTGAAATTAAAAAAAAAAAGTTTATCAACTATCGCTCGTACACTTTATATATATATATATATATATATGTAGAGTGCGACGCGCGGCGACCGTGATGGATTCATTACGATCCGAATATTATACGAATATGCTCTTACCTTTGTGTTCACTTCGTTCTCGCTTTGCATCGCTTCGAAATTTCCAAAAGTAGCCGGGCAGACTCGGGATCGGGAAACACGGGTCTGCCCGAGCGGAAGTCGTCGAATATCTTCACTCGCGCTTTGAAAGTCTCGAGATTTCCATAGTCGTGTGAAATATTCAAACTGTACGCACGCCTGTGGATTTAAAATTTTTAATATTAAATAGGAAATTATTTCCAATTTTTATCCCGTCGCGCGTCGTTGACCTATGCCTATTAATTGCGATAGCGCCAGTCGACGGCGAAAAAATACACGTAAATTATACGAACGGCCAAAAATCATATAAATTATTATCGAAATAGAATTAATTTTGGAAAAATCATCGGATTTATTGTGTGAAATAGACGTAAATTGATTTGTACGAAATTTACAAGTCGTAAAATCGACGCCATAAGTTTGACCTTTATTACCCCTATCGCACGTTTATTAATTAAAAACACGTATAACGTTTTGCTCGAAAACAGTATACGATTTAAGTAAATTTTAGTCGCAGCAATCTTTGCAAGTTTTAGATGTAAACAAAACAGTCGGCACGGAAAAGAAATTCTCGCTTCGAGTAAAATTTTAATAATTGTATAAAAAGAAATAAATAATGTACAACAAACTTTGAGCGAGAAAAAATGTGTCTATCGTTTCGAAACGTTCAGTATAAAGTTTTAATGAAAACAGTGATCAATACTCACGTTTAAATTTGAGCAATCGCAATATTGAATGAGAAATACGTCCGTCGATCGGATACGTCCCTCTTGCCCTAGGCCACCACTTCCCGGCCACCAAGTATGCGGCGCAAACCCCCACAAAAAGCCAAAAACGAGCGAGATCGGTCCACGGTCAACGTACACTGTCGAGAAGCTTCAAGGTATTTTGAAAACCGTCACATTTCCTGAAAATAAAAACAGTTGGTTCATAAGCGGAAAGGGTTTTAATCAAACTTCACTTCTAAAGAGACACACTTTTGTACGACTATTAAAGTTGAATCGACTTCTGAAAACTAGTCGAAAGAGAATCTAGTTTATAAGTGATTTTAAACATAATAATCGTATCCGAAAACGTTCATTCGCCATGACATTGATTAGCACTTATTATAGAATATAATTATTCGTAAAAACAAATCACAATAATATATTAATTATGCCGTATAATAATATTAAATCGGTCGAACGTGGAAATGTAAAAATGTTTGGGGCGGGGGCGGTCACTGCACCGATATCGTGTATTTTACCTATAAAATATATTGGCCGGCGTATCTATATATTAATCAAGCGTTTAATTACAAAGCATTTTCCACGAAAAACTGTTATTTTGTTTTCATTAAAATTTTTTTTACCAGTTCATTACAGCGCAATCGTTGCATGTTTAGCGTCTCAATGTAAACATCAGTTATTACCGCTCGATCGATTATATGACTGTGCAATAACACGTATATCCTGCATGATGTATTTGATAAACTCTATTCGTTGTAAAAATCTATTTTTGTTTTGTTTTCGGCTTTGAATTTTTAATGACCGTGACACGACTACAACGATCAAAACCGTCCGACGAAACCGCGATTTATATCGTTTGAAATTTGAAAAACTGTATCGTCCACATAATCATCGGGGCCCGGGCGACTTTTGCGTTTTCAAACGTCTCGGTTAAAAGTGTGTTACGAAAATCTAAACGAATAATTTTTACTCTGCGTTTAACATTTTTTACAAGTCTATCGGGGCATTTTTTGAAACTTTAATGGGCAATACCGACAGAGGGAATTCGCTCGCCGTTTTATCGTTTATTTTACCCAAAATAATAAGCAAATCCGAAGCAAATATTATCAAAAGAAAAAAAAAAACAAGTTCGAGATCCAACTCCGAGTGTATCGAACCTCGAGGTCCCGAGGGCCCCAACGATTATTATTAATCTACCTGCGCTGTTCTTGGGCGAATCGAGTGAGGCGCGTGCGCAGCATTCGTCCCGTCGTCGTCGTCGTCGTTGCAATAATTATCGCCGCGGCGTCTCGTCGGCCCGGCCAAGGCTGTGAAATCGTTTTTCCCCCGCCCGCCAGAGCTCGTTGTCCTTCCGAATAAAGTGGCAGTCAATCACCTGTACATAATCATATCCAATCAAAGAGCAGTCGACCGGATATTTCTCATACCCGGGCGATACCGAACGGCGGCGTGACCGGTCGACCGTGCCCCGTTTTTATGCACACCTACCGCCGCCGGTCAGTCGGGTCGAACGTTTGTTGGTCCGGATAATGTTTTCCGGCCCGTCGTTTCGGGGGTTTTTTTTTTTCGGGCGCGTAAGGTTCCGAGCGGGCCATTTTGAAACTGCGCCGGGCCGTATAGAAAAAAAAATTGGATTTTCATGCGATAAACAAAACGACGCGCGACGGCGGAGGAAATAATTTCCGCGACAAAAGATCAGATTATAATATATAGATTTACCGCCGTGTTCGAACGACGATAAGCAACGTTTGTAGGATATCGCGTGGTAGTATATAGATACATCTATCCCGTTTACTCGCGGTTAATTGATAACGGCACGAACATCTATTTGTTTTCGACGTGACTACTAAGATCGACCCCGCCGACACGTCGATAAATTTGAATATAAAATCGAAATACAATTTGATAATTAATCGCATAAACAATATAGTGTGTTATTTGGGCGGGCCAATCGGAACCGTTTCAATAGTTAGGGGTGCACAACACCCCATCCCCAAAACGAAGAGAGACTATTTTACTCACGTTTAAACGGAAATTTTCAATATTCTCGGTTCGAATGATATATTGTGAAACTCGGCAACTCTATTGGAAAAATCTGTCGGTCCCGAGCGGTTCCGTTATAGAGAGGTTTTACTGTAACACTTGGAAATAGAAACGCGGTCTGTGCGCGCCCGTAATACACAGACGCGTTTCAGACCTAAATAAGAACCAATTACGTTTTTACGACTGCCACTCGCGCGGCCGCGGGGGTTTGAAAAATCGGGCCCGTAAATCTATAACCCGATTTATAACCGCGCAAAGTAGTATAGTTGTACATCACGCAGCGGGCGTATTATATATATATATCGCGGCGGCGGCCCCGAATGCTTAAAACGCGAATAAAATAACAGCGCGCTGAATTAATGATGCGCGCGGATCGTTTCGTTTTTCGTCTATTATTGGTGTACGCGGCGGCGGATCGAGAAGAGAGATTTAGGCGCTGTTAAATTCCCCGGATCGTATCTCTTTTCTTTTTCTTTTTTTCTGTCGTTTGGTTTTATTCGCAAACTTGAAAACGAATACAACACGACGAGCAGCTCGAACACGTTCGACTGCAGAACACTACGCGTTTTGTTGTCAAACAGATCAAAGACGAAATTATAATAGTATACGTCGTCCGTCGTAAATGACGACAATAAATCCGTACGAATTAGAATTTTTTAATATAAATATTAATGTAATTATCGACCCCATCAGGTTTGCGCAATTTTTTTCCCCCCTATAAATCCGATAAACAAATACGAAATTCATTCGCGTTCTGACGAATCGAAAATACCAGCGTGTTATGTTTCGCGTGTTTTATGATTTTTGATTTTAAACTTAAAAAAAAAACGCGAACGCATATTTCAGTGCGTTCCGTCAAGCTTTTTTTTTTAAAAAACAATTCAAATCAACGATTTGCATTTAAAGCAACACTATAGAATTAATCTCGCAATATTCATTTGTCCATTGCTAGTGTTTCATTTCATACAGTAATCCGAATTATAAAATGAATTCAATGTTTTTAATTTTATAAAAAATAAACACTCTACACGTTTAATTCGCTTATATATATATATCTGTTTCGATACTTGGATAAAGATAAAATACATTTCGGTTCTGGTTTTTTACTGTAATTAATGTATATTTTGATGAAATATTTGATAATAATTTTGCAATGCATAAATGCATATTACATATTAAAGTAATTTTAAGTGCACAACAAACATCCGGACCAATATCGTTGTACCTAATAAAGAACGAGTGTGGTTTGGAGAGAAATTTCAAAAATACCGATATGGTTCCTCGCCCGCGCGCGTTTTTACACGAAGGTTTGAGAAATTAAAATCAATAATTTCTCGTTAAAACACCGCAATTTATGTCTCGCGGCGAGACTCGCTCGCCGGATAGTAGTGTATATATACTGTAAATAAAACGTAAAATATTTTCACTAAAAAAAAAAAAAACCCCAACTATTTTATTACGAACAAATCGCGTTTGAATTTTTATAATCAATAGGGTCTCGTTTTGAACATTTCCAACGTCGAAACGTCGACGTATTATAAATACGATTTAAATACAGATTATAATACGCAGGGGCACCGCCGCCGCCGTGTGGCTTAAACAATTTGAAAAGTACAAAAAGAAAAAAAAAACTACTCTATTATATTATAGTATAAAGTTTGTTCTTTTTCAAATAAATCATTTATGTTAGATTTAACGAGATGCGCGATTTATCAAAGCCGATAGAATTAAAATCAGGTGTTATTACTTCTACTAGCATTATACTTGTATTATTATTGCAATTATTATCTTATATAAACTTACGCGTGTTATTTGCGTTAGTTATTTAAATTCTATCATGTTTTAAACCGTAGTATCGGCCCGTTAATAAAGATAAATAAATAAAATATAGTATGACATGCGATTTTGAGGCTACCGAAATAAAATATCTGTCGAGACGTTCGCGTGCTTGCGTTTGTTTTCGCGTATACAGAAAAATCACGGCCGTAAATTGGGCAAGGTTTATATTAAAGGATTTAAATAAAATTAAGAAACAAATTAATTATATCACACCGAACGAATGAAAATCCAATTACGGTCGGAGAGCAGTTCGATTTAACTTGGAAAAATATAACGTTACGACTATGGCGCGGATTTTATAGGACGTATTAAATTATTGCTTTATTGAAAAAATAAATTGTACCGACTCGAAAACAAAATAAGAGAAATTTGTTTTATTTCTAATTCGACGATTCTATCAGTAGCAGCGATGTGTGTATCTGTACTAGCGTTATTTTTTTCCGAACGAGACGAATAGTTTTAGTAAAAATTACACGTCAGAGTGAATTTAAGAGAGTTAAACAGAGGGAGAAAATGTTTGTCGATGCGAACAACATCATCCATTCCTAGTGATTAAAAAAATAATTGCGCGATCTTGACATAATAAAACGACGACATGGAGAAAAAGGTATATTACCTGCTTTGAGAAGTAATCCGTTTCTACCGAGTATCACTCGACTTTCGACTTCAAAACGGCGTTTGCAATAATAATGCTATGGCGTCCATCACAGTACTGAAAACAGAATAAATAATTATAACAGTTAATAATGAGATGTTAGAAAAATGTAGACGCACTTGAAACAAAAGAAATCGGTCTCGATCAAATTCGAAAAAAAAAAAATCCACGGCTTGTGGCAACACTAATCGACGAAACATTTCGGACGGCCGTGACGATTCGAACGAGACTAAAACGAAAAAGATTAATTAGAGTAAGTCGACGACTGTGCTTCGTTCGCCTCGTTTACCTATTTCCGGGTCTTCCATTGTACTGCCAGGCAGTAGGCGGCGGCGACAATAGAAATCGCATTCGTTTTGTTTGTTTGAACTTTCAAAGCACGGCTGCGTTTATTTCATCATCAAAGACTGTGAGCAAATTTTTCAAAATAAACTCAAATAAATTCTAAGTAAGAGTTGGAAAAAAAATTTAAAAAAAAAAAGGGTGAGATATAATGCACGGATGATATACAGATGATTTTCTGATTGATATCGATGAATTGGTCTATTAAATCGAAAATAAAACGATTCCGAGTGATAGAGGTTAACAGATTTTCGTATTTTTAAACAATTTCAGAAAAATTTGATTAAAAAAATAGATTTGTGCCTCTGTATTTCCGAATTTCTTTCGTAGAAGACAGATGATGTTATAAGGAACTTTTTGTATAATTCTCGAGAGTTTTTGACGAGCCGAAATTGTTTTATTAACGTATTACGGAAAAAAAAAAACTTAAAATGCCTAAAAATGCACAAAAAAAGTCGAAAACTTTTGACATTTACATATCAACTCTAGGATAATGGTCATATAAATATTCGGTGAAAATTGCAAGTCCCTGCGATCAATACTTTTTAAGTCACGGCGAGAAAAAAAGAAGATTTTGTCAAAAATCGGTTTGCCGTCATTTTCCGTCAGTTTTTCACGTATAACTTTTAAACTGTTGGAAACACGAAAAACGACCTCTGTAGAGTACAAACTCTACTCATAGATACGATTTTCTACCGGAAACCAGCACTGGAGTTGAAAATCGGAACATTTTCGTCGAGCACTTGTCGTAAACACGAAAAAAAAAAACACACGTCGTGGTAAAATCAATAGATTCCTCGTCGTTTCGCTCAGAATGTAAAATTATTTAACGGGCCCGTCAACGCCTCGATCCCTGTCGATTGTTGTTTCGGACCGGATATTTACCGCCGCCGCCGGCCAGACGTTAATATTATGTTCGTTACGCAAAACCGAAAGCTCACATCGCGTGCGCACACCAAACCGTTTGCGCGCGATTGATTTATCAAACGGCGACGCGCGCGCGTACGTTCAGAATTGGCTCGGCTTCAACGATGAGCGCACGGGGGGGGACATCGATAATAATAATTTCGCTCGAGAGGTTTAGAAAGCGTCATTACTAGGGGGGGGGGCGGCTGATTTCGATGATCGTTGGGGTTTTACTCGGAAACGTTAAAAACGCGTTTCGAGCGCGAATCTGTCGACGTTTTTTTTTTGAAATTACACACGTCAACCGTGTCGAGAGAAAAATCGCCGAGATTTCATTTTTATACCCAATTAGATTAGACTCGGAGCGAAGCGAGTATATAATGTATTGGATTAAATTCGACGCGTTTTCGGCTAGAAGAAACGGTTCTGTTTTCAATTGCCTACAGCGAGGAGAGTTTGCGAACAAAAGGAAAAACGTACGGAATATTTACCGGTTTTCGAGCGAATCGACACGAAAATATGTTCGCCGAATACTCGCCGTTCCCTAGAGATGCGTACCGCAAAAGGACTTTTTTCGCGCTGTTTATGTACTACGTTTGAATTTTTCGAGTCTACCCCGGTAGACGATCGTCGTGGACAACGCCGTTCACGCATTTGTAAGTATCATTTCGTTATGACAGACGTAGGGTTGTAGGGTTTTAATTTGATTAAATTTCGCCGCCTCCTCGCGTCGCGTGCGCAGCGCGGCAATATCGTCGTTCCGGGAGCAGGAATTTCCTCGATTATGACCGAATGTGTGGCGCGTCAGAGGAATTTTACTTTAACGATATAATCCCGACACCGACATAATATTATAAACAACTACGAGTGCGCGCGCGCGTTATGTTCGCGGCCAAAGAGAATTTTTTTTTTTAATAATATATCGATTTTTCACAGCGCAGCGTATAAATCTGAATAATAACAATATCCGTTTCGTATTAGAATACGGCGCGGCGGCGCGCGCGATACCGTCGTGCGTCTAGCTCGCAAAAGTATTCCGCGCGCGTTCGACATCACATATCGCTCGCGTCTCGGAATATATTATTATATTATTACTTATAAAGTTGCGGGGGGGGAAACACTCGATTTTGTTTCGGAGAGAAGAAAAAATAAAATAAAATATCGCTCCGGTTCTATTATTTTTTTTTTAATATCGATGCGGTCTCGTATGAGAGGTGGCGTCTAGCCGGATGATCTCGATGCGGGGGCGTGCCCGCGTCGTATATTATTATACGTGAAATCTATTAGACGCGATAAATTCTCGTGCGGGCGGCGGCGGCGCGCTCGCGCGTCCTGAAAATATCCGAAACGTTTTTATTTCAGTTCGATCGACACCGAGATATTATATACATACTCGAGTATATATATTAATAAATTACTCGTTCGAATTACACACACACACACACTATATATCGTTGGCGGGACGTGTAATTTATATTGATTTGTACTCACGCGTATTTGTGGCCGCGATCATATTATTTCCAAATCTTAATCACGACCGGTACCGCCGCACTGTGTATTTTCGAAACGTCTTGAAATAGGCGAGCGCTGTAACGAGTGCAGAAAACGTGTGGCTTTTGATTTCTATTTTTTTTTTTCAATCGTTTGAGACACGTCGCGTGCGCGCGTTAACGTTTAATCGATCGCAATGCATAATATTATTATGTACGACGCGCGCGACGTTAAATTAATTATATCATTACGAAACCATAATATACGTATACTGTTTGGCCAAGCATGTAGTAGTGTACGATGAAATAACGTTATATTCGAGTATAATTTCGGACGAGAATAATGCTCCTAAACTCGGGATATTTCGAGGGAGGGGGGGGGGGTGGCCTCGGTTGAAACTGACGTCCGCCATCATGGTTCGACGACGCAGTTGTATAGTTTAGAATAGACGCGTCGTCGTCAAATCGTTATACTGTTCGAAACACTGTCCCCGTAAAATAAAACGTAAAGCTCGGCCGACATGAAATTACGTCCTCGCGGGACCTCGGAAAAACGCGCGCGCGCGCGCGTACGTACTTATGGAAAGAGAAAAGGAGCGAAGGAGCAACGACGAAGGGTCAAAAAAGATATACGTGTATATATATATATATATTTAGTACCGAAACTCGCGGGTACCTGCGCGCCCCGACACACATTGATGATTGAATTATTTCTATACAAATCCAATTCCGCGACGAGGAAATAAAAGTAAAAAAAAGGAAGAAAAAAAACCGCTCGCCTTTCTCTCCTCTCTCCGCGAGAGTATAGGTACCGAGGGGTACACGACGCGCACGAGAAAAAGGCGAAACCCATTTCAGAATAAGCCGTTGGCCGGCGCACTCGCGCGCCATTGTGTGTAGTGTACCGCGCGGGGTTTTGCGTCCGGACGCGCTATAATACGGGTAACGATATTACGTACGCTGTATATTGTATTTTAAAGAAAAACGCACGTGCGCCGGACGTCAAAATCAACGTCCCCCGCGCGTCGACGACCGAACAATGTCAGCTATTCGTAAAATACGCATCGCCTCGTACTGCTGTCCGCGCGCGTAAACCGTTCGTTATTTATTCTTTTCGTAAAATATACGTTTGCGCTTTTGCCTCTGCCATTTTATCACACGAGTTGAAGGAAAAACCGCGAAAATCTCGACAATTCGAGTAGATAGTAGAGGTGAGAATCTAGTTTTTAAAGAGTCGGCGAATCCATATCATAGGTATACCGCGAGACCCAAGTCATAATAAACTTTGTTTCGGACAACGATAGAAAAACTATCCGTTCGACGGTCGGATATTATCGAATAGTTTTTCGTACTTTCGTATCATTAATTTATCAAAAAAAAATGTTTGTCTTTTTTCGCGCAACGTTTTAATACCGAAAGAAATTGTGTCATCAGAACCCCCCCCCCCCACCTCCCGTAAAATAAAATCCTCGCGGACGTGACCGTCGCAACGCAATACTATGAAAACGTAATTTTTATATACCTATAACGCAATTATTTATATTGGTGCAATAATTTATTTATTTATCGATTTTTATAATTCACGCCCGACAGGCGACTTTGACAAGTCGCGTAAATGAAAAGTACAAAATCGAATTAGAGTTAATGCGACGTGTAACAGTAAGACTATTCGAAGTATAGTAAACGAATTAAAGTACGAAATAGTCAAAGAACCGAGTCCTAGAACCGAAGAAAAATTCAATAAACGCGATATCTTCTAGTTTTTAAAATTTAAAACAATATGAAATTGTTCTTTCATTAATATTTGAAGCACTCGATGCTACATAATATTATGCACTTTCCAAAAAAGTACTACCTAACCCTTATCGATATAGGGGGAAAAAACGATTTCTTTTCGAAACTATACGGTCGATTGGTATATTATTAATTTGTTATAGTTTATATTTTGACGAGCGAAATAATTCATAACCATTGGCGCGGCCTAAACACAACCGACGACGACGAGACCGCCTCGGAATCCAATTTATTCGACCGGTAGAGGAGGGTTTGCGCATAAATTAAACCGTTCGTCCTAATACAATATTATTGTTGTAATAATACTACGACCCGGACGAGACGACGACGGCGGCATAATCTCAAACGATTCTCAACCCATTGAACACCGCCGTCACACGGTGAGCGCGCGATCGATCGAGATAAGAAAACATAATAACTCGCAGGCGAGGTCCTTGATTTGCGTCCAAAAGTGCGTTTTCACGAGGACACCAGACGAGCAGAGGTCACTGCACGCGTGACGCGTCCGTTTCAGCTTCCGCGTGCGAGACCGGAGACGTGGAATTTCGCGGCACAAAAAGATAGGTTAACGGAAATAAATTTACATGAAATTCGGCAAATCGGTTTGATTGTATTCTAATAAACGGGATTCGTGTTGATTTTATTTACATTTCCGAAAAGCCACGTTTGCGTTTGATATAAAAAAACACGTTGTAAAATCTTATAAAATTTAATGATCGGCAACGTCGCGCGGATAAAAATGGCTATTGTTTTCGAAAATCGTGTGGGGAAAAAAGGTTCGTTTGGCGAAATCGGGTGATCGAACCCCGTTCGATCGGAGTCGCGGAATAAAGAACCTAGCGGTTCTCGCGATAGCGCGACGCACAAAAAGTATCCGAAACACATAACGACGTCGATGATAAATTAGATAAAATCGCGATACCGCCGCCGCCGTCGTCATATATTGTTCCGATATTTAAAATACGGCCTTTATGCCGCAGACCCCGCGCAAACAATAGGGCAGTATATCGACGTCGTTTGATTTTTATTATTTACGTTTTACGGGGTCTCTTGTACTCGACGCGACTATTGTTTTACGGTTTTTATTTTTTTCCATCGGTTTTTTTAGTAGGCGAAACGAGACGTTTTTTACGCCATTCGTTATGGGCTCTGTTCGATTATGATTTATCGATACCTCAGTAATATCATAGTAGGTATTCTTCTCTCGGGGACGGGACAAAAATGGGACCCGTTTTGCGCGCGCAGAGTACAGGTTAAAAATTATGCCTTATATAAAAATGCCATCGAAACTGTTACGATTTTTTTCGCAGAGACCGCGGAATTTTTAAAAACAACTCGCTCGGTAATCTCGGTATAAAATAGCTAGTTTCGTAAAGGGCACGGGGGGACCGTAATTATGATTTCAAATTTATTTTTACACGATATTAAACCATAGTCATCTTTAACCGTCACCAATCGTGGACTAGGGCTGTGAATTGAATGCGTTAAAAATCTCAAGAGATTGTAAAACTTCTAAAAAATAATCTGACGACGTGAAACAGTGACGTATTGTCGCGATCGAATCGGTAGGCGAAATGATATTACGACCGGGACACGTGCGAGGAGGTAAAACGCGATATTTCGAAAATATTTTCCGTGAAACACATTCGATTCGACGTCAAAATCGAAAACTAATATAATATTTAAGGGGTACTCACACGTCGTTCCGCGCAATTAATCGCGTGATTCGTAACTTGGATTTCGAGTTTTAATTGATGAATTCACTTCGGTATGGACTTTCCGTACTTTCCCTCCGAACTCCATTCGACCAACACACACAACACGTTCTAACGACGAGTCCGCTTTCCCGAAGTTTCCCGAACACGTATTTTCTCGCGCCAATAGATTCTGAAAAGAATTATCATATAAATTACATAATAATATTAGCGAAAAGGGTTTTTAAACGACAATCAAACACGGGCCCGCGCGTCCTAATAGAGAGTTACCCGCACGCTTGGTTTTGAATCGTTTCAACATTAGCGGAAAATAAGATATAAAATCAAAACGGTTATGAAAACGTGTATAGTAACGCTTTAAGATAATATTTTTACGATCGATAAATCAGTTTTTCAGTAATCAATTACGGCCTACGGTTATAATATGATAATACTCTGAACAGCAAAAATACAAAAACCAATCGCGCGTTTAACTTTATAAAACTGTCTATATGAAAAACAAGGCGAATTAATAGACGACGCGCGTTCGAGTGGTTTATTTTGGTCGCGAGCGACGAAAATGCAATTCTTACACAATTATATTCGACGCGAAACGCAATTTTTTATTTTCACAACGTCGTCGTCGGTTAATGTGTACACACAATCCCGAGCGCTAGAAATGTAGCGGTAAAAAAATAACGAAATCGAATTATAAAAAATAAAATAATATCGACCGAAAAAAAAAAACGACGCGCTCCGTATATTTCGCCGAGTTGTTTAAAGCGGAATCATTGTGCTCGCCAAAAAACGATCGATAGAGACGCGCACCTACAGCAGATACACATTATAAATACATTACGCGTTTAATTTTATTTTATTTTTCACGTTTATTAACATCGCGAACAACGGGAAAAAAAATAAAAATCATACCTCGGCGCGCCGCGCCGGCGAGAAGAAAGTCAAGTCTCTCCGAAAGTTAGAGTTTCTCAAACTCTGTACACGTCGTCGCCGTAAGTTCCGTACGAACAAATAAAACAAACACTTTAAAAACCTTTTAAAGCACGCGGCTCTAACTTCGTTTAACTGTCACCAAGTGGTCCTTTGAAATTTGTAGTTTGCGGTTTTGTGTGTTGCCAATTACGACAATAATATTGAGAGTGTTTGAGTGTCGAGGAGGAGGAGGAGGATAGACAATTAGCTTAAAAACTTTATATCGAAAGGTAAACCGCCGCCGCCCGAGCAGAAACCCTCGCGAAAAACGCGCGTCTTATTGAATTACAAATACAATGCGATTCGGGACGCGATTGTCACCAGTCGATTTGTCTTTGCGCAAAAGTAACGCGCGACGCGCATTATTTTTCAAACCGCGCGGCCCTATTGTACAATACGAGACGGCGCGGGGGGACAAAAAACGGTGCCGTGTGTTGGTGGAAAATTGCAATGTAATTAATCAAACACCGCGCGCTTTGATTAAGTGTTGAAAGTGTTTTCCGTTCAGACTAAATCAGCGTTTACGGTGACTGACGTTGATTCGAAAGTAGTTTTATCATTTTACTCTACTACACGCACCACGACATCATAATATTTATTGTTACACCATTAGCCGATAGAAAAACGTAAAATATTATTGGTCAATCGTGTCGTAATTATGCGAGATATTTACCGTCGTCGTTAGCCCCAAAAATACTCGTCCGCAAGGTTTAGTTTAAACGCAGAAAAATAATAGACTTTAAATTTTGACTCTCTGGGGGGGGGGGGGGGAGGGGGGGATTTTAAATTAGCAAGTCGTCAATCAGCCGCCGCGCGAAACGTTCGTCAGTTTCGCTTCTTCGGGGCTTCAGTGTTTTCCGACAAAACAACGCGATATCCGACAGACGTTGTCGTTCTCGGGGCCCCCATCGAATTCCTCGGGTAATTTGTTTTCATTTT
This sequence comes from Drepanosiphum platanoidis, assembly GCA_948098885.1. Taxonomy (NCBI): domain Eukaryota; kingdom Metazoa; phylum Arthropoda; class Insecta; order Hemiptera; family Aphididae; genus Drepanosiphum; species Drepanosiphum platanoidis. The sequence continues at coordinate 16,281,810 of OX402534.1, read as the reverse complement.
CAATTTCGAAAATAGGATAAATTAAACACGACTCCGGAGCCGACAGGCGAGACGACCATTAGTTTCTCAAAAATTAAGTAATAACATAAATAATAATCGAGATTCTAGAAGCGTATAAATCGGTTTCGACGGCACTCGTTTAATAATAAAACGACATCGTATATTATTGATTAACGCTTTTTCCATTTTAAACGAGTTAATATTTTAGTCGAAAAAAAAAACACATTTATTTTTCAAGTATTCTAGAAAAACCTAGTGTTTTGATCGATGCAACTGCATCGTTGCCTGAATTTACCTGTACTTACGGCCGTTGGTCACGAATATTCGCCAGGTTGACGACAGGGACGACTCTGCAGGGGTAGATCGACTGGAACGTTCGTCCTAGTCCTCGCGTTAGTTTTAGATTGTCTCGGCCCGTAAAATGTATCGTGAGAATTGTCATGCAGTTGAAAAACTGTCCTGGGGTACACAAATAATAATTGTCCAATTGTTATTTGTACTAGTCGGCAAATAGTCACGACTAAACGAGATTCGATTGTCGTCTAACGTCGCGTTCGGACCGTGTAGCCACCGCGAGGTGGGCACGAGTACATAAAATATACGATCTAATTTACGACGTAGGATATTTATTTTGTTTTACGGACATAAATCAGCGGGAAAATGGCAGCGATTCGTGTTTAAAGTGTTTTTTTTTTTTTTTTTAAACAGCAAACCCATTATAAAATAGAAAAAAAAAAACGAGATTTTGTACAAATGAAATATCAGTGTTTAAATACACGCGCGGTATATATAGTTGACGGTACAAATTTTTTGTCACTTTTTAAAAACGCAATCGTTTCTAACAAAACGTAATTTTTAAAAACGGACGAGTAACGTCACTGAATCGTTGTTTACATTAGTTTTTGTGTAATAAGTGTTACGCCGCCGATTTAAAACAACTCTAAACTCGAATAGTAACCGTTTTGCGCCATTTAAGCGATCGTGTTTGAGATTAGAAAAACGGTCCGAATAAAGTTTGCGCTCAAAAGCGCGGAACATTAATGAGCGACAAAGTCTACCACCGCGCTATTTATAGAGTTTTCGTTTCGGATAACGTCATATAATAACGTGGGTTATTATACGAGAATCAAAACTAAAATGTTCTATTGAAAAAAGTAATCGTTTTGTCAAGCGGCAAAAAACTTAGGATCGCTCGGAAAAAAGAAGAAGCCAATTATTACGAAATGCACTTTTTTTTTACTCACGATTTTTTTTTTCCTTTTGTTCACAGAGGAGTTTGGGCGCCGTGGAAGAGCACCAGAGAATGCGCAACTATTTGTTGCGCATCGAGAGAGAAGGCGTTCAAAAAGTTAAGATGTTCGTGGTCATCACTGCGGCGTATGTGATATTCTGGGGACCATTATTTTTCGTTACACTGGTACAACACCCGCTATCCGGCAATCATTCCGACTACGAGGTAAATAAAGTAAAAACAAACACGTATCATATGTTTAATATATTATATAGTATATAAATACACACGCACGTACGCACGCGTACTGTGTGCAAATAAAATAAAACGAAAATTACAACAAGGAGGGCGGGATTATTGGCACTCCCCGCGTCCGGGGGGGGCTCGATGGTTAAACAAACGTTTATTGACGGCAAAAAGACGTTCAAGTAGTACATAGTATATAATATACACTGCGCGTCGGCCACCCTCTCCTCTCTCCGACAGACGAAAAAGTAATAACGGTAATAATAATATTACGCGCGCGGGCGGTCCGTATAGATTTAAAATATTTCGAAATCAAAATCGTATTCCTGCTCCTCTCTCGCAATACCTACTCCGACGAAACGTTATATCGCACTCGGTCGATTATCGATGTGGAGTAGTGTCTTTTTATCGTCCGTCGACCGTTGTGCTTTTTCACACACAAATAATTAAGATTGTTTGATACAGACACGTCGCATCGGTATTGCGTCGTATTGTAACAATCGACGTTGCGATCGACCACAGATGGAAGTTTACAATTATTATATTATGCGATATATATTACATTTATCCGGACGAAAATGTTAACGCGACGGGTCGGCGACGGCTTTCCATATACGAAATTTTAATTCCCCAAGTAGAATTTAGAAGAAAAACGTAATTGGCTTTCATATTTTATTGGATATAAATATTTCGAAAATATCTATTCGAATAAATGCATCATTTAAGCACACAAAGGTTAAGTTTATGAACAGAAAAAAAAATCACCCTGTATATCAAACGACGTTTAATTTATCCGGACGAAAATTTTAACGCGACGGGTCGGCGGCGGCTCTCCGTGTACGAAACTTAAATTCCCAAATTAGAATTTAGAAGAAAAACGTAAACAGCTTTCATATTTTATTAGATATAAATATTTCGAAAATCTCAATTCGAATAAACACATAATTTAAGCATAAAAAGTATAAGTTTACAATATTATTATATTATATTAATCCGGACGAAAATTCCAACGCGACGGGTCGACGGTTCTCCGTACACATGAAACCTAAATCCCTATCACGCGTGACGTTTCTATATATTTACACTTTTTCCTCTTTTCAGTACTACACTCACATTCGCCGTCGTCGGGCGTAAATATATCGCGCGCCCTATCCTTCGCGCGACGCGGAGCAATAATAAAAAATTGACAAAGAACTTTGCGCATAATATCCTTCCAGGTCGTCTCGCGATCGCCTCCCGTGTATACGTAAGATTTTATACGTTTCTATTGTTTTATTATTGCAGTCGCTAGAATCGTGCGCCACGGTCGTTGTATATTTTATACTTTAAAAATACAAATTAGAGAAAAATTTTAATCTCGTCAAAACACGCCAGTCTCGAATTCCGAAATAACGCAAGTCGTTTTATATCTTTTTTTATTTCTAAACAAAAAAATCGACGTCGGAAATATTTATCAGGTATATATGTTGGTAAGTCGTTGAAGGGTTTTTAGCGAGGGTTGTAGAAAACGTAAATTTTATTCGTCGACGACGACCGACCGACCGCATTGATGAATTTGACGACATACGATTGGCAAGAAAAATATTAAGTACATTTTTCAACAGACTCGAAAAGTTGTTTAAACATTCAGCTCGACCTAATTAAAAAATTTTTTTTAAACACTCGACGTTATCTAAACACGGATTTACACAATCTTAGTTTTTTCTCTCTCTCTCTCTCTCTCTCTCTCGAAAAATTAGAATAAAATTTTACTACACATTTCGTACGCGTTTAGAGTCGCTTCTTCTTTAAACCGATTTATAAAAATATGTATACGACTTTATAGCGCAAAAGAATGGCAATCGTTCGACGAAAAAGGAAAAAAAACTTTAAAATGTAAAACACAACTATAAATTTATCGCATTTGTCTCGCACCCTTCGTGATATTATATACAGGTATATAAATTATACTTATGCGGAAGCAAACCACACGCGTCCCCGCCGTTTCCCGTCTTGTGCCGTAAAACAATAGCGCAATGGCGTCCGTCCCCGTCCGTACGAAAACCATTCCGACGAGATACCGCCAGATATACCTGGTGCGTTACACGTCACACGTATTATTACACAAACGCACAATAATTCCAACACACGATCGTGCGTTTTCGTGCTCTTTGACGATAAACGCGTCGCCGTCACACACGACGTCATTAAATTCCATATATATATATATTATAATCATGCCGGGGGCGCGGGATCTAGTCCTTCGTCGGTGACGCGAGACGAGAGAGGGTTTTCCTTAAAATTTACCGCACAAAAAACATAATCTCTTCGAGTACTCCGTCAAACACTCGCTACGAGTATTTTTAACGAAGTATTAAACATTTTTATCCGACAACAAGCCACCCCTATATTATATACAATTGAAAATCGGATAGTTTATTCTAGTCGAAACGGAGAGGGAAAAAGAAAAAAGAAAATTTTTAAAAATAAAAAAAAAACGCACGTCGCGGTAAAATAGCGACGAAAAAGGATCTTTCGCGACAGAGTTTTATTTTATTTTTTATTCCGCGGGCATTTTCGCACTACACAATGCGCCGAGTATCAAATTGTTCGCGATATTACGTAATTTACTGATCAAAAGTTTCGGACCCTTGTCAAATAATTCGCTTTGTTAATAACACACATTGTTCGAGCTTGACGGCACGTCGCGAGACGCGGACGTCTGAAAATATTCGATACGATCGCCGCGCACAGACCACTACACTACACACCTTCGCAAACACGTTCGTTGTTATACGTACGAAAATAACATATAAACGTGTTTACGTGCGATCGACTACGTTTATAAAGACGGTAAAATTCGTTCGGGATAGTCACGCGGATTCACGCGCGCGCGCGCAAAACAATTTTCGCAGAGATTTGTTTTTTTTTTGTTTTGTTTTTACGCGAGCCGACCAGGCGATAATCTAACCGCCCGAAGCAATTGAAAAAATAGTGATCACTATAGTAAATAGGGCTCGGATTTAAATGCCCCAAAAATATCGAAAAACGCCCTTTCGAGAAATTAATTTACCATTAACTTTATTAATTTTATGAGTACCTATAAAAAAAATGAGTAAAAAATTTAATTTCACAAATTTCATTTGTATAACACTGTACAACGAGAGCTTTAAGACCAGATTACCTGATGTTATATATAGTTCAAAATGAAAACGATTATATTACGTAGTACGATTTTTATATAATGAGGTCAATTTTTTAAGTCATGATACGAGAAATGAGTAAAAAATGTCTCAAAAAAATTAAAAATGCATTAAAAACGTGAAAAATGCCCTTAAAAAAGTTTGTGCCTACAACGTGGAGTACTTGAAACACATTTATAGCTAAGAAATCATCGTATAAGACGTTCCGGGGAAAAAAAGATGCAAATGCGTTGAAATCCGAGCCCGAGTAGTAAATGTATCTAAACGAATCGATCGCGCCGATAACGTGCGATAGGAAAAAAAATATATAGCCGACGTCGTAGACGGTGGTGATAGGATAGCGTGAAATTTACGGGGACGTAACCCCCGCGAAACGACTTGTTTTCGAAAGGAAACGCTGCGCATACATTTTTACACGCGTATCATCGCATGCCAAATCGATACTCGATAATTATATCTAGGTACTTCGCTACCGCGGACGCGATAAATATAGAAATATCGATTATTATAAACGTTTCTCTAAAAAAAATATTTAAAATATTTACGTTGAATAAATAACGAGAAAATCCATCTCCCGACGACGGGGGGAAAATAATTTCTAATAATTTTATTTTATTTTTTAATAATTCCACCATGGAAAAATTACGGATAATTTTAACGAATAGATTTAAAACCTATTATTTCGTACTTTAAATAAATAAAATCGGTACTACTCACGGCCTCCCGGTGGTTTCGATGTCCGTAGTGATGAACGTAGTCGTGGCAGTCCGTCGTCCGTTGGCTTGTGAAATAGCGGATGGAAAGAGATCGCTCGATAAAAACTTCTAAAAAAAATAATAGAAATCGACTAAATCGTTGAGAAATGTAACACGGAGAATAACTAAAAAATATTTAAAAAAAAAAAAAAAAAAACGCGAGAAGACCTTTATCGATCCGTGGTCGACACTAGACTGACTCGCACGCTCTGCTTTGGTAAGCTGCTGTGCTTTGCGCGTCGATATCGGTATTGTTCCGAGTTGCGTGCGCACTCCGGCTGTCGTTGGCCGAGTGGCGCGAGCTACATACATTGGCTGCGAACACGCTCATTGTTATTACTGTTATTACATAATTATTACACAATTGTTATTACTATCACTATTATTACATAATTATTTTTGTTTTCGTAATTACATAATAATTATTATTGTTACGTTTCAATAGTGATTACCATAATTGCCGATTATTCTCATACTCGATGACTGACGAGATAACGTTGATCGTGGTACAATGAAAATCCCTTCGACCGAAATAAGACGTATGATTAGAGTTTGAAAAAAGCCGTGCCCCGAAACGAAGTGTATACGAAATAAAAAACGTAGGTTTTTTTTTTTTTTTTTTAGACAAATTTTCAATCGGTTTTCAAACGTCCGGTTCGATAACTGTTACCACAAAATATGTGAATTGTTTTCGGATCGGCTGAAAACAGGCATAAAATAAATTAGAACTATAGAGGTGTTGCGATCCGTTTTGGTATGAAAACGCGGACGCCAAAAAAAAAAAAAAACTGTCGTTTTCGTAAAGGGATTAGTGAAGGATAGAGGGACACCGAGACAGCCTACCGACACTTAATCCGGGCCCGTTTGTGTATTCCTAATACATTATTATTGCGTAATTCGTCGTCGTTGACGGAAAAACGATGACTGTTGTTGTCGCGCGCGACGGCGAATTCCGCGGGGGCAGGTGTAAAAGTTTTGAATCGACGGCGGCGGCGGCGGCGCGTAGACGACATCCGACCGACTCGATATGAAATTATTACACCGCGGTACCGTCGACCTCGATAATTCACGAGCGCCCGCGTAAGACCCGGTGGGGTCCCGGTTTCCCTCAAGAATATCGCGGGGGTTCGAGAGATCTACGCCCCTCGCCAGTGCGTAAATAAATAAAATATACGTCGCACATACTCGTATGTCGATTCTGCGGCACGGAGAAATCAATAACGTCCGATTCGCATTAATAAATATCCCGCTCACCGCGTATAAACATAATATATTATTATACGTATATAATTCGGCGCACGAACAGCGAGGCGACGCCGAGGGACCGCGCGTTCGTTCGAAGACGGTCTGCTTTTCAAAGTGATTTAAACGTATAATAAGTATTGCCGAAACGATGACGATGTACATTTTTCCTTTATTAAAATCGATTTTATACATGTTACAATCACGTCGTCCTCTCGTAGGTTCGTCTACCGGAAGTACTATATACTGATAAACCGTTAAATAGACAATTCGGCCGTGATTGGACGCGAACATATTATGCGTACAGAAAAGTACTGAAAACGAAAATCGCAATACTGTTTACTTAACGCACTTTCAAATTTCACAACTTTACTTTATAAACTCAATCCTAATACGCATACGATTTTAGATCCTGCGGGCGTGCCACTACCGGTTTTTACGAGATGCTTTACCCGACACGTCATTTTACTCTGTCGGTCCGTGTTTAGTCGTATACGGTCACCTAATCGATATCATGTAATATATATACGTTTGTTTGGAATATTTGAGTTGACGATATTATAATATTATTACGGTTTCGCGTCCGACAAAAAAAATAAATAAATTGAATACGTAGACGAATACTCGTCGTACATCATCGTAATATCGTTTCATCGTAGTGACATTTTATAATACGGTTGCTCTAACTAAACAGTATAAATAAACATGAGTGATAAACTGATAATAAAAGTTTTCCCAACTAAATAAGTTTGTCGAGTGTTTGCGAAAAGGTTGTAAAAACGCGCATAGCCCTCAAAGTTCTACCCGAGCGGGCAAAGGACACTTCTCCCCGTCTGCCATTTTCCCGTCAGACGTTTCTCCGCGTAGCCGTTTCGTCGTCTACATTTTCCCCGTCCAAATCACTTTGTACGATATGTTTTTTTTATATCATCGTGACATGTTTTTCGGCCGGATGCGACTTTTTATTTCATAATCGTAATGAATCCTCCACACCGCAACGCTCGTCGCCCCTGGTAACACCGACATGGTTTTCATTTTAATTATTCGTTTCAAAAAGAATTCGTTTCATTTTCGTCCGGTATATGACGACACTGAACGCTCAACACCCGTAAACTATAACAACCTCGTTTACCCCGGTAACCGATACGTCATAGTGTATATTCACGTTACCATAGAGACCTGCACCTCTTTGTTTCATTCGTTTAGATAAAACTTTTAGAAATCGACATCACCAACCGCCGCCGAAAACATAATAATACTATCAATAATTCAAAGTCTTCCCCGCAGCGGAAAAAAATTTATTTTTTATTTTTAGGTTACTTTGTGACGCGTTTTTTTTTTTTTCTTGTAATTTTAACAAAAACTTATGTTAACTATTCGTAGAAAATGTGAAAAATTAATTATTCGTAAAACAAACGTAAATTATTCCGCTAAAATATTATCCTTTGAATCGTGTCGGTTGTACGAAGCTTTACAGAATATTATACCCTGCACGGGCGCGATTTCAATATTAGGCTCTAGCTGGTGACTATACAATTCGTGTCGATTAAAATACCTAAACATTAATCGAAATGAATAATAACGAAAAATAAAAAACAAACGCCAATACGACGTACGATAAAGTGTATCGGACGGAAAAGCGATTACAAGCCCGCTAGAAAATACATACGCGTAGAAATTAATAATACGGTGTTTTTTTCGTCTACTTTCAACGTGATAAGTGGTAAATCTCTCGAATCGATCAGTGTTAACACGCGATGATCAACAAATCGTGGAAAATAATCGATTAAATATTTTTGTTAATCAATTACACTATCTGTGTGTTTTCACATGGTTTTCACATTGGGGAGGTAAGGAATGCCGAGCGCGGTGCTTTTTTTTTCCGAGTAAACGCGTCCCTTAATTTTATTTTCCGATTCGAGCACCGCACATATTACGTATATATTATACATTATCGTTATTGGCAATAATAATAAGAGCTTTTTATTAATAAATTCTTAAAATATTTACCGGCGGCGAACGTTTTGATTTTCACGGGATGCCGAACCGTCGAATACCTCTTCCGGCAATATTAATAATATTATTATTATTAAATTATCCGCAGATTCTCGAGCGCGTCGACGTCGTCGTAAGATAATAATAATAATAATACAAAGCTTGTATACAGCCCTCCCACCCCGTCACGTATTAAATAACGAGTGACCGCGACGTGCGTTTTCTCGGAATATATTCTTTCACTCGGAAGTGTGTCGAGACGAGATTATTTTTTTTTACGTCATTTACGTTCGTTTCTCGATCGCGACGCGATATTTTCTCGCTGCACCGGGAAATTTTCGAAACAGACAAACAATTGATGATGATTTTTACAAGGAACACGTGTGTACGGTCGTTGTGCAGACGAATCGTATGATTTACGACCTCCTCGAGCATTAACATTTCAAACGTAGCAAAGGAAAACAAACGATTTGGATAGATTTTCTAATCATTCTTGAAGGCGCACGTGCCCCTCTAGCGTCTATTCGAAAATATACCGCGCGAATTTACAACGTTTCCTTTAAAATAATCACATGAAATACACGATGACAACGATATTGTGTGGATACGCGACACGTGGATTTCTTGTTGTCTCGTTACTCTTTTTCCGAACCGATATGTGCGCGTAAACTCTGGTGGCCGCATGTTTTTAACCCTTATCGAAAAGTAAAAACGTGATATTATACCCAGAGATTAGAATGCAAAATGTGATATTTACTCGTGTGGACGGGCTCTAGAGCTAGAGATTTTCAGCACAACAATAACGCAAAAGGTCCTTGAAAACGTCGTCCTAAGTGACCTCTTTCGAGAACGCAACAATACGTATCGTATTTTTATGACATAATATAACAAAATATCTATATATATATATGTACATAAATATTAGAATATGAATGATACGGAGACGGTTCTCGGACACGAAATAAGGCTTAGGCTTATTGAAAAGTCGCTTCGCCTGCACTGGAACGACTTTTGTATTATGACGTATTGTGAGACAGAAACGTTTTACAGTTTGACAAAATAATATCATAGTAATAGGAATAATAATAATAATCACGTCCGAATAACCGGTCAAACGTTTTTTTCTAAAACGTGATCGGAAAAACAACGGGTAAAATTTAAATTACATATCGATTTATCGTAAATCTTCAAAAGTATCAGACCGGCATCGATGTGTCGACTAGATACAATCAAAACGGTTTTATCGTAATCGATTTCAGTTGTTTTTTTTTTCATAAAAATATGAACCGAGTACTTGGATTTTAGGATTTGTCCGTAACGCCGAAACGTGTTTCGCCGGACAATCCCGAGTCTGATCGGTCAGATCTAGGACGTACCGACATTTCGGCCAAAGTCCGAAATTACAATTAGTTTTAGAGCTTTTACGCACACGCATTACGCTCGTGTGTCCTAGAATGTACTCGCCTACACTTTAAACCGGTAAAAACTAAATAAATATAATAAAACAAACACATAAATTGTTTTTCGATCGATATTTATTTCTCAAGTGAATTTATCTCGATAGCTTTTTATGTCCGAACTTTCAAATTAATATTATGCAAAATTAACTAAATCGCCGTGTTTAATGAAATAACGAAAACTGCGAACGAACTAGAAATTGATCCGTTTATCTCGCTAAACTTTTGCTCGTTTAAGATTTATCGTAATTAATTGCTGTATAATAGTCGCGCTATATTATTATACTCTATATAGTCTATACACTATCATTATTATCGTTTATTTTATTTGTTTTCAACAGTTATTATTATATTATATTAATCGAGGTTATACGATGATCGGACCTCGTTGATTGGAAAAATGTAATTAATTTAGTTTTTTTCAAACCGTTTGAAACGGTTTTTTTTTTTTTCGAGCGATAAATTTCAAAAACAATATCGAGCACTGTATTATATAATATTATACGTATATACGTACCTAACGCGGTGTTTTCATCAGTTCGATAATAAGATTTATATTATAATGTGTATTACTTGCCCGAGTTTAGATTCAAACAGATGAAACGCGTTCGTCGACTTCGATTAAAATAAACGACCGCGGGCATTATAGACGTTTTATAGAGGTAAACATGATGACTTGACCGCAACGTCGGACTTTGCCAGCGTAATCTGCAGCCCTAGGCTCGACCGGTCAAACTCATAATCGACCGGTGTATTATAGTATAGTATAGTCAGCGCTCGGTTAGAGCTCGCATGAAAAATCAAATTCAGCACAAATACGTTCGGAATTTCACGTACGACGAATGAAACGTCCGAGTTTTAATAATAAATAAAAAATTTAACATTTTTTCGCCGACAACAAAAACTACGGCGAATAGATCGTGTTTTATACGATTTCATATCGTTTCTCGGACACATATTTCGACGAAAGTGTGAAATTCTGAACGAAAATTTAGTACTGATATTTGTAATATTATGATATATAATTTCGTACTCACCTCGAGTATGTGATGATGACGACGGCGGTTACGCACTTTTGCAGGTCACCTTGCACGTGGCCAACGGTCATTCGTTCGTCAACGCCATGCTGTTCCTGGTGCTTCACCGGGGCCTCCGGCAAGCGGCCGCGGACGCCTGCTGCACCAGCATGTCCACGGTGGCCAGGTGGCTGACGGCCGGCTGGTCGCCGGAACCGTACACGCTGGACGCCTCCGTGCCGGGCGCGTCGCCGGAACCGGTGCTGGCGGCCCCGCCGCCGCCGCCGCCCACCAGCCTGCCGGCCTACACCATTCGGCACACTTCGATGAGGGTGAGCGCAATATTGAATACACTTTTCACCATAAAACGGTTCGCTGTAAAGTTATAAAAAAAAAGAACAAAATTAATAAAACATATAACTTTTCACTTCATGAGATCAGTTTTGAGAAGGATCATCCGTTCCTTAATAACTGGAACGAATTGTTTTTTTTGTTAGAGCGATATATAAAACTTCCTTTGAAAATTAAAAAAATAAATATATTTTAGTGTAGTTTTTTCTTGAGAAGGTATCTCATTCGGTTGGTTTACACAATGGCTATCGATATAACGACAAATCTCATGAATCGATTCCGTGGTAAAATGTATTTATTTAATTAAATTTACCGTCTTATTTGAATAATATTTTATCAAAAGAAATTACGTTCTCTTTAATGTTGAAACCACAAATCGACTGTTACCGAATCCCCCCCATATTATGTGCCCCTCCCTCTGGCCAAGCCTACACTTCGCGATTCGGTGGCGCCGAAACCTATTCGTATGCAGGACGTTTGACCTACATATCGGAATGGGCGGCCGGATGTGATAGTACGCGAGACGGGATGCATAGTTTGTGTTATGTTAAATTATAACAGCGCAGATATTAATAGCGCTGTATTTCACAATATTATGTTATTCAGCCGGTCGAGGCTTGCCGAGGAATAATGCTCATCAGAAGATACCGGATTTTAACGCACTTAAACGCTCGCCTTTTTTTCGTTACCCATTCGTGTCGGCGGGCGGACGTTAGTGAATTTTACCCTAGGCGATTGTATTTTTTCCACTTTGGCGCTTCGATCCGGATCTCGTCGCCGCGCCGCTACAGATACCGCGCGTTGTCCTCGGTGGCGATCTAGATCCTTTTTTTTTCGTCCTGCTTTTTTTTTTGTCACCTACTGCCTACGTAACAACGTAATGATCGTCGACTAAATCGCTCGCCGCATGATAATCGCGCACCGGCGCGGCGGCGCACCCATGCGACGAAAACGATCAACAAAGTCAATCGTTAAGTGAAAAACCGTGTTCGCGCGAGAAACGCGTGTAGAGGTCGTCACTCACGCGGCTTCCGTACGCGTAATATATGGCCGCCGTTATAGCTCCTTCCCGCCCCCTTATCGAACGTCCGAGGCCGTGAATCACGTGCGACGCGTGATGGATGGACCGAAAACTCAAAGGCCGGTTGTGCACGCTGTGCCGCGGTTACTCGCCGCGTAGGTGAGAGATATCGTTTGCCATACGAGGCGTCCCGCGGAGATCCGACGAACACGCGCGAGCGTCCTTTTGCGTTCCGTTCGACGTATCCGAGTATTTTATTTCAATTACGAGAACGACTACTGCGCTTATATATTTTACTTTTGGAACTTAAAAAACGCAACTAAAAAAAAGAAGAAGAAAAAAAGCGTTTCGGTTTGAGATATAAATATTTCTAAAAATCGATTTAACGCGAGACGGGCGTCTATCGATTTTTCATAAAGTAAAATTATAAAAAAATCCTTTATTTCGAGTCCCTTATAATTAGGGCCCGGATTTCAATGCAAAGTGCATATTTTTTTGGTTGATCATACACAATGCTTTCTAAGTACATAATTCGTTTCATGTAACGAGGGTTTGAAAGCTACAAATTTTATTTTGCATTTTTTTGCATATTTCGACGTTTTTTTCATTTTTAGAGCATTTTTTAGCATTATTGGGTCATTTTGTTGGTTTTTAATGCATATTTATTCAATTTAGATATAAAACTTGGACTATTCAAAAAATTATCTTAAGATAAATTATTTTCTTGATATTTAAGAAGGTTTATCGGGTTTTATTTAGTCAATATTTCAAATTTTCAGTTTTTTTTAAATAAAATAATTATGTAAAAATAATTATTATGTCTCATTTATAAATTATAATTTGTATAAAAAAAAATATATGGCATTTTTAAGGTCATTTTTGTGGTAAATTGTATTTTTTAAGGGCATTTTTAAGGTCATTTTTGTGGTAAAATGCATTTTTGGCTATTTTTTAGAGCATATCTGTATGGTTTTAAGTGCATTGAAATCCGGGCCCTACTTATAATATATGGAAATCTTTTTGAAAACATATTTACCGTGGCGCAACAGTATATACTCGTATATTATGTATATTATAAACGATAGTAAAAATAAATAAACCTGTAAAATGTAGAACAATCCGTATTGAATTAAATCCTCCAGATCTCCGCGGGACGCCCTATAAATGGCATTGTCTCGCGAGAGATTTCCGCTTTGTCGTCGTCTCTCGTGCACGAGCTGTGCGGCAAAAGCGGAAATCGACTACCGCGTCCAGCCGCGGCTCGTTCGGTCTGGAAAAAAATATAAATATCGAAAATCATTTACTTTTCCGGACATGATATTACAATACTCTAGATAATAACCGAGTTATACCTTATTATTTTTGTTCGAGACCGGGACGTGCATGTAAGGGGGGGGGGGAATCCTTTGCTCTGACTAATAATCGATACAGACGTGTCTTGTAATTTAATCTCCGCTTCAACGGTTTACAAAGTAATGTACAACAGGTGGCGGCGGATGTACCTTCGGTTAATTCTCGCCTGTAGGCTTATGAATCACAAACACAATGCGCTTTGTAAATAATAATAATTGAATGGTTTTCGTCGCGATTAAAGAGAAATTACGAACAAACCGAAAAATCGTATCGGTAACTAATACGAACGTACCAGTGGTACACATTTAAATTCTTTCTGCGGATTTAACGAAAAAAATTCTTCGATAACGATATAATAATAACCGTTTTCACCCCATCATTTGAAACACCTATAATAATAATATGGCGTATAAAATAATGTTATCCGCGAGAGACGACGACTCGCGCAGACTACGATGCTTTGCCTGGCGACGCGATAATTGAACACGATTTTCCTTTATACGTATATATATATACGTATAATATGATGCGGTTATTTTGGAGTGCAAACGACGGCGGCCATGTGGCATTCACTCGAGTCCCGACGTCACTTGAAATGGTAAACTGCAGTTTAAACTATTAATTAACCGTACAACGCGGGCACGTTAAGTAGTTCTGGCGCGCGCAAAGAGGATTTTTAATGCAGCCAAACGTACATATAATTAGTGCGCGATCGCTCCACGGCTGTACGCACAATCCGACGACGACGACCGCTTTTGCCCGCAACGCGTTTATCATTGCGTTCGGCTTTTCATAAAATATTAAAAGTCACGTTTCGAGGTATAATAAAATATTATTATAACATGTACACCGCGCAAACATATATATTATATATTATTATGTAACAAGTGTATACTACGAGGAGTTTCGCGTTTTTTAAATATTCAAAAGACGAATGTAGTAATCGCGTATATCGTTTCCGTTATATTTATTTTAAAATTGAAAAGGACGAACGTACGTCGGTAGGTAAGAAATATTATATGCGCATATACCTGCGCATACAAATGCCAACTAATCAAACGTCGCGCGTCGTCGACATCAAATAAAACGGATAATAATATTGAAAACATACGCGCGCGCGCGACGAAAAGAAAACAGATTCGCCTGCACGTTTTTCATAAATACTAATGTTTCTTTTTTTTCTTTAAGACTCTTTCGCGTTTCTGGAAATGCCCGATGATTCGTCTTGCTGACGTTATGGACGGAAAAACGCGAACAAATATTATGATATATAATTTATGCCGACTTTAAGAGTCGAGTGTGAAATGTGATTTTCTTTTTACAGAAATTCCATTTGGGCCGGTTCGAAAAACGCGCGTTACCTATATTTTAAACTTGAAATCGTTGATAATCGTTTATAAAGAATTTATTTAAAAAAATATACGTTTTATATAATCGAAACGATTCCGAGTCGTCGCGCGTCGCCACCCTACGGTGGAATTTTGAAAATTCTCGAAAAAATAGTATTTTCGAAATATAAAAATACACTAGTAGTAATGTTTAAATGCGTATATAATTTCATAACCGCTGTTCCGACATTTTTAAACCGTTTAAGATAAACGCGATGGCGGACTGCCGTTGCAACGGGTTTCGTTTTAAAAACGCGTTATGATTTATTAGATTTTCGTGATTTTCATGGAAACCACCGACGACGTACGAATTTGAAAATGTCCTACCTCGAAATACGAAAATGTTATTTTTCGCGGTTAATCGAAACGTCGCGTATTATATAAAATATTCCCGGCCGTTTTCACTGGTTCGTAAAAAGTCTCGATAATAAGTGAGAAAAAAAATAAAATAAAATACACGCGCAGTTTTTTATTGTAAAACCCGCGTATGCGTCGACTCGTATTTATGTGTATAGAGGTATATATGAGTAAACATAGCACTTTCGTTCCACTCGGAATCTAAAATAACGAGGTTGTTCAATAATAATTTGTAAAAAAAAAAATAAAAAAATAAAACGAATTTTCATTTTAAGGAATAAAAACCGGCTTTGAACATTTTTTGATGTCATGAAAAATAATAATTTATTACGACCCGTACCGATAGAATAGTTATGAATGTATTTATTTATTTTTTTTTTAAATGAATTACGATATGACGTGGAGGGAAAGGGGAAATAAAAATGAAAAAAAAAAAAAAACTCTCCGCGAAATGTTGATGATTTCTCCAAACAAAGTTTCAATAGGTGGATTTTTAATACGGTCGAGGACGGCCCGGTTAAAAAAAAAAAAAAAAAAACGCGAAAAAGCTGTTGAACGTAACGACGACGTTATACTGTAGAAAATTGAATATCGCGAACTTATACGATATTATATCGGCCCAGCTACACGAAAAAGAAAATTTCAAAATTTTTCTTCCCGCTAGAAAGTCAGTAACCGATTTCTAGTAGTAATAATGTTTTTAACGTGCATTTTTCACCGGAAATTTAACTCTAAAAACACTACGAGTGTTAGAAAACATCGGGGGGGGGTAAAAATTTCGGGCACTTACATCTCCGGATTATATACAACGAAATTTTAATTTCGAAACGCCGGGCTCTAAGGCTTAGAAATAGAAATAGTGATCCGATGAGATCACCCGGTGACTGGGGGGTTTATCGACTAGTGTTATTTAAAAAAAATAAATATAAACAACCAATGTGATAATAATTACCGCGCCGGTTGATTCGTTACAGACCCGGTCGATGAACCGCTTCCCGGTGCACCGAGACCTGCACTACGACTATCACTCGTCGCATCCCAACCTGCACGACATGTCGGGCTTCAACATGGGCCGGTTGTACAACAGCCACGAGTACCTGCCCAACGACTACCGCCGCTACAACCACTATTACCATCATCGGGAAACGCCGCCGTGCTCGTCGCCCGAGTGAAGATTTCTCACTCTCTCTTCGTCATTCAACCCATCATATCCGTGTGTTCCTGAAGTGTGTCTGTATGTGTGTGCGTGTGTGTGATTTTCGGTCGTTGCGCCCGAACTGTAAAACAAAAAAAAAAAAAAAAAAATGAAAAAAAAAATGAATAAAAATCTCTTACGCGCGTCTCTCGACGACGATCGAGGCGATGGCGGGTGGTGGGTTCCGTCTCCGGGGGGCACGACACGATTGAGCACTTTTCTTCCTTTCTTTGCCGGAGAAATCTCCACACGATCCCGTCGGTAGAATCGTATGTGTGTTGCGCGTTCGGAGAGGAGTTTTAATGCCGTCAACACG
This sequence comes from Drepanosiphum platanoidis, assembly GCA_948098885.1. NCBI lineage: Eukaryota > Metazoa > Arthropoda > Insecta > Hemiptera > Aphididae > Drepanosiphum > Drepanosiphum platanoidis. Next base: position 16,264,705 of record OX402534.1, on the reverse strand, counting down.
TGTATTATCGTGGACGGAGGCAAAAACGCGTTTAAACGATTAGTTTCGAGGTAGGTATACCGGCTTAACCACCGCGAAGTGGCTTATTTTCTACGTTTTCGCCAAATAAAACTTTTCGAGAATATCTAAACCAACAGCCAACGATTTCTCTCCGAAACAGTTTCTGACGCCCGTCTATATCTCGTCACGCGTTAATCCCCGGATCGTCTATTCGGATTTTTCCATCGATAAAGGTCGAACGAGTGAAAAACAAAAATGTTAAAATTTCAAGTGTTTTTTTTTTCATTCTTTCTCTTTTTCTTGCATTATTCCGTATAATATTATTCTCGTCACATTAAGAGTCGGTGTTTCGCAGCACCGTGGCGCGCTTTTGCCCTCGCGGGCGTTTTACTGTTAATAATAAACGAGACAAATAAATAATATAGCGAGTGCCGCATACGATTCGACGCCGCCGATCGTGTAGTGATTTTCAGGCGGAAAGTGAAAAGAGCCGCGCAATCGCAAATATCGTCTTCGTCGGAGGATGACCGAAAGAAAAAAAAAAAAGGGTTTCAGCGGCCGGCGGCGGCGACGATAACGATACGTTATTTTATTTTTTTTATTTTTTTCTCATACCGTTTATATTTTATCGCATACGTACGCGCAATTTATATTCTCTTGCCCGCCGTCGTCGTCGTCGTCGTCTTCGGCGCATTTCCGTGCGTTTATAATGTATATTTTTTTTTTCCCCTGCGCGAGCGTTTTCGCGATATGTTAACGACGACCAATCTTCCGTAACCGACGTCTCGTTCCGTTTATTTTTCGAATTTATATTATATATATATATATATTTTATTCGCCCGACGACGACGACCGTACCACCGCCGCCGCCGACCCTGCGACGTCCCGCAAGCAACCACTTTGGCCTACTTTTCGACGACCGACTCGTCGTCGTCGTCCCCCGGAAATCGCTCATCGGGCGCTCCGACTGTTTTTCTTCTCTCTCTCTCTCGAATATATACGTTTTCGTGCTAGCCACACGCGTTCTCGTCACTATTTTTTATTACATAAAAAACCATTATATTATTATACGCCAATATGTAATATTATTAATATTATCATCATCATCATCATCATCATTATTATTATCATTATTATTATTATTATTATTATTAATATCGTATAAAATCACTTCTCGGTCGATTTACATTTCGCGAAACAACTGAGCAAAACGTCTATCTACTTAAATCTAATCTATTATTCGTAACTTTGATAATAACCTCGCGGCGTTCCGCGCGCGAGTTGCGAGCGGTTGGTGGCGTTTATTTTAACCGGGAAACCGACTCGACAAAGATCGATACCTATTCACGTCAGAACTTGCCGTACGTAACGTGCGAACGCGCGGCCGAAAGTTTGCGCGCGGCGTATGTGTACGAACTTACGCGGAGAGACCGCCGCCGCCGCCGCCGCCACCGATTCGCGGGGCGCGTCGTGTTTACTCGAACGACTGACTTTTACACGCGACGAGAACGTGCGCTCGGCGGCGGATCGGCCCGGGGGCGCTAGAGCGCCGATCGCAACAACATCAAACGGATATTTTGATTTGTTTCCCGTTTTTCGATACAGACGAAACGTGTTCGATATTTCGTTTTTATAATATACTTCTCGAGTTTCCCAAAATCCGAGACCGAAAACTCGTACATCGTTACAACTGTTAACGCACGATTTTACGAAAAAAAGTTTAATATTTTTGAAATAATAATAAGCGTTAGTATAAATAATTGATTAAATATGACTATTGAATGTCTAATATCGATATAAAATAATAGGAAAAAAAAAAACTTGCCCTGAGCAAGTTACTCGGTGTAAAACGTGGTGGATGACGGACGTTTTTTTATCGATATTATTTAATTTAATAGATTATTTAAACGATTAAAAAACACCGCGTCATAGTTTAAATATTTTTTAAACATGGTTGAAATCAATATTAATATTCTAAACTCTCGTTGAATCGAAATAAAAACCGGCCCGAAAAATCAATGAAAATGCACAAAATACTAAAATGCTAAAAATTCAAACGCCTCGTGTCTTTTCGTCTCGGTCGCGGCTGTATTCGTCGGTCGGCTCGAGCGGAACGGAGAAGACAGAAAAAACAGTCGACGAGCACTGCCTACTCGCGGCGTACGTTGCGCGCGATAGATAATATTATGATATTATTACGCGTTCGGCAAACGCGCGCAATATAACCGGACTCGAAAACAAAAAAAAAAAACCGCCGTGACAATTGATTTACATTTTGTGCGCGACACGACCATCGCGGAAATCAATCAACGCCACCGCCGCGCGCGCGCGCGCATAAGGAATTAAACGATTTGCGCGCGTACCCAGACCTCCTGTGTGCCGTAATTAAATGTCGTTCACGGTGTTTACGCAATATTAATCGAAATGTATTCATTTCGGGGGAATTCGTCGTATCGTTTCCTCAATCCTATGATTGTACATTTTTAACAGCGTATTATTATACATTAATTATATACATACATACATATATATATATATATAAACACACATATATATATATATGTATGTATATATACATACTATAAACTGTATTTATTAAGTTAAGTATTTTTCTACCGTCTTTCGAGCGTTTGTTTTTCTTTCTTTCTTTCTTTCCTTCTTTCTCGTTTGTTTGTTTGTTTGTTTGTTTTTTTTCTTTTTTTCATATATTATATTATACTCTCAAACTCTGTGGATTCGTATGATACGTTCGTTTATCGTTTTCGTACGGTGTCGCGAACGAAAATATGAACTGTAAAAAAAAAAAAAAATGAAACATATTTCATTAGGTACATTATGACGTGTATAATAAATAGCTTTCAAAAAGTCAGTCTTCTATAATTCGATTTGTTTCTCATTCGTTTTACATACTAGGTTTACGTCCGTACTACACTTGATATTCCACGCGAAAATTATTTTTCCATTTCGACTACTCGTTCGTTCGTTCCTTCGTTATTCTTCCGGGGCAGGTGTTCTCTAAATCTTTTCATTTTGTCACGTGAAATTCTACAAAAAAAAAAAAAAAAAAAACACCCCTTCGTTATTGTTTATTTATAACAATAAAAAAAGTATATTATTGTTAATGATAATGAAAAAAAAAAAAAAATTCTCAGAGTAGAAAAACTTCGGTATGCACCTCTACTACACCCCCGACGAATTTGTCAATAGGTAGTGAAATAGTGATTATATATTTTGTTTTTGTTATTATTTTCGTTCGTTTTATTGATTTGTTTTGTTTTGTTTTTTTTTTTTTCAAAGTTATGAAGATGAAAAAAAATAATTACAGTCACCCCGCGAATCTCCCCGCGGGTCTTAATGCGTGCTATAATCGAAACTTTTCGAGTTTGAATCATTTTTCTTGTACAAAGTAATTCGAGTACACTTTGAAACAATTAATGTTGTGTAATAATTTGACTAAGTGGTTTTAACTTTTTATAAAAGACCATAAAACACTATTATTATTGTAATTACATTATTTCCTCCCTCGAAAAAAACAAAACAATATAAAAAAAAAACCAAAAAAAAAAAAACAAAACAAAAAACAAACTTTTAACGCTATCGTGTTTTAATTACAAAATGAATTTTTATTTTTATTTAACAAAATAATGTAATAATTTCAGATTGTAATATACGTATGTGAACATTTAAACGCTACACTGTTAATGTCTTTACATCTGTTTTTACATTTTCAAAAAAAAAAAACCAAACAATTCATTATATTATCTATGCGATGCGAAACCACATGTGTGTGGTTCGCAGTTCAAACAATTATGAAGTTTTTATTTTCCGCCCGACCGATGTGGGGGGGGGGGGGGGGGGGGGGGTAATAACGAATACTTTTATATCAAATATTAAATCGCCCCTGCTCTCGGGCACGGTGGTTTTGCGCGACCAAACAAAAATATACTTTATATTTGCATCGAGTACAAGCCACTAAGCCGCAGAAGAGAATAAATAATAAAGTAATGGCGTAAGAAATAGGTTTTTATGCGCTTTTACCACCGTCATAACGACGACGACGACGCCGCCGCGCCGGTTGAACTTTACGTTTTTCAACGCACGTTTTATTATCATAACAGGTAACCGATATCGTTTCGATAGACCGCGAAAACGCAAATTCAATGTGGAAAAAACGAAAAACACGACGACGTATCATTCATAATATTATATATTATATATTCGCCGATTGTCCAAAGTAGACGGCGGCGGTTTTCCGTCTTTTGTTTTCTTCTCCGCCCCGTTTCGCTCTTTTCGCGGAAACACATTGGCGGTAACTTTTTCGGGAATCCTTTACACCCTCGTAGTAATAAAATAAAAACTTAACGAAACGTACCGAATTGTTCTTTGCCCCGCTTCTTCGTCGATCGCGGTCGATTGATTTCGATCCGAGACGACGTCTTTGACCTACACGCCGCCGCCGCGGAACAACGCCGCCCGTTAATTGCCGTTGTTCAGGTCTCGAATGAATTATTTCGAACGGGGGAAGCCGATAAAAAAAATAAAAAAATAAAAAAAAAGCGCCGTCGGGTGTTGCAGCGGACCGACGGACGGACGGACGGTCGGACGGAAAAAAAATGCCGGCGACAGACGGACCTGGTTTGATAAATGGAACATAAGGGAAACGCTTTAAGGGTCCACCGCCCAGTCACCACCGTCTCGTTAAGGGTGTTTATATTCAGACGACGACATCTGTCTGGGATAAAGGCTGCGTCGCTGCGGAGGCGAAGTGGAAGGATATATCTTATTGAAAACATGAATCATTCTGTTTTCTCGTGTAGTTTTTTTCCTCCCCTTCTCTCCTTTTCCTTTTTCCTCTTCTCCTCCCCTCTCTCCGGTGTATTGCGCCGTTCCGGGAGCAGGTACGAATCGGACCGCACTCCCGCCGAGTCAATATAGTATACATATCATATATAATATATTATTGTACTATACCCACTGTTGTTATTCTTCCTTATCCTCGGCGGTGCCAACTACTTATGTTTGTATATAGTTTGGCATTCATTACGTGACGCGTCGCAGTTATTCTCTCGCAAGACAGTAATCCCCGTCCGGGGGGGGGGCGTGCTCGTGTAGTTTTCAAAGACGTGTAGAGTATAGCCGCGCGTTAACGAGCCGAACGATAATAACAAAACTTGTGCGCGTCGCTCAAGCGTATCGTAATAACATACACGCATAAAAACGTAGACGTCAATAATCAAACGGATCGTCGTGTTTACTTTAGGGCCGTGCGATTTCTCAAAACCGTTACCGTTCGCGGTGTTTTTATTGAAAACGTATTGGAAAAAGAACGCACAATATGCGACATCGTCACGTGGTTTATTAATATCACGGACTAATTGATCAAACGGATTTAAAAACGATAATAATTCGCGTGCTGTTCGATTAAGGATCGATCTTACCGATGTACGAGATGACGTGTATAATATTACGATTTATATATACGTCCTTAATTATATGGTACAAACCCGCTAAACGAAAAGCGATGGGGTTGCAAAAATGCCTTAAACTCGATACTCGACGATAAAACCACATAGGAATCAATGAAAATAACATAAACGCCTTATAATTAATGTCCCTAGTGTTATGATTATGTAAAAAAATTATTTAATAATTATTCGCCGTGGTTGAAAATTTTAAATCGACAACCAAGTGAGTTTGAATTTTTTACGACGCTTATCGTGTCTAGGTTTAAACTCGGCAGGAAGGTTTATTTTTCTAGGACATACCGGAGTAATCGAAATCAACAGCCGAGTTCGACGCGAGAAGCGGCCGGGTAAGTAAATTTACATAATCAAACTTATTGCGAATTCCAAGCGACGACGGACGGCGAGAAGAAGTTAGTCAAAGCGGTCGGCCGATTAATGTGATATTTTTACGCGGAGATAATTTTCGTTATTTTGGCCGGGCAAGAAAATAGGTATTAGAAAATCATCGAGCATACCTGAAAATCGTTTTCGTCGGCATTCTATGGATGGAACGGCCGAATTTTACTCCGGAAGGCCGGTTGGTCGTTTTCGCGAGCGCCGCGGGACGAGTCGCCGGGACGGACGCCTTTTGAATCTGAAAAAAAAAAAATAATGGATTTGAACAGAACTCACGAGACTCGTCCTAGTTTCTACGATACTAGATTCTATTCGACGCGGTTACACATCAATCCGGCGCGCGTCAGAACAAGTGCGATAAATTATTCCACCGAATCAGGATGTCTAACGGACGTAGGCAGTAGTAATAAACATTTGAACGCATTAATCGTAATGCTCTTGTAATTCTCGGACGAGAGGACAAACGTTGGAAATACTGGTTGTTATTTTTCAAAACGTCGAGACGATCATTTCTGCGACGCACTCCGCGTGACGTGACGGAAACGTACGCATTTTCGGCGCGAGACGGTTTAAATAAGATTTACATCGCAACGTTCGAATCGCTCACGGTTTTCCGCCCGTTTTCGAAAACACGCTCGACCGAACGTACTTAGCGCACTCGGGACACGTGAAAAATGCCAATTCGCTCGCGGCCGGCTGAGTGTGTTTCGCTGTTTCGGGCGTGGGACACAGTATTGAAGTTTAACGAGACGGCGCGGAGGAAAGTGAATAATTTATAGTATACGGTAGTAAATTGATCCGGTACGCCTTTGTGATTACAACATGGTCGTAGTGGCGCGGGGTGGTCTCCGGGACGGACGACCTTTCCTCGACTCGTCCGCGCGGACAAAAGACAACGATAATTTATTTCGTATTTTTCTTTCTTTTTTTTTTTCATGCCTTCAAGCTCCTCGTCTAACATTCCCGGCGATCCACTCCTGTAACACTTTACCTCTTCCTTCCCCGCGCCGACACTTTTTCACACAGCGACTACGAATACCTTCTTTTTTTCATGTTCTGTGAAATCATTATAATTCTTTTTTGATATATATATAATATGTAACGACACCCACTTGTTTTACACCGATGACGTTTCGCGACTTTGAAATTTTCAATTATTATTATTATGCTTGTTCTGAGCTCTGGTAAATCCCCAGAAAGTCACGGATGATGTGGGTCACATGATACATCATTCTGAAAGATATACTTTGGTACGATGACGGAATTCACTTAATCAAAAGTTAGAGTGACTCTCGAGTTATCCGCTTACCCCAGTAATTCTTACTACAAAGTGTGACTTTTTTCTCCCTGTATGTGTGTTCGAGCGCGTGCGCGCGCGCGCCCTTTATATTGATTGATGTACCCCCGGAGGACATTTTTCTATGTTGTTCCACTTTAGTAGAGACGTTCCTCGAAATTTACTCCGCCGATCGATCCATAAACGTCAAATTAACGAATGTTTATACGAAAACCTCTTTCAAGTGTATCGTTACCGTGATTATTTGTTTTTGCCGCTAGAATAACGACGACGGTGTGAGAAAAATAAAAAATAAAATAATGAATCGAATTACAAGTGTACGGTGGTTTGTTTTTTTTTGTTTTTTTTTTTTTTTCATTCCGCGCGCAAGTAAAAGCAAACGCGCGTATTGAAAATCTGCATACATTATGTATTACACCCGTGTATAATATTATATACGCGTCAAAATCCGTTCGCAGTGACTGGAGAGAAAGAAAGAAAGAAAAAAAAAAGCAATATCACAGTAGTTTGAAAGAAAGAAAAAAAAACGATTTCATGCCGCGGCGTTGTTACGCGTCTAGAACAAATTCGTAAAACGTTTATTAATCGCTATATAACGATATTTTCCTGCGCGTCGTCGGTCTGTTTTCCCACTCCGCGCGCGACTATAATAATATGTTAATCACGTTTAATTACGACTCGAAACGCGAACGGGAAGCGTTTTCAAATGATTGTAATCGACGTTCTGAGCGACGCGACGTATGTTTGTCGTACCGAAGTGAGCAAAAAAAAAAAAAAAAAACTATAATTTTATAACAATCTCGTAGCGGCGCGGTAATTCGACGACTAGACTAAACGTAACGTTTAACGGGATTAAATCCCGCGCGACCGAAAGCGACCGAGAACGCGCCCCCGATCAACGCGTAGATCCGATAAAATCCGACGGGTCTGGCCCGGAAAAAAAGACGACACGCGTCCGTCGGGGAAACGTTAGAATATATACGCCGCCGCAGTATAGTGTTTCTCGTCATAAAATAACAATAAAAAAAAAAAAAAAAAACGGAAAGACGCGCATAGGCACCTTATTTACGGGTACACTACAAACGGTACGACAAAAGTGACCGCCCGAGAGCTTCATCCCCCGGTTGTTATTATCAACGCTTGCGTCATATTTTTTATATTGCTTACGAAAAAAGTCCTCGCCCGTACCGACTGCTTTTCAAATGAAATTTCACCGGACGGTGTATTTAAACCGGACGCCGTCTATAACTCTCTCGCTCCACCTCTCCCTCTCTATCTATCTATCTATCTTCCTGTCGCCCGGCGCAACGTCGTTAATCGTTATCCTTAATGAAATGCAAATACGCGAACACGAATACGATTTCCGAAAACACGCAACGACACCGTGTTGTTTCGTAAATCGATTTGATTTGTACAACATTGCAGTATCGTTTGTAGTTTTTAGAATTAGACAAACACGAGGTATATACGGTTGAACATTTAATTTCAAACAAACAACAACACGTGCGAACGTAGCAGCTTCAACAATAAACTTTACTTTGTTTTGTGTGTATTCGACGGCTATATTTGTTAAAAGATGGGGAATTAAAGTTTTCAAACTTTTCGGAAAGTTCCCACACAGATATCAGACATTCGGAGAATATATGTATTATCAAAATATATAACTTTCGACAATTTTATATTTGTTACGGCTTTATATGGTGGTGGTGGTGGTGGTGGTGGTGTTACAAATAAGATTTCAAAATAAATTATGGACGAGTCTAAAGTTTTTGAGCTTTGCTTCGGAGAGAGAAAAAAAAACACTGCTTATAATTATTAGGTACACTGCAACATTAAAACGTTTGTGCGCTGCAATATTATAACGACAAAAAACAATTTAAACAATTTGGTTTGATAATATTACGTCGATATCGTACGACCCGTAAAGTTGTTGTACCATTAAAATAAATGTTTCACACACACGCGCGAGCGCATGCGTTTGCCTAATAAATAATAATGATTTTCACGTTTTTCGCGTTCCCGAGGAACGTCCGTTTGTTGTAAAAGTCGATCGATTTTTGTGCAACGACGTAGTTAAAATTAAATAGCGCTATTAATAAAACATCGAATCGACATGTTTTCCGCGCGACGACTGCACGTGCACAACTGCATCGCGCGTCGATTTGCCGTAATTACCTATACACCGATACATACTTGAAAATATAAAATCGCAATATTTACACACACACACACACACTCTGCACATATACAGTGGCGGCACTACATATAGATAAAGGGGCCTCCGACGATTTAACTTGGAAAATTACAATTTAAAAAATTTAACTAAAAACCTCGTAAAAGTTTATTTTCAGTTATAAAATGTAGTACTTATTTTACTCGATAGAGTCGAATTTTCAACTCGAAATGCGTATGAAAATAAAGTAAAATTTTTACGCGGGTATAGAATTTAAAATGTAATTTTAAAATAAAATTCGTATATTTATAAAACACGACATGTTATGTTTTTCGTTTGTTTTCAATTGCGTCTTTTATTTACATAAAAATATTTTAGAGAGAGAGAGAGAAATATCGAAGGACGCGGATATGATTAAAAACGTCGAGTCAGCACACGCATTGCGCACACGGTGTAATCGAATCGAACTGAGAGGCCGGGGCGGGTCGTTTGCGAGGCGATTAAATTTTAATAAACTTAATAATATTAAACAATATAAATGTCAACACGCGCGCGCGCGCGCGCCGGAGATCTCTTGTCGCGGTCGGTCGGCCAGATTTGCGGGCACGTTTTTTTTTTTTTTTTCTTCTCCCGAGCGAATAGAAAGGAAAAATAACAATAATAATAAAAAAAACTCGACTTCACGTCGTCGTGGTGGCTTTAATAAAACCGACCGAACAATACTACGCTGACCACCGTCGTGTGTACATAATCGTATTTATATATAAATATATACAATTTAAACTACGCCGACACACACATATAATATTATGTTCTTCGGACGACCGCCGACCATAATACAATATACGTAAATATAGATACACCGGCGGCGGTGCATTCTTGCGTTCTGAAGCGACCGCACTCGCTAGCCCGCGACGGATGCTACACGGTTCGACATGGTTTAAGGTTCTTATTTTGTTTTTTTTTTTTTTTAATTTTCAATAACAATACGTAACGCACGGACGTAAAAGCGAACGCGTCGTGCGAATACGTTTACGGGGTAATTTTTCAAGTACGCGCTCGCCCCCCCTCCATTTTTACGCGTTAATTCGAATTGTGATATTGGAAAATGTACAACACGCGCGCTCAAAGACCGTGTTTTCCGACGCGACAAATACTTTTTGCGTCTCGCGCGACGACGACGGTGTTATCGACTTTTGTTTTATATACGAGCAAATGAAAACGCAATTTTCACGCCCTTATTCGGATCATATCTAATCGGTCGAACTTCGAACCGGTACTTTCGAGTCCGTTCAAATTTAAAATTCCATATGAAAAATACAACTACACACGTATACAATATACACAAATTTATAATAATTAATATAAAAATATTGGGATTGTACTTTTGTCGTCTTGTTGCTTCTAGAATACGCTGCAATTAGAAATAGAATGCGTAACGTATAGGTAGATGAAAATATTCCAACTATGTCTCGTTTTTCATACGGAATTTTAAATTCAAACAATTCCAAAAGTTTGAGTTTGAATTTTCACCAAGTCGCATGAAAAAATCCCCAGAATAAAAAACACTGAATAAATATTTAGACGCGTAGTAAAAAATAAAAAAAAAATTACATTCCGTTAAAAAAACTAAAGTTAATAGTGTGTCACGAGGTACTCCTCGAGAAATACAAACGATACATTGTATTAGAGAATATCATAGTTTAAGCGCGTTTATATATTTACTACTTAAAAATATAGAATTTAAATAAACGCATAATTTAAGAGCGAAAAAATAGTAAATATGCTTAACAGATCACCCTGTATGCGTAATAAAGAGGGGGAGGGAGGAGGCGTACGTCGAATTTACACGATCGAAAACCTCGGTCGCGCAATACTTGGGGGACTTGGAATTGATAGAATAAAAAAAAAATTGAATCGAAAGATCGCGAAACCACTTGCTTTCATGTACGAGGCGAGGATTTCCAGGGATTGAAGAGGTAGATAGGATAAACCGTTAATGAGTAGGTTGTGGGCTGTCGCGGTTGTGTTCTAGTCGAGAGAAATACCCGTTTACGTGCGACTTCTTTCTCGATTGATTCTAATGGTCGTCGAATATGATACACCGAAACAAAAATGTTCGCTATAAAGTTTATAGTATAAACCAAAATATTTTTAAAAATCACGGCCTCAAGTCGACTTTTAATCGATGAACTAAAGAATGAAAATTATTAAAAAAAAAAACTTATAAAATGACGAGTTAATAATTCGATCACCGACATCAAAAGATAAAAAAAAAACCATGATTACAATCGACTTTAAAAACCATATATAGTGATTGCCGTTTTAAAAAACAACCGACGTTTACTATCAGTATAGATACTACAACACTACAAACACATGTCAAAAATTCAAAACGACCACACGAAATTAGAAAGGTACGTATTTTGATTTTATCGAAATCGCGCGTTTTATAATTTCGCGATCGATGAGAAAAAACCTGAGTACGGTGACATCCTGGATTGAGTTTTTCGAGGCCAGGGGCGAAATTTTTTATTAGAGTCAAAACGAATCGAAAAAAAAAATCTATAATTGTATTTTTATTTTCAAAAAACATCAAGTGAAATTCTCAAAGTTAGGAACAAGTCCTGAACAACAAAATCTTGTGGCTCATAGAACGGAAGGAGGCGAAACTGAAAAAATCGTTTCGTGTCAAAATTCGACGAAAAAAATAACCGGACCGTGTCCGATTCGGAATACGCGCGAGATCGTCGTGGCCGCAACCGACCGTCTGCGGTATAAACCCCGCAAGCACGTGCGATCATAGTGACGTTTAAAGTGGTAAATCTATAAGGACAAACAGAGGTGTGCAGTAAAGTGTGGTAGGAGTGGTCGGAGCGGTAGCAGTGCCTAGGACGGATCTATCGATCGATATCGAGAAATCTCGTGCCTCCAGTCCGTTCCGCACAGCCAACCGTCCAGGCCACACGCGCGCACGCAAACGCCACCGCCACAAACGGATTGAACTCGGCGCAACATGTAACCCGGTCGCGCGGACATGGTGCTGATTATCATAGTAAGTACCACCGACAACGGAAACCTCCGTGGTTACGGCCCGGATTTTGATATCCTGCGAGAAATTCCCTAAAAAAAAAATACGCATTTATGGCGTGAAATATGCTCTGAAAACCCCTACAGGAATGTCTTTTGATAAATTAATTTATAAGAAAATGTCACCGTAAAATTGTTTAAATTTTCTTTTTTTTCTTTTTAATCGATAATAATATCTTATTTGTTGTATGTTCTAACGTCAAATCGTAATAATCGATAAAGAATGCAATGAAAAATAATAAATACGTATAATATATTTTGTATTCGAGTTGTTTGAGTTGTGGAAAAAATTATTTCTGTTAAAAAAAAAAAATAATTAAAATGACCTTAAAATATCAAAATATGCTTTAAAATGTTTTTTTAAAAAGGCCTAATACATAATCAAATGCAAAACAGAACGAATCATCTAGATTAGTATGTTATTGAAATATATTTTTAGCTAGAAAAACGTTATCAAAGACATTGGAAAAAAATATAAGTCATCAAAATCCGGGTCCCACTTATATAGTACATAAGCCAGAGTTTAGCGACAATCCATCGCAAACCCTAAACACATATTTTTTTCGATTGAGAAAGTTAATATTAAGTACTATAGTTATTATTAAGCGAATAGATAATTTCTTATGAATTTATAATGCCTTTGTCCAGACACCACTGTATTTCAACGCAATTATCACAGGAAATTAAGTCAGTTTATTATTGATACGACGTTATTAATAATCGACGATAAGTGTTATGGGTAGTGTTTAAAATTTTAGGAGCAATTTTATTCAAGTCGATTAATATATATTATTATTTATTATTCGACTCGAAATCAAACGGTGTTCGAGTAGGTCAACTGCGCGTTGTTTCGAAATGTACAATGCGAATTTTTTAAATCGAATGGAAAACACACGAGCACTCACGTGTTTTTGACGAGTTATTTTTTGTCTTCCCTTTTTGCAAATTTTAAATTCGCATAACGCTCCAGTTCGCTCGTCTCTCTTCCAGACGCGCGTTAATCGTCGTCCCGTGGATTGCGCGACTTGGGTTTTTTTTTTTTATTTTTTCGCATATTTTGATATGGTAGGGAACAATACATTTTACTCGTAAATACAGTAAACGAAAATCCATATTAAAACGTAGTATTAATGGAAATAAAATAATCGTAGTTGTTGAGAAACTGGCGGAGTAGAGTTATTATGAAAATCAGTCGATTTATTGACGTTGATTTACTCAAGACTAGATGGTCGTTTGTAATAAAAGGCGAAACGAAAATCGTTGATAATTATTAATAAGCGAAACGATTCTTCATTTCTAACTAGCGCACACCGAATGGCACAAAATGTGTATATAAAACGGTATTTCGCCTAAGCGTTTTAATCGTATCGAACCGTTTTCTCATATAAAATATGTTTTAAATAAACGAAATGATAAAAATGATATTAAAACTACACAATCGTCATAAACATTTTTTTCGTTTTTTTTTAGTTAGTCTTTTAAATCGAGACGAAATAAAAAAAATTTCCTATTTCTACTAAAACTATATTTCTTTCGAACGATTTTCTCGGTACATTAAAGTTTTTTTACTTCTACCACCTATTACGTCGATTATTTTCACGGATATTATACGGACCCGACAGTTGACGTAGTATGTTTATTATAAAACGTTTAAGTCGATTCATAATGTACACAAACAATAATTGTTATTATAGCGGGAAGATTTTAAAATAAATACCGAATGTTTTTACATACTTGACGATGATTTCACCACTCTCCGTTTCCATCGTTACCAATTTCTTCGATTTAAAATCAAACTTCACGTTTTCGTCGGCCCGATGGAATAATATGACGTGTACGCCGCTAGTCTGCTAATCAAAATATTATGTAGGCTTATTATATAATAAATACATGTTTATAAATTATTTTCCTTCTGCGATATGCGAACGACGTACGTTTTAAAACAAAAGCGTCGAGTTTTATAATAATAACGTATGTTATTTTTTCATCACAGATATTATTATAGAGCGCGATCTTCTCTCGATCGTTCGAAACCCGACGACTCGATGTGAAAATCAAAGGGAACTTTGATGGAATAGCACACGAATTATTCGTCCTCCTACCTTTGAGCTTGGAGCTATGAAAGTTGTGTAGTACGCGAAACTGTTGTAATTCGAAAACATTATACGTTTAGCTTAAAACCGAACGGGGTTTATCGAAAGTAATACGGAGAGAAACCCATTGTCGATCGGAGTTTTACTTTTAATCTCTTGTCGATCGGGATTTATCTCGCGTATACGAGCAAAGCACCCGGATGGGGGGGGAGGTACACGTCGACAGCAGCTCACGCGAAACGCGCGTTTGAAAGCGCGATTTATTAATTTATCGTAAATCGCGGCAAAATATTATTTCAGCTATCGCGAAACGATTATTTAAGTGAGAAACGCGAGACCGGGGAATGAAACTTTCGCGGATTTCGATTTTAATTAACGAATTCGTAATTATCGAAATTCACGAAATGATTAACTCTGAGCGAATAAGCTCGAAAGCCGAACTCGGTCAACGGTTTCGAATAATATCTCAAAGCGATCGTTTCGAATACAAACAAATTGAATTAACAATTCATTGTGTATTTGTATAATTGTATATAACGCGAACGTATATCTACGCGTATAGGTGTAAACATATATATTATTATAGAATACAATTAGTGTGTGTGTGTGTGAATACTCTGTCGATCGAAATGAAATAAAACGCGCGCACTGTAAGTATAATATTATACTGCGCGGCTTATACGACGCGGTGTTTTCGAATGTGATTTTAAATTTAAAAAAAATATACCATTAAATTAAGTCATGACATTTAATATAATATATAAGTATTGATATCGATTGAAATAATTGAGTGGGTTAAAGCCATAGAGTGGTGTAAGTCATATTTTTTGTAAAAATGAGTTTTGTATTGTGGGGGCATATCTTTTAACCCACTCGATTGTGGTTTTTTCGCATCGTTTCGACGATGAATTTGATTTTAGTCGATTCGATTTGTGCGTTCGCGTGCGCGTTTTACTCGCTCGAGCAGAGCAGAGCGGCGTTCGCGTTAAAGAATGTTAACTCAATATTTCAAGAGAACGAAACATATTTCACCGTAAAACACGTGAGCGTACAAAAAACCAAAAAAAAAAAAAAAAAAACCGTATTTATTATTAAAACCGTAAACCGTCGGGGGGAAAAAAATAATTTCGAGATCCGATTATGCGTGAAACTACGCACAGGTAGCGACTTCTTGGCACGTTCGCGTCTACGCGGCGCGATAACTCCCCGTCATTGTTTATTCACGCGCGCTGCATTACGAGCATAACCGACGTCCGCCACCGCCGCCGCCGCCGCGAAACGAAACAAAACGTTCGTAAATAATAAACAATAATTTATTCCGCGTGTTGCCCGCTTGCCCGCGTCGACTTTGGGTGTAACTCGAGCCGTGAATTCGTAGGAAAACGCATTGTTATTTTAAGCTCACTACGATAATCGATCAGCGCGAGATCGGAATTTAGGGGCCGAAGAATTCAATTTTGAAATTATCGTCAATCGCGGTTTTTCTCTAATCTTGTTATCGAATTTTTATCTGACAATATTTGTCTATTAAAATCATTCACATGTGTACAGTTTACACGTTTTATCTATTATTTTTTTCGTTTTTAAACGTTTTATATTAATAATGAATTTGTAGAAAATTTCTCGAAATCACAAAAACGTTTTCAAAATTTGTAGTATGACATTAAATCATCGGCCCAAATAATAACCGACCTCCGGGACTCTTTAAGTATCTATATTTTTCTCGCTATAACTCACCGAATATCGTTTTCGAATCGTCATTGTCATCGCCATCATCGCCGCGCACTCTCAAACGACCCAGTTGACGAGCGCCCGGAACGTGATGGGAAAACCGTCGTGATGCTTTCGAGGGGAGTCCGGCGCGTGCGGGCGGACGTTTAGAAAACGCATCCAAGAGTCGAATATACATCACACGGATTTCCAGCCGACGGAAGATTTCGCCTGCCGTTTTGGTTGACCTGCCCCGAAGACTCGCTGCGGCAACCTTACAGAAAAAAAAAAATAAATATATATTATTTATACATTTAGAAATATTATTCAAACGCGATTACCACTTACGTTCGATTTCAAAACATTGTAATATTCAGAACGCGATTATTCGAGTGCTTGGAAAAAATTAGTTTTATACTTTTGACAACGATTCTATGAATATATTACAAGCTATGAATCCAGAGAGTCCATCGTCTTATAGAAGTTCCATGATTTAATTTGACCGTGAAAACAATTGTTTGCTAGTTGAAAATGTATTTTGGATCGCAGCAAATCTAGAAATAGCAAAATTAAAATCGCATACAAATCGGCACGATAATATTGCTCCGATAACTTACTGATATATCGATTTTTACCGTTTGAAATTCTAGTAGGTATCGACGAACGTTCTTAGCTGACATGATAATATTGTTGATTTTATTTTCTATTATAATTAACGTTGAAATATTATGAAAAAATCAACTCGAGAACCCCGGTCGGGTTCTCCTCACAAGGATCGCTGCTCTATCCTCTCGTGTCCGCCAGCGAGAGGATAATATTAGCGACAGACAAAACGCGTCGCGTTTTTTTTTTTTTCGTGATGAAATTTATGAAATACGATAGAATCGCGTTGGCGGCATTGACAGTGACGAACCCGAGTCTGATGAACCCTTTGACGCGGATGTCCCCGCGGAAGGCCGCTTATTACACCCGTCCGATGATTTGCATTTCACTAAACACGTGGCCGTACGTCGACGAGCGGCGCGGCGTAGATGTCCCGTGACGAATTCGAATTTCTGCTTTTCAATGTCATCCAGCGCGTTTTTACGACGAACAGTTTCCGGGCAAAACAACAACAATCGACGGATTTCAAACGACGACGGTCGAAAAACGTGCGGTCGGAAACGACGTTTATACAAAAACGCACGCCGCACACTAACTCTGCGTACAAACAATAACAAACGGCCGAGTTAATATGTATTTTAAGGGGGAAAAAAAGAAACGAACTATTGAATAAAATTAATTAAATTGCGACAAACGAATTAGGTCTACGAGAGACCTACTCGCGAAGAGACCGAAACTCGATATTCACGCGTCCAAAGAGTACTCGATATGAAAAACGTATAATGTTACCCGAGTTGGACCGTCGAGTTCCGAAAAAGTGCACTGTGTAATGTATTAATTTTTATTATAAACATACGGTTATACACACTGAAAATTGGCGCGTGAAACAATGTTGTTTTCGCTGTGATTATTTCGTCCAAAAATATTTCGTTCTTTATTTATTATATAATAAGTAGACGACTCATATTGAGTATCAATATCGAGACAAACTTGACAAACTCGTATTATCGAAAAACCGGCCAGCGAGCAATTTATACTTACTATTTATAATCAACTAGGATCTGCACCTGTTCATATTATGTTGTGCAACGTTCAACATTGGGCATCGACAATATCCGCGTCAAATTGGGTACGTCTCAGAATTTTCGTTACCCTCTTGTGCTGTACTGGACAACATTGGCCTTTTCACGACACTCCTTTGCTGTGGGCTTCGAACCACCACCACAATGCCAGCACGTAACGTGTTTCATACGGTCAGCGGTCTTATGCCCTTTTTCAAGGCACCTGCGGCAGCCGGATCTCCCTGTGTATCCCTCGACCCTGCATCGCGTCAGGCCGATGATACACGTACCTGCCGCAGAACCTCCCGTGTGCTATCGGGGAGAGATCCACAACCCAATTAACGACGTCGGTCCTCCTTGGACCGCACCTGTACGCGAGACGGAAGTGTTCTTCCGCGTCCGCGACGTCGTTTTGCTCACCTAGTTTATTATACAAACACACGATATGAATATAGATATACAATTTACATGTAAACATTTATTTTTACCGATTAACCTAAAACTGAATACATTGAATTTTACCGTGAATTTTTCTAGTTTCACCCTTTTCACCCCTTTTAACCCCCCTTAGGGGTCGAAATTCGGAAAATATTTTCTCAGTGCACGCCTATACATCGCTCGAGGAACCTCTGTAGAAAATTTCAAGTCTCTAGCCCGACGGTCTCTTTTATATATATATATATATATAGATAGAAGATATTTATTATTACACTTACGTAAATGACATATTTTTCTTTGCTCCTTTTTTTTTTTTTTGCCACAACAGTTTTTGACACGTATGCTAACGTATTACATCATCGATTTTCTTCCGACGGACGCGTGTTCAAACCTTAAAACAATATTAGATAATATTATCAGTAACCTACAGTGACGAAATCGGATTTCGGTTCGACGGACCGATGGAAATATATTACTTTTCATACCCAAAACTATGTGAGCGACATCGAACGAGATAGTTGACCGTATACGACACGGATATCGTATACGTTATATTATTACATACGCGCATGTATAAATATTCAATATTGTTTTTAGACCGATTTTATCGCACGTATAATAATGTGCGCGCTATAAGTTAAATATTATGTTGTTGTTTTTTTTCCGCCCGGAGAAAAACGTACGTCTCCTTGACACGTTATTTCGTTGTAAACGGTTTTTATCTCGATGTTTAGCGTACCGTGTAAACCAACAGTGTAGGTATATAATATATTATAATGTGTGGATAGGTCGTAAGGTGTGCGTTACGCGCGTAAAAACGCCGTGAAATTGTCACATTGGATATTGAATCGGGTCGCGTTTTAAATCACGTCCGTTTCGTCGTGTCTGATGTGTGGGTAATAATATCATTACGATACGCTGCAAAAGCAAATAGTTTCGGATACCCGTGTCACGAGCACGTGACTGCAGGGGTGGCGGTTGGGAGGGAATGCATCAGTTCTAAAACGCCATATTATCGAATAAAAATTGTAACAAAAACTAAAACTCATGCTAAAATATTGGCGTTATTGCTTTTCGGAACAGTAAAAGCATTACATAATTTCAGTTCACCCGAAATTTGGGCTCTAGTCGTGTCCGACGAGTCGTGCGAATTTTAAAATTACATTATGCGAAGTAAAGTACAGCACACGTACAGACATTCGTACCTGTAACGCCGCCGCCGCCTCGGCGGATATCGCGATCATTAACTCGTCTAGAAAAAAATGACCCGGATATAAAAAAACCCCGATTACTTTTTCAATTATTATTAACACGTTTGTGAATACGCTCGTCGAAGATATCACCGCGTTAAGTAACAAACCGAGTGCAGTCTTCCGCATTGGAAGAGAAAAAAAAAAGAAAAGTCCTCGTCGAAAATACCGATATAATTAAGTAGCGAACGCCGCCGCCGCCGCCGATTTCTCGCGAGGGATTACATCTCGTATCCTAATAAAAAAGTAAAAAGAGACGAATAGTTTTTTGTACTCGCGCGAGATTACCGGTGCTGGTACCTCGCGAACGGCGATCGTAGATTACCGCGGTGGGCAGGTGGACGGGAAGAGTAAATCAATTTTTTAATTATAGAGAAAAACGTTCGTATAAAATATGGTCCGCGATTGATTCGCGGTCAAAATCGGCGAAAAAGATGTGCCCGATAAAAAAACCGAGCGTACTTTTTATTATTTTCGCGCAAACGAGGCGCGCCCCCGATATTCAGACGAACAGTCGCGCATGATTTATCTGCCCCGAAAACTACCGAAAATTTAAAGAAATCGTCTACGATAAAATTTCATACGAAATCACAATACGAGAGACCGTCTCGCCCTCTGACAGTCTCGCCTATACGCGAGCACTCAGTGTAATTGTAATTCGCGGCGCAGGGTTATCGTTTATTTAAACGCAATTCAAAACGATTTAATATTGATGGAAAAACACGTTTCTTTATACGCGAAACGGTTTTTTCCTTATTTATTTATTATTATTGTTATTATAATTTTTTTTTTTTCATTTTTTTCTTTTCTTATTTATTTATTTAAATATTTTTATTACTATTACTATTATTATTTTTTTTTCGTGTGAATATGAAATTTTCTGTAGGTATTTACCTAGAGCCGACCAAGACGATATTCCCTCCGCCGACCTACTCGCGGGATATTTTTAAACGTAAATAAACGCTAACATATTTTATTAAAATCACTACGATCATTTCCCACCGCTTCCCCCTCCTCTCTCTCTCTCCTAAAAACTAATTTCGAAAAACGCATTCGCCATACCTATACAATATAATATAACACAATGTATACCTACTACGTAATATTATATATAATATTCCATTAAGAATCGAAAACAAAAAATCGACGACGTTAAATTTCTACGTACGCTACAAATGACAGAGATTATACGCACACACACACACACACATGTTATATTTATTTATATTTAATGCGCGTTTATACCTATAAAGGTGTACTCTAAAGGACCATTTTATTATTCCGTCGACATTAGAAATATAATCTGCTTTGCTCGTTCGATGAATAAAAAATAATATCGTAGAACTATATAATATAGTATAAAACGACGCGCGTCGTTCTCGTCCCTTTCCCCGGGCGCGATTCGATAAACGACGATCGACCGGTCGATAAATTCCGACCCGAAATCGTACCGGTCGATATTATAATATACGGTGGTCTCGCGCGCGTTGTTTGACTAGAAAAAGTTTTTCCGAACACGTTTTCTCGTACACAGTGCGTGTACAAAACGGGGCACTCGCACGGTCTCGATTTGTGATTTATCGCGAGGGGGGGAAATCGGTTATCCAACAGACTCTGTGTAACAACAACAATAATAATAATAATAATAATAATAATATATTCTCGCGTATACGTAAAAGTAAAAGAAAGACGACGGGGGGGAAACGACAAATTTAAATTAGTTCCGGCGTGTGCAGTGCGCGCTTGTCGCGCGTTTTGTTTATGTAAATCTCTCGGAAAACAATAATAAAAAAATAAATAAAAATATCGTCGCATAAACGACATGACGTGCACCCCGGGGCGCGGCATCCTTGTGTAGAAAATATGCACTTAACCATTACCTCGGTGTATAAGTAGCATGCACAATCGCACTGCACTCGCACTGCACTCGCTTATCTAATAAGGTTTTAATCACGACGTGGACCACCGTGGCTAAATAATACGCCGTGTTATACAAACAAAACTGTCCGCAGTGCATACGACAAGTATAGCGTATGCGCGCGCGTTACATAAAAATATATAAAAAAAAACCTGCGAAGAGTTCCGGGCTGAGAATTCCTCTACTCGGTTTATGCATGATTGGACGGATGACGTGCAAGCGTTTCCTCGATATTATCATTACTGTTTATGTTACCGTTTATTACTGTGTAGGCGGCGAGTTCCGAGTAATTTCCTACGTACCTATGTGTTACTTTACTCGCTTTAATACTGGGTATTACTACTACTGCCACAACTAGACGCTGTTCACTGTGACTACTACTAAAACAACCGGTCGTGGGTTAAAGAGGGAGCTTTCCCTCCGACGGTCTCGGTTTTTGTTTTAATATTCGTTTATAGTTTTTAAGTCCCTGAAAATATGTTCGTAGAATTTTTCAACGTACGTTAAAAGTATGTATACGACAAATGAAATATTTTTAAATTTATGTCTTCGGTAATACTATAAAAAATGTAAGCGGTATTGTACCTATTTATAATAATTGTAGAACATTTAATAATAAAAAAACAAACAGTTAAAGACCAAAACGTTCGTAAATATACGATTAAATGTAATTGTGAAAAGAAAACAAAAGTAGAGACGAATAGATAAAAAATTAATATGAAATCGAGATCTGGTAACGTCGTCTGTTCTCATCTGTTCAAAAACCAGACGCCTATGACTACAATATATACGATACTGTAGTGTGTTTATCCGAAGCGCAGACGCAGTTTTTACCACAGTTTACTCGCTCGCGTATTTGCTCGAGTGTAACTCTATAGAAATATCGACTACGATGCGGCGCTTTCACCGCGGCCTTTTTTTCCCCGTCCGATTTCTGCTCTATTAGCACCGTCTTTCCTACATCGATATACCGCCGAAATGATGACAACTATTTATTATTATTATTATTATCATTATTTCTCTAGGAGATTTCCGAAAGTCGCGTATTATAATATTCTTTTTTCCCGAATTTTTTTTTGTATTTTGTCTGTCAAATAACGTTAATCTTCTTCGAAGCGAATATTCTTTTCTTTTTCCTTTTTTTTTTAATCTACAATAATAGTTTCTCGAGACAGACGAGATCGCTCGTGTTTTTATCTGCGCCCGTACGAATATTCTCGGTAAATTATTAATAATATTCTATATTCAAAGGATATTTTATTACGAAATAAATACATTTATAACAAACAATGAAATGCAAACGTTGAATTTAAAAGAGTTTCGCCCCTCCGAATCAAAGAAATTCGTCTAGAATACTCGCCCTTGAATAACTAATCGCACCGATTCGATTATATTGTTTTATCGAAACGATTCCGACTCGACTTTCTCCGGAGGATTACGAGAACGTCGTCAATTATTGTTTTCTAATTTTCATAATTTTCGCTTGATGCGGTTTGAAGAAAGATGCGCGCATATCGCGCGGACGGTGTGAATCGTGAATTATTATAACGAAGCCGCAGCCGCCGATAGTCGAAACCTTACGGAAAATCCGTGACCGGAACTCGACGTCCGGTCGATCGAGCTCAGACAGGTCAAAGTCACATGACATAATAAAGCAGAAATATTTTACGAATTAGTCGTGCGACGTGGAAATAATTGTTTTACGCTGTTTAATATCCGAGTACGCGTCATCGAGACGGTATACGGGATATGACGTTTTGATTAACGGTCATTTGTATTCGACAATAATGTGGATGATTATATTTTAAATAACAACTCCCACGCAAGCTTTATTGTGCAAAATAATACACATAATTATATTAGGTAAATAAAAAAATGAGTCCGTGAACAATATTCGCGCGTAGTTATATACCCGTGTGTTTAGACACTGAAATAATAACGTCACGTGGCATAATTATTTTCGTGACAGTGTCAAAGAGACGGAGAACGAAATGCGCGTTGTCTGCGTGTACGTACCTATTATACGGGCTTATTAAAAACCAGTTTTTGTAAAAACATAAAATCAAATAATACATCGTTTATCTTTCGCGTACAACGCGTATGAATTAATTAAGTGCAAATGTTTTGATTAAAACCGTCGTCGTCGTATTATGACGGGGCCGGTACACAATGATATTAATACGGTGAAACGGTCCGAATACGCGAATTAAGGTATACTAAAACTATAAATAAAATCTTACTCGTCTAATTTTCGGATTCATCGTGGTCTACAACACCATAATATCTTAAATCGCTCTAATAATAAGACGCGCCGAGTGCGTACGACAGTAAGTTTATTTTGACAGTCAATAATTATTATTGCTGTAAGAACATAAAAGATACATCTCGTATCTTTAAAACGGCCGTGCACGTACGCGAAATAAATCAGGTTATATAAGTTCGTATACGCAAACCCAATTAAGAATGAAATTTACACGATGCGAGCGAGCTCCCGCGAGGTTTTAAATTAGACAAATGTTAGTCGATTTATTTTCCCGCGAGTCCGCCGCACGCGTACGATGTGAGAAGAAAAAAAAAAACAATTTACGGATTCGTCTTGCCATAATAAAATACAATATACCTATACTATCCGAGGAAGGTTTTAAAAGTGAATCAAATCGACGACCGCGGTCTACCGCGGAGACATCGAATATTATTACAATAATAAGCGATGGATTCACCTGCGGGGGGTCAGAATCCCCGCCCGCAGCCCCAGATATATAAAACTATCGATTTTGTAACGGATTACACGTTTGTGCAACACTACCTATTGTATTTTCAATAAAATATTTTACTTATGTTTGCCCCCGTATATGTTACATTCCGAGCAAAGCGCGAAACGAAAACCATATTATTGGTTTTACGCGAGTGATTTTTTTTTTTTTTTCATCCCGTGACCAAACTTTAGGGCGATAAAGTTGCACGCCAACGACGGTCTCTCGTATTATATACGAAACCTTTCGTTTTTATTAATTCATCCCAATACACTTTATGACCCACTGACAATCAGACCTTGACTTGGGAAGGGGTCGTAAGGAAGTGAGGAGTATCCTTTTTTTCTTCTTTCAAATAACTAATCTTATAATTTTTCTAAATGAGACGGTAAAAACTAACCTAACCTAATGGATTGAGAATTTTTTTTTTATACATATCTACGCCGCCGCGCCGGCTGCATCGTACATAACGAATGTATTGCTTTTAAAAATACGAAACAATAATAACAACGACAAAATAATGAAAACTTAAAAAAAAAAGTCTGATCGGAAGTATTCAAGTTGTGAGAAACACTTATTTTTAATATATATTATGTTTGCGTTCCCAATTACTACCTAACATAGATAAGTATCTCGCGTTATTAAACAAATCCCTCCGTATAATTGTATAATATCTCGTGACATGGAAAATCTGAATAGTATTTTATACAACAGTTTTTAATTTACTCGGTGGTTTTAACGGTGTTAAGGATATTTACAAAAAAATATTGTTTTGAATACGGTTAATTAAAACTACCTAGGTCTTATATCAACTTCTAGTTCTTAGAGACTCGGTAAAAACACGACTGTAAAACATGGCAAATATTGACTGCCACAAAGTTCTATCTATGATGACCCACTCCTTACTACACAACATAATATAATTATCATTAAAAAAAAACGCAAAAGCGCCGGTCAAAAAACGTTAAAACATT
The DNA here is from genome assembly GCA_948098885.1 of Drepanosiphum platanoidis. Taxonomy (NCBI): domain Eukaryota; kingdom Metazoa; phylum Arthropoda; class Insecta; order Hemiptera; family Aphididae; genus Drepanosiphum; species Drepanosiphum platanoidis. The sequence continues at coordinate 16,239,484 of OX402534.1, read as the reverse complement.
TTATTCGCGAAGGATTTTTTTTTTCTTATACCCGACACTGTTAACTTGTATGCGCCGCGCATACTTATCGTATATACCGTGTATATCTCGAAGGTTTGACATATTTGCAATAACATTTTGGTCCCGATGTGAAACCACATTCGCGAGTTACCCTTGTTACCCTTGCAGTACACGACAACGTTGGAATTTACATAAATATTATGCCATTTTTATACCGCGCACGTCCCGTTTTTATATTCGCGTAGTAATTTGCACATTTTTTCTTAAAAATAGGCGCTTTTTTACCCGGTCATGCGCGACGTTGAGTTCGCCCGTACGCCGTAATAATATTCGCATTGATAATCGCATGCTATTTGGAGTGGGGAACGAAATGGAATTTTATGGCGATTTCGTCGCACAACTATTAGAACAAACGATGCGTCTATAACCTATAAAGTGATTGACAATCGCAGAGTGGTCATAAAGTCATACGGTTTTCTCGAAAATTACTATATAGTTATTATAGTGCCCGTCGTGACACGCAAATAATACTACGGTAAAACAATATATATAATAACACATATTATATAAGAATACATAACGTATTATGTAAAAAAATGTATATTATATGCAAAAAACGAATACGATTAAATAACGATACAGTGCTTGATGATTAGCGTACAGAGCATATTATTATGACGAAATGTGCGGGTAATTGTCGCGGTGAATTAAAAATAATTTCCTCTCCGACAACAAGTGTGTACATAATATGTCGGTCGGTGTTGGGCACGAATCGAACGTGAATAGAACTCGTCGATCGACACGAAAAACACTCGTGTACTCACGAGATATCCGCGACGTTTTTCCTCCTCGACCGAATTTATAACCGAATTCTAACCGAATATTTCTTTCGTGAAAATTTGCCGCGCTTGCGCTTGGTTCAAAAGTCACAGACGTGTTTAAACGTCGCGCGCACGAAAATAATATGCGCGACGAGATGATGCCACAGAATGACACCTTTTACGGTTTGCATTTTTATCGCATTGTTATAGTTATCACACTTTACCGAAAATACTCGTATCTAAAACTACTGAAATGTCGTAACCTCCCGAAACGGCATCAGATAAGGTCAATTTATACGATTTCGAGGAATAGGGAGAACGAAATCTATATATTATTATCGGCTATAATGTAAAAAAAGGAATGGCTGGGACATAATATTATTATCATAGTCGTGTCGGCGGTACAATCGAGTAACCCACAGCACGTAATTCAAAAAAAATAACGCGAAATCTCTTTTTAAATACCTATTAATTTTTTTAACCTATTCTTTTCCCTCCCCCTCGTCAAGTACGCGCAGTTGCTGTTGCTGTGCGCTCGCGGAGCCGAACCGAAGATCGTGTACTCCCGGCCGGTGCGCAACGACACGACCATGGCCGCGACGACAGCCACGACGTCGGCGGAGGAGTCGTCGTCGTCCGCGGAGGCGGAGGCGGAGGACGACGAGACGACCACCGTGGCGGCCACGGCGGCGGAGGACGCGTTGGCCGGCCGCCGGTACGCGGACAACAGCGAGGGCATGTCGTCCAAGACCAACTACTACGGCGTTCAGTTCTACTCGCCGCCCGTCATACACGGCGCCGTGGACGTGTTCGGCCGCCAACTGCACCAGCGCCACCACCAGCAGCCGGCGGCCGCGTACAGGCACCACCTGCACCGGCGCCCGGCGGCGTGGGGCGAGCCGACGGCCGCGATGGTGCAGGACGTCGCGGGCGGCCGAGGCGGCGGCGGTGCCATTCTGATGAACCCGTTGCAGGTGGCCACGTACGACGACTTGTCGACCGCGCGGTACGCTCCGCCGCTCAAGCCCCGGCCGCAGCCGCAGCCGCAGCCGCAGCAACGGCCGCAGCCGGTGGCCAGGCTGATCAAGTACACGGAACCGACGCCCGTGGCGTATCAACTGCCGTTCCTGGCGGCCGAGACGGTGGACAGGGCGCTGCTGGACAACCTGCCGGCGCTCCAGTTCGCGCTGCAGCACGCCGCCACGGGCAAACCGCCGCCGCCGCAGCCGCCGACGGCGCAAGTCGTCACGCCCGCGCAGTACGCACTGCACCAACACCAGCAGCACCAGCAGCAGCAACACCGTCATCACCACCAGCAGCAACAGCAGCAGCAGCAGCAGCCGCACCAGGTCGTCAAGCCGCCGTTGCACCAGCTCTATCCGCCGCCGCCGCCGCCGCCACACCATCACCAAAGGCTACCCCCTCAGCCCCTGCCCATGCCGTCGCATCCGCATCACCTGCTCCATCACGCGCCGCCGAACCACCGGTACGCCCCGTACGGCGGGGGCGCGCAGCCGCCCCCCCGGTACACGCAGGTGCCGTTCTTGTACAACCTCCCGGCACCTCCGCACGCCCATCGGCCGCTGGCCCCGTCCGAGTACGACCTGGTCACCCGGTTCAACCGATTGCTCAAGGAGCGCGAGCTGGACGACGACGGCGGCGGCGTGAGGCGACGGCGGCCGGACGACGCGTCCGCCGAGGAGGAGGACGACGACGAGGTGGAGACGACCACGCGGCCGCCGGCCAAGGCCAAGAAGGCCAAGAAAGCCAAGAAGAAGAAGAGGAGGCCGCCGACCACCCCGGCCCCGGCGCCCGTAGAGGACGACGCGGAAGAGGAAGAGGACCAGGACAAGCAGCAGCAGCAGCAGCAGCAGCAGCTGGAGGGCCAGCGGGCCGAGGACGAACAGCCCAATTCCGAGGAACAAGAGTCGCAGTTCGTGCACACCAGCGAGAGAGTAAGTGTGTCTTACTTGACCTAATAATAACCTGACGCGACGAATTTGAGAACGAACTCGACTAGAAAATCGCATGTACATTTCTAATGCACGTAGAAATCGTAAAAAAAAAAAACCTAAAAAATGCAACTCGGAACGCACAACTTAAAAATGCACTGTTCGTTTCGAAAAAAAAAAACTAAAAATCTAATTTCTAAAACATGAAAAGTGGTTTATTATCGCGCGTATTTGCGCGTCTAACCGAATCGTATAACGAATTTCACTCGAAACAAATTTTCTATTCAAAATTAATTGATTGGTATGTACATAAGACCCGAGTTTAACGTTTAATTAAAAGACGAAAATCGAAAATGACCTAAAAAGTCGTAAAGTGTAAAAGAAAAATTGCAATATAACTTTTTATACCAAGAGAACTATGAAAAAAATTCTACATTGTGTTTAAAATAATACATTTTCCTACAAATAAACAGCCTTAAAAATATCTAATCGTTAACCGTTTCGTTGTTGTTTCAGCTACCGGAGGGCACGATCGTTCACGAGACCGAGGCCGACATGCAAAACGAAGTCGACGGACCGGTGAGATGATTTTACACGTGCGCTATTATTTACCCATAAACGCACCGCACTCACGGCTGACGAGTGATTGGCGGTCTCGTTAGGCGTTGATGATACGAATATTATCCCCCGCCGCCCCACGCTATACTGATTCGCTTGTTATCGCGATTCGTCGAGTTCGTGTGACTTTCGAAACCTGGACAATGCGTGCTCTACGCGTGTATTGTACCGTATTGTAAAATGGTTAATAGTTAACAAAACAATTTCGTTTTCATTTCGGCATTTTTCGCATTGGTTTAATTTTATTTAAATTTCTAATAAATATATTTTAATATAGGTATTTAAATGTCTAATGTAAAATCGTTTACGATTTCCAATAATGATTGACCAAGTATTATTACGACCTATCGACCAATTAATATACCAATTAAAAAAGGTTTGAAAAAAACGCCTGTAACATAATTTTTATAACTGGTTATAGAAGGGTTTAAACGACTTTTTTGATGATTTTCGAGGCATTAAAATCTAATCATTATCAAATACGCTCCGTGTAGTTGTGCAACCATTTACACCTGAACCGCGCCCTCTCGAAGTACTAAATTCCGTTTATATGACGCGTATTCCGTTTATTAATTATGCAGTCCAAAAACGGTACACTTAAGCTATGCATAATTTGTTTAATACAGCGATGTTTGGATTTTTTTTTCCATAGGGTTGCACCAGATTATGTTTGCCCGGTATACCCACGCGTAAATCCCCTAAACGGGCCGCCGTGCTAAATGAAACTGTTCGTTGTCGACGATTTTCGGGGAGAAAATCGTTTTCGAAATTAAATTTTAATTCACAGTCTAAAACTCTAAAACGTATTATTTTTTAAGCCCCCTCGCGATTTTGAGAAACGTTTGTTATAATAGTTTCGTAGTCCGCGGTTGGTTTTCTTAATGATCGACGTTAAACACATATCCATTTTATAGTTTTTAAACATTTCTAAGTTTAATTACGTTTTATTTTGAAACGAATGATTGGTCCATGTATGGTAGTCATAATTTTACATTAGAATCAAAAAAAAATCGTAAAACTAAAACTAAAAACCAAGGATGGGTCATAGCGTACATCGGTTTGACGCGCGCGAGCACTGCTCCGATAAACATATATTTTTAAACGGCGATGGAGCGGGAAACGCGCTATAACAAATATTATATTATAAATGTTTTACGCACCTTTAAACGCATTTTTCACATTTCATTGCAGACTCAGCTCAGCGAACAGTTCGGCGGTGATTTAACGTTCGAAGACGGCGGCGGCGAGAGGGTCGAGTTCCAGTTACACGGCCTAGGCGGTCCAGATTCGTACAAATTTGGATTCGACACCGGAAAAGGGTAAGTCAATCGTTCGTCTCTCACCGGAGATGTTCGGTTTTTCTTTGACATCGCAAACAAACCGTAAACCTGTAAGAACACAATTATATTAGTATCGGTAGAAAACACGTATAATAGAGGGCGCAACCCGTTTCACTCGACGAATGTTTTGTCATTAAAAACAATGTATTGTTTTCTACTAATTTTGTAATTTAATCGGTCAAAAAATGACATAAAAACATGAGGCACGCTTTAAAAATTAATTTAATTTACATAATATCATAATTTTCGAATGGAAAGAACGAATGATTTTATAATGAATATAAATCATTTTTGTTAAATTTAAAAATAAAAATCATCTTCATTTGTACTCGGGGCATCTTAACGTCAGAGATAAAAAATAGAAAATACAATAGATATAATATGTACCTATAAGATACCGCCCACCGCTGAATATAAGTATAATTTATGGCATTTTCCGTCCAACAATTTACTGCACAGTCATAATAATATTTCCCGTGACGTATAACATACGGAAAAGGCGATATGAGGGCTTTCTCCCAGAGACCATTTTATTTTCGCATATCTGAGGTTTATGTAACACAATGTTTTTTCATCAAAAGAAATATTCATAAATATCGATCGACATCTACACTTTTTTTACTTTTTATATACGTAAAACAGTATTAAACGTTAACGCATAATATTTATATATATATACCCGTATATTGCCTTAAGGTACACGTTTTTAACACAACCATTTTAAAATCGACCACCACTCCCAGAGACAAACTTTTAAAACACACAACCGCGTAGTCATGGCATAATTTTATATAATATTATCAACGCGTAACACGGCGAAATGGTCTATTTTCTTGGCGGCCGAGTATAGCAACTACCTCTACCTACCTACCTACACAATGTTTCAACGTATATTAAGGTCATTTTATCCAACTCGTACTCGCATTGTACACCGCGTGATCATCAATCGTCATGCACATTATTATAAAACAATAATATAATATTAGTATGTGGGTACGTTGGCTCTTTACAATGCGGTCGCACGATCGCGACGTCGTCGTTGTCACGACGTTATAATAATGGTACAATATAATAATAGAAACGCTATACTTGTGTACGTATATTATACATAAAATATAATTAATGTACGTGTTGAAACAGGACGAACAGACAGTTCAGATACGAAGAAAGGGACTCCAGTGGAAACGTCCACGGCCATTACGGGTACCAAGACAATGACGGGAAAATGCAAGTGTACAACTACAGTTCGCATCCAGAATACGGGTTTCACGCGGAAAAAGCCGAAACCCCTCCAGCAGAGGCGTGAACGATAATAATTGTACAATACTTGACGCCACCGCGCCCTGCAATAGGAGATATATTATTCTATCGGTATATTATGATAAAATATGCGCCGTTGAGTCGCGAGAGATTGACAATCGAATTTGTTGCGTTATTGTGCGCTCGCCGATTGAGAGACAATAACGATATTATAATACACCGGTATTGTAATTATTATTATTATTATTATTATTATTAATTGTAAATACGATAGTATACATTAGATTAGATTATGTAATTATTAATACAAATGATTGATAATATAATAAACGATTCGTTGCAAAACGTTTGTGTACCTAATCCGAAATGTTAACAATTCCGTCACGAGGTTAACTAATAAAACTCTCAACCATTCAATATCATACGACAATTTATAAATATGTGTGTGTGTGTGTGTGTGTGTGTGTGTGTGTGTGTTTGTTTCCTATATCACATCGCCGTTTAAATCGTACGACGACCCGTTCAAACGACTTTTTTCCCCTCTCTGAGTCTCCGGTGCGATCGTTTACTTAAAGTTAATGCGCTGGACGTCGATTAAGCCGAGGCGGACGTCGTCCCGATATTTATTATCTCTTTCTCGCACACTTGTTGAAAACCGTATTCGCGGAAAACGGTCGTAATGTAATATTGTTACCAGTGCGACTATTTGGATAATTCGTAGAAAATCGCGGCTAATAAAACGACAACATGACGGTTTTCCAAACTTTCTTTATGTATCGGGTACGCGTGTTCACACTGACATTGTATATTTTCTGTCGCGGACACATAACTGTTTACGGCGAAAACGTTTTGCATCGCTAGACAATTAGTGAAGATAGAGCATAGCGCGAGTCCTTTTTTATATCGCGACTTCGCCGCGAAGCAATTAGTGTAAATCTTAAATTATATTATAACGTGTACAGTATTATTTTTTACTACATTTTGATTTTTCTTTCCTCTTTACTATCGCCTCGATTTACAATATCATTCATACGTCCTCCTCTAGTCCGTGGCAGTCTTACATAATATATCGAAGTATGCTCCCGCACGAAACCAACAAACAAAAAATACACGAAAACGAATTTTTTGTTAACGGTTTGCATGTCCACTATTCCCATTGTGTATGCGACTCTGTTATAACGACCTTCGATTAATTCTATCAAAATCACAAAATCCTCGTCATATACGTTACTTATTCTTCGCATTAAATACATTCGAAATTGTTTCACTACATTGGTTTCACTTATAGCACGAAATCACGTGACACTATAATATTATAGTATGGTGCGTAACATAATAATTGTATGATAATATATGTAAAAGGTCGTTGAATAGAGAACGAGAAATTCAAACATTTATATTTTATAAGTGACCGTCATGTCTGTCAACGGAACATTTTTCGAACAGGTGAAATGACCGTCATCATAATATATTTTATGACAAAAAAATATTTATATGAATTCAGAAATAAATGAATAGTGATTACATAATATAATAGACATTGTTAATTAATAATTTATCATTTTTGACAGTAATATGATTCAGTATGAACAAGTTAATGATTATTGCTTTATCGGCTGTATGACTATTGTCAATTGAGTCTCTGTAGATTAAATCTTTTGTAATTTCATGAAAGCGCATTTCTATGGTATTTGCACGTTTATACTTTATGTTTTCTCGCTCCAAGTTACTACCCGAGATCACTAATTCATCGAAACAATTTTTTTTTTTTGATATTTTTAATTTTTTTTTATTATTTACATGAATGAAATAACTCGTGAAATACGTATATCTTAAACATAAATTCTGTGAAATTTTAAAACCCTAATTTGTAATCATAATCTGCGCGCGTCAAAGGGCACGCGTAATTACGACGAAGCTAAAACAATAATGCGTTTATGGTGCCCTTATAATACGTTATTATAATTGTAATGAATAAATGTGTGATGTATGTAAATATTTTTCGTGGAGCAGTGTGCGTGTTTCAGTGTAACCTGCGACCTAGTGTCGGTCACCCTGCGGCACCCCCGTCGTACTTCCGGCCGGAAAAAAACCATAGACGCGTGGCGTAGAAGTTTCAGGAAACGCGCGAAAGGACCGGAATTCGTTTGTCATTTTTTGCCATGCAACCTACTACAGCTGCAGCCATCGTCAGTAATAATAATTGTGTTCGATAATTGTTTCGTCGAGGACGATTTTCCGCCATGCGGTGACTAGTGTACGTATAAAAAACGAAAACTATGAACGCGCTGTAATATTCGCCGACTCTCGCGCGATCCACACACATCACGTCATCATGTGGTCCGACTCTGGACGCCACCACTGCAATAACAGTGCGTCGATAACATCGATAGCCGTCTCTGTGCTATTGATTGTCGGACAAGTCCACGTAAGTGTGTTCATTTATAGTTAAAGACAATCAATGATTTGTGTTTTTTATTAATTTTTTTTGGAACGTCTAAGATGACGATTCTTTTCTAGTGAAAAATGTGTTTCGATAACGTGTGAATCAAAAAAATGAATATTATAATATCATTATAATGGACACAAACTTATCAAAATTCTCTTACAATTTTCAACGAAAGTATTCGGACTTAACAGTTAACCAGATTATCATGATACTCATTATTTTCAAACTAAGCTGAAGATAAAAATAAAAATTAATACTCGGGTCGACCGAATTGGGCAGATTTGAAATTTTTTACATGCCGGATCGGGCTTTTATGAAAAATACTCGACGACCCGTGCAGGTCTCTAATAGGAGAGGTATATATAGCTAATAACCGTGTTCATATACCTATACGGCTATACGTATAGCAGATAAGACTTATCGCCGGTCATTTACCGGCCATAATACACCACCACACCCCTCCATCGTGTAAACGTATTATTATTATCGTGCTTGACGAGCGAGGGTTTATTTACTATTATTTTTTCCACTTTCCTTTATTCTTTTCTTTTTTTACCGAACGTTCACGGGTCCCTAATATTTTCTCTCAACGTATCGACATTTTTCACAACGAATAACACACGTATTATGTAAATCACACGCCATCCCACCACAGTAAAACGCTGCTGCGAGCAACTCGCGCCATAACTATAATATTTCGATATATTTTTTAGATTCTGAGTGAAACGAGGAATCTATTGATTTTACCATGATGTGTGTTTTATTTTTGTTATTTTTTTTTGTGTTTGTCAACAACTTTTCTCTTATAAAACATGGTACTATCAAAAACTTCTCGGGAGGTTTACGGTTCTAAATGGCATCTATAGTTGGTGCATTGGAAAGTCATTTTTTAAATTTCCAAACAGTTTTAAAATTATAAGTGAAAAACTGACAAAAAACGGCAAAAATTACGGCACACTTGTTTTCGACTATATCTAATTTTTATTTTCATCGTAAATCAAAAAGTATTATTCGCAAAGACTTGAAATTTTCACTGAATATTCTCTAGAGTTAATATAAATGTCAAAATAATAATTATAATAATTATAACATGATACTATGTGATATGATCTCGACAGATCAGTGCTGAAAGACTTCCAAATTATCCAAAATACATAACGCACTACTATACAAATTTTACTAAACTAAACTATATTAATTTGGCCAGAGTATAATTTTTTACCAAGTCCAGAGAGTCGTCGACGTTATAATTCAAACCACAGTGTACGCAGCACACGCACTTGTGGGTACGTGAGTCACTGGGAGTCAGGTGTTAGTGGTTTTTTAATAACTCAAAATATGTTTTGATCGGAACGACACGTGTAGGATCAAAAATCTATTTCGTATTCTATCCGAACTGAAATTGAATATTGTTTTGGCCGAAATAACGTGAATTCCATATCGAATGATAACCACCATTGGCCCATAATGCGATATTGTGTTACAGAGCTTAAAATGCAGAACGATTGATCATTCGAGACACCAAGGAGAATTTGTTGACTTGGCGGAACAGTGTAAAAACATGACCACAGGCGGCGGAAACCGGTCGATGGAGAACGATTACTCCTCATTGTCATCTGCCAGCGGAAATGGTGACAATAGCAGGAACGAGGGCAGAAGAAACAACGATGGCAGGAGAAATAGCGAGGGCAAAAGAAACAATGAGGATAGGAGAAACGACGAGGGCAGGAGAAACAACAATAGAGAATTTAATGTGGCCCGACAGGACTTCAGTGCCGACGGATCCGGCAACCGTGGTGACAACTATAACCGTGGAGACAACAACAACCGTGGTGACAACAACAACCGTGGTGACAACAACAACCGTGGTGACAACAACAACCGTGGTGATAACTACAATCGTGGTGACAATTACAACCGTGGTGACAATTACAACCGTGGTGACAACTACAATCGCGGTAACGGCGGTGACCGCGAATTGACGTCGTGTGACGTTCAACCACAACAATATTTTGTGAGTACAGTATTTGTTCTTATGACGTATACGTCTCCAATTGCACAGCAGTAATACTCGTAATTAGTTTTTGTCCGATTTTTTATTTTTTATCACATTGTCCGATTGACAATTATGTACCGAAACGTTGTGTTATTTCTTACCGAGATTAAGCAATCACAAATTAAATTCGTTTTTTATAGCATTGACACAGTGCATAATATATAGATATAATAAATGACTTCCGACTTAACCTTTGTGTGCGTATGTATATGTGCAACGCACCATGTAATTTAATGTTTAGTGTGACCCAAGCAATGCGGTTTTTATCAGAATTGAACAATCATGAACACAATATTATCAGAGGTTCCCAAATTGTGGGTGAAGATTACATTTTGGGCTGCTCGCGAGACGTTTTCGCGAAATCGCAACGACAACAGTTAATTAGTGAAATATTATTGTTAGGCAATCATCCTAGATATGATAGAAAACTGTTGGGATGATTTACCTCGCTCAGTTGTATACACAAGTATTCGGAATAGAAGTTAAAAACTATTTATTTTTGTAAATGCTATAAATTGGAATGCGCATGAGTTTCAACCACATATAGACTACCTATATATGTACTATCTCTGCTTATAGTGCTTATACGTCGACGCTCCATATAATCCCACTTTTCAGTTCAACACATTAATTTCACGTACTGCGGTGTATGCGAGAGCGCCAATGTCAGAGTTAACGAAATATTATCTGATAATATGCAATGATTAACAGTAGGTATTTCGCAAAAACCCGGGTTTTCCGTGTCGTTAAAATAATGTATGATGACTTTCAAGCGTCGAAAATTATTCAGCTGCACACATACATACACATAATTACGACGCGATTTAATAGCATATTATTTTATGTCGACAAATATTTATTAAAATCCGTTCAAACGATTTGAACGAAATAGTGTATTATTCTGCCACGGGGTAACGCGCGAGGCCATAAAGCCCATAATAATAACCTATTACCTACCCGCAGCGCTTTTAGTCTCATATTTTATTATAATATTATGTCGTGCGTTTAGCGTTACGGTGATTCCATTATTTGCGCATAGACAAAAACGAAACATATTTTTTTTTATTTACAGCCAACACATCGGAAAAGGTTATTGTTAATAAATAACTTCGATTACATCTATGTCGAATCGATTTAAAACGGTGTTTAAAACTACATACAAGTACATAAACTGCACCGTTTTGTAACAGGAGAATCGCGTTTTTGTAAATACACATAGTTCTCACGTCGAATTACATATTAAAATATTTATATTATCTATAATGGCAAATAACATATTACACGAATTAATAGTAATATATATATTATTATATATGATACACAAACTGTGTGTTTTAACTCTGGTTTTATTGTACGATGCAGGAGGACACTAATTTCGCATGAGGAAATATAAAATGTTCACTTGAGAAATATAAAAAAATTTTGTCGAAGATATTTGCAAAAGTTTATGTATTATTTTATAACGTGAAAAGATCCAAGTGTTACAAAAAAAAATATATATATATACCTATAGGCGACGATGAGAATGAATTGAAGATGGAGGAAAATGAGATACGAGGAAAAGATTGAGATGATGGAGATATAAAATCGGCGCGTTTTGACAGAGATCGTTTTTATTACGGAAATAATATGAAAATATTCGATATTGATGTATTTTTTTTTTTGTCGTGCAGGGCCGACAGAAAAACCATAGACAAGGAAGTTCGTATTATCCTAGTGTAGATTACGACGCGAAACAATCGAATTCCAACAACGGACAATGGACAAGACGGTACCGCAGGGACGCCAATAATAATAATAAAAGTGGTCGTCGTCGTTTGAAGGCGACGGCGGCGAGCAGTAACAGACTTTTGGGAAACAATCGTTTCAGAAACGTGACAAAAAACGGAGAAAACCAAGCCAAAGGATCGATCCTTGACAAAATGGATGCCGTAAGTGATGTTGTTTATAATATTATTCGACCGACGTTTATGGAATATCGAAAATACTATAAAATACGCGTCCAGCGCGAACCCGGATTATATAAGGAACGGGTGGATCCGGGGTGGGTGGGCACGTCCCTGAGGCTCATTATTTTGTCATTCGAAAATTGTGTGCTGCAGTGGTCGTACGTAATATTTCTCCTTTTTTTTAAACTCAATAACCTTAAATTATTTTCCTATTTTTTTATCCTATTCGAATATTTTCTTATATTTCCTCTAAACTCGCAAACTCGTAGACTAAAGTTAAGTCGGTTCAAAAAAAAAATAAATAATACCGTAAACATATACTTATAGAGGGTTTCATCTCCTCAGGTTTTCAATACTGATTTTAATGGATCTATTAATAATAATAACTATAAACATAAAAAAAAAATGATAGAAAAAAAGAGTATTTATAACGGGAGGAGCTTAAAAAGTACTAAACAATATAATAACACATTATATTGGGCCTGATAATAGGAATTATTAATAATATTACATATTATATTGATGAAATAATAGTATTTCTAAATAAAAACTGTACAAACGTAAAGGTCTAAAATATTTTGTACGCTAAAATAACAAAATTCAGTTGGTGCTACCTATTACGTCAAATAAATGTGCTTATTTAAAATTAATTTATTTTATATAATTTTACAGTGCACTATACATTGCGTGTTCAATCAATTAGAAATGGTAAGTTTTATAAATTAAACCATCCGTTGTTTGTCAAAAATAAATTATAAATACATGTTACTCAAACATTATTGTGATTAAGATTACTTTTGCCAACCACTAACACAATAATTCCATGCTGTTAAAATTTCGCAACATCGATAGAACGTATTCATTCATGTTAACAACACAAACGGCCGTGGACGCACCCGGGATTTTCTTTATAGAGAAGACTAGGTTAGAAACAAATGGAACACGATTTGTAAAAAATGAAAAGATTCTAGACGAATTAGATTTGTGACCTATATCGCGGGCAGGGAGGTTACCAAGGTGGAAATTAGTCAAATAACAGATTCTAAACGTGGTTTTTTTTTGACACTCCGACGACAGTCAACTTCTACTGAACGATGATTTTATCATATATTTTTTTAATTTTTAACGGACAGCTGAATTCGAATTCTCGTCCGGACAAACCGTCGATAGTGAACATCATGACCAATCAAATAAAAGACGTAGAACTGAAGGAATTCATACAAGACTCCATCGACGAATGCTTCGACACTCTCGAACTCGGTAAATACTTTTTAAATTTATGACGTCAAAGTTATCTAATGAACATAAAACTTTTGAAACACTCTGTTTCGCCTTTCCTAGTACGTATACAGCGTAATAATAGACTTTAAACCTGTGTTTTAGATTCTCATAATACCAAATGCGAATTTTCGAAAAACTTTGCGGTGTGCATGGAGAACAAAGCGCAAAGGGTAAATATCGTCGCGCACATGATTCTAACTGAAAATAACTGTTATCGGTAGTCGAAGTGACTCAAAATAAGTGGAAGGATGCAAGTGTATTTTTTGAAAATACTAAGGCCCGATGCACACGTGAGGTTTTCAAACGCGCGGTGCCGCTGCGGTACCGCGTTTGCGTTTTATGTGCTACTCATAAAGTCATAACTATAGAGTATAGATTGACAATGCACACGAACGCGCGGTGACGCTGCGGTACCGCGCGGCATCTAGCGGGCAGAGTCTAAATGGCCTACGCGCAACGGCCGCCGAAGAAAAATAATCGTAGCCACGGCGGTCGAGCTCAGCCACGACGGTAGAGCTCGGTCACGACGGTTGGGCTCGGCCACGGTGGTCGAGCTCGTCCACGACGGCTGGGCTCGGCCACGACGGCCTCTCTCCGTGTACAGACAACCGTCTAGACTAGAGAGAGAGAGAGAGATACCACCATCTCCCCTGTGCAGAAGACAACGGGAAACCACTGAACAACGATCCCTCTCCTATGTATACAGACTATAAGACTGTCAAACCAACATTACCGTTGTAGACTTTAAACAAAAAAAAAAACTAATAACGATAATTATTTGCAAATTTAACATCAAACCGAGGGGCGAAGCCCGGGTAACGCCCGCTATATGCGATATTTTTAGATTACATAATTAAATATATTTACACAGAACGTTAACAATCGTCCCAGCTTTGCGGGATTTTTATTCGATGACAAACTATAATGACGACCCGGACGATACGGGAGACGTAAACGATAATCATATGTATAAGGTACTCACGGGACGTCCGCCATCTTTTTTTTCTCGGCCCTATTTCACGTTTGATCTACGCCGCTGTTTTCGACATTTCGCGCACTTCACTCGCGTACGATTTTATTTCCGTCACACCGCGGCGGCGGCAATCGAGATCGAAAGAAAAACGTTCGCGCACTTTAACGATCGTTTAAACGATTAACTAACGACGAACAATTCGCGGAAAACACGGCACCACTACGCGACGACGACGACGACGACGACAACGGCGAGAGACTAAACGGCCTACGCGCAACGGCGGCGGAAGAAAAATAATGGTAGTCATTGACCGTGGTCCAAACCCGTGTACCACAGCGGCCGAGCTCGGCCACGGTGGTCGAGCTGGGCCACGGCGGCCGCCATCTTGTTTTTCTCGGCCCTATTTCACGTTTGATCTACGCCGCTGTTTTCGACATTTCGCGCACTTCACTCGCGTACGATTTTATTTCCGACACACCGCGGCGGCGGCAATCGAGATCGAAAGAAAAACGTTCGCGCACTATAACGATCGTTTAAACGATTAATTAACGACGAACAATTCGCGAAAAACACGGCACCACTACGCGACGACGACGACAACGGCGAGAGACTAAACGGCCTATATAGGCGCAACGGCGGCGGAAGAAAAATAATGGTAGTCATTGACCGTGGTACCAGCCCGTGTACCACAGCGGCCGCCATTTTGTTTTTCTCGGCCCTATTTCACGTTTGATCTACGCCGCTGTTATCGACATTTCGCGCACTTCACTCGCGTACGATTTTATTTCCGACACACCGCGGCGGCGGCAATCGAGATCGAAAGAAAAACGTTCGCGCACTATAACGATCGTTTAAACGATTAATTAACGACGAACAATTCGCGAAAAACACGGCACCACTACGCGACGACGACGACAACGGCGAGAGACTAAACGGCCTATATAGGCGCAACGGCGGCGGAAGAAAAATAATGGTAGTCATTGACCGTGGTACCAGCCCGTGTACCACAGCGGCCGCCATTTTGTTTTTCTCGGCCCTATTTCACGTTTGATCTACGCCGCTGTTATCGACATTTCGCGCACTTCACTCGCGTACGATTTTATTTCCGACACACCGCGGCGGCGGCAATCGAGATCGAAAGAAAAACGTTCGCGCACTATAACGATCATTTAAACGATTAATTAACGACGAACAATTCGCGAAAAACACGGCACCACTACGCGACGACAACGACGACGACGACAACGGCGAGAGACTAAACGGCCTACGCGCAACGGCGGCCGAAGAAAAATTAAGGTAGCCACTGTCCGTGGTCCCGGACGTGGTAACGTCTGTTCCATACTCAGGTAACGTACGGTTCGTCGAGTACCAGCCCGTATACCGAGGTCAGTATGCACCAAATTCGAAAACGCGGTATAGAATGCTTTTCGTTTACATATATTTCTTTTTTCCATGACTTTCGGCATATTATTATTCAGACACCGAGTACAAAAAAATTGCATCACCGAAGTGACGGCGGGAGCGTCATGCGTTTGGGCGAACGGCCAAATAATAACCCGTAATATAGAAATAATGTTATTGTTAATTCCTACAAATTTTGTTAATTTCTCAACGTGTTAGAGCAAGATAAAATATTAGTTATGCGTGTGAACTTAATAATTTTAACGGTGTTACTGCAATCGATCGGTTTCGCCCGAATACTGGGAAGAAGAACTCAAAAACGAAAAATTGGAATTGCCCCGAATCCCTTCCTGGATCGCCAGGAAGTCTGAATAGTGATTTTTGGGTCATCTTCGTGATGATAATTATTTGAGTACTTAATATCGAACCCGGGGCGTAGTCCGGGTAACGCCCGCAAGTCTTTGTATATAATTATAGGCAAGGGTGTATTATTTTAGACAAAATAAGTGAAAGAAAAAAAAAAGTAAAGAAAGAAAAATGTAAATAAAAATAAGTGAAGGGATGCCATCCCCCGTATCCCCCCCCCCCCCACTTCGACCGCTAGGTGTTATAGTTATATGATTATGTTTGCAACAAGAACGCCATATGGCAGTAAATAAAATAAGTCATTTTTTTTTTGTTTTTCATCTCAGAACTGCGACGATTGGGACGAGAACTCGTCTACGAACAGAATGAACTCGGCGCAAGACGGAAACAGCCAGCAAGACAAACGAAAAGGATATTGAAAAAGTTTCTAGAATATATCAACGCCACACCGTCGCGATCGATTAAATTATTTAAAATATTTATTTATTAATTTATTAAACATTCGAGTCGTACTAATAACTTTGGTTTACTTTTATGAAACAAATTTTCCTCAGATACCCTCGATATTGTCCCTGCAGCACAGTGTAAATACGTTATTATACTTGAATAAGATAATGAAATATTCTCAAGTTTTCAAGACAAATATAAAGCAAACTTTTACAACCACGAATAAATATTCTCAAGAAATGAAGACACTACGCGAATATATTTTCTACATTGCAGGTATTATTGTTCTTAGAAAACTCAAAATTGTAGAAAGACGATAAACGCAAATAGAAAAATAACTACCGAGGATACTATTACAATATTCGTTCAGAAATACCAACATACTATTATTAGTGTACAGACAAGATGATACATTAAGATTTTCATTGTTAAAATTTTTATATTATTGTGATTCATATTAAACGGCAAAATAACATGATGTAATCAACATAACATTATTTTTTAATTATTTATTCAGACGATAAACCGGATAAACTGATATCTGTTTGGTATTCAGATGAGACTATAGTAGTGTAACATTATTTAGCAGCACTCTAGGCTACGGCCCACCTCGAAATGACCGATTTATAATAATATAACGTTTGTTATAATAAATAATTGTAATTTTTAAGTATTAGAGGACACTCCCTCAACACTCGCGGACGATGGAAGATTTACACGACAAACAAATATAGGTGTATATAATAGGTACTTACCGACGATATTTCCGCCATTTTTTTTCTCCTCGACCAAATTATCTGCCGTTTGTGTTCCGATTGTACACGGAAGTACTCGTGTATGACATACGATTTTATTGCCATCACGTCTCGTACGCTTCAGTTCTTGCCAGAGCACAATATTAATTAATTGAGAATATCCGCACTGACGGGTTATTAAACGAAAAAATACGGTATGAAACTCATTAGGTCCGACATTACTATTCGACGAAAACAACGAGACTACAGCCAATGTCGCGTATTGTCATTCGTAACAGTTTGTGAAATGGTCGCATGATCACGATTGGAATTGTAGGTTACCGGAAATCCATGGAAAAAACAAACTAACATGATGGCGGGGGGTGAATTGATAAAAGATTTAAGCCCGGGAAAATTTAAAATTTAACGGTTTCTAGATAATTTTTTTTACCGTACTTTCACGAACTTGACTACAAAAGTCAAATATTTACTGTACATTTATTAAAGTAAACAATTAATTATAATATTTATATATATATATATATATATAGTATAATCTAGTTTTTTTTATAGATATATATCTATAGCTATATATAAAAGGCGATTTGTATGTTTGTTCTTCTTTTACTCCTAAACTATTCGACCGATTGCAAAGAAACTTTCGTCGCGGGTTTAAGGCACCCCGAGAAAGGTTTCTATACTATGACGAACAAAATTAAACGAAATGATTTTCAGTTATAAAAAAAATAAATATTTTATAACATGTTTTTATCGGTTTTTATTATTATTATATTAATTATTTATATTATTTATTTAATTTATTTACATGTAGACTGATCAAATAAATCTGAAGTATCCATGAAAAATTATTATATTTTATTGTAATTTCATATTTATATCACATCAGTTCAACATTATTCGTATACTCTTTTATTTCGTTTTTGTTTAGTAATAAACTAATAAATAAATAACTAATTACAGGTAATATTAAATATATACAACATAAATATAAACACATTTCAATATTAACTATACCTTGGTATATAATAATATTATTTAATATTAGAATATAAACTATAATATAAACTATTCATGGAGGAAGCCGGGTAATTCAGTTAGTATTTTATACAATTCTCAAGGAAGTTTAATTTAATATCAAACAATAATATATTTTGTTATCTATTGTTATGAATGGTAAGGAATAATAATAGTTTCAGTATGTTAGTGGCATTGTTTAAAGTCTTATGTCATGCTATTTTAACTAAAATAATATGTTTAAATTACAGATTAATCTGAGTAACAAATTTTTATATCAAATTTTCAACTTTTTATTTATTTTTATTTTTTTGGCATCGAGATAATATCCGATATCAATTTTATTATGAATAGTGTACACAGCACATATGTAACACTAAATGAACATTAAATACCTGTGTACAATTAATTGTTCTGAACAAATATGTATGATCACTTCATGTTATAATACTAATGATAATATTGATTATTTAAAAGGTATCACATATCAGTTGAGCTTTAAATTGAAGAATTGTAATTTCTAATTAATATGTATACAATTATGACCAAATCCAATATTTTTTGTGAATAAAAATAATATAAACAAATTATGGTTCAATGTTTTTGATTTCGTAACAATGTAAACTTTGCTATTTTATTTAGCACAATGGCACACATTACTCTTGGAAAAATGTGGCAAGCTGCTACCCTAGCAATTTATTGGATGGTTGGGAAGATTTGAGAATAAAATTTAAAATATTTGGTCATCTATATTCATAATCATATTGTCATGGGGTACTCAGACCTTTCTTACGTGCCCACTTAACACTTAAAGCCTTAAAATAAATATATATGAAACTAAATTATATATAAGCAACTGTTTCTGAACAGAGTGTTATTATATTTCCATGCTACACTTAAAAAATGATAATGTGTGCCATTGTTTTTGCAATTATGGCCTAGAACCGTAAAAATTATATTAAAAAATTATGTCTGTTTTATTAACATAGCTTTATAAACTTCTTATTGGAATCATTATAAAGATTTATCAAACTGTTGGTTACAATAAATGCTACATTTCCAATCTAATTTCATAATTAGAATTAAAATTCTAAATTGATTACAGACATTTCTTCAAAATAACACTTAATCTTTTAACTACATCTTCTAGTAGACTGGAAGCACCAATACGGAATAGACTCGCCTTCAACCAATCATTTCCTAGTTGATTTTTCACCAACATTAGCCAGTCAAGTGCTTGTTCATTAAATTTTATTCCTCCTGCAGGCTTAATGCCCACCTATTGAAAAAAAATATCATTGTTTTAACTGAATAACAAATTCCTACAGATGACTATTAATAATATGATAAATATGTATACCTGGAAACCAGTTTTTTCAT
Organism: Drepanosiphum platanoidis; assembly: GCA_948098885.1. NCBI lineage: Eukaryota > Metazoa > Arthropoda > Insecta > Hemiptera > Aphididae > Drepanosiphum > Drepanosiphum platanoidis. Next base: position 16,219,422 of record OX402534.1, on the reverse strand, counting down.
GATAATGTTTGATTGCTTGACACATTACTACACCATGATGTAATGTTGCATTTTCGGCTTCTTTTCCTGTACATAGAAATAACAATAATTAATAAAAGATAAAAAAGTAGTTGCAATAATCGTTATTATAATACTCTAGGCAGGCAAGACCTATTTATTTATATTATTTATACATTTAATAGTTTTGATAAATCATTTTATATATTCAATAATACTTTGTTATTATTATTTGAGTATTAACCCCAAACATTATTTATTTTGTATTATATTTTTGAAATTTAAAAAGGTTATTAAAGTTTCTATTAGTTTATTAAAGCTATTGATTATTTTAAAATCAATAATAAAGCTCTATACTGTTGTAAAATGGTAATACACCGTACACAGTGTTGTGATCGCAATTTTTTTTTCTTTTTTTAGCAATGATTTTATAAACCTCAAAGTTAATTATCATCAATTAATTTCTAATGCCAAGCCAAAGATAATGATACATGAATGAACACGGTAGAAAAGAAAATTTAACAGTAAACATTTTAGTGTAATTATGTGTGTATAATTATGATTACACATACCAGTAGAAGTTTTAATGAAGTCTGAACCAGCCATCATAGCTACCATAGCTGTTTTATAAATAGTCTCATAAGATCCTAGTTCAGTGACAGATAAAATTGTTTTTAATGTAACATTTCCATTAATGCATACACTTTTGATTGCACGCAAATCATGATACAATTTTTCAAAATGACCACTGATTGCTAGTCCACGATCAATTACAATATCAATTTCTGCTGCTCCATGTGAAATAGCGTATTCCACTTCAGTTATTCGACAGCTTAATGGTACTTGGCCCATGGGAAAACCTCCAGCAACTAAAATTAATCAATATTAAATCAAAATCTAAGGAAAATATTTATTCCATTTGTACTTACCAGAAGCAATGTCTATATGTTCATTTAGAAACCTCAATCTCTGTACAACATCAGATATACGCACAGAAGATACACAAACTGTTGCTGGCGTTAATGTACTATCATTGAAGTATTTATCCAGTTCACAAGAATGTTTGGCAGTCTTATTTTCTATATCTGTTTTAAAAGATGATTTGGCATATCTTAAAGCCTAAAACAAACACGTATATTAGTATTATTATAAATTAAATACAACTCAATTCATTTTTAAGTTTTTAAGTAAAAATGTTCAACACAAAATTATAAAACATAATAATTTAAAAATAAAAAGATGCTATTCTCAAAGTCATAATATCTGATGAAATTTGAAAAAATATAGGTTTTACTCAAATATATATTATACACTTTGTATAATTAAAAATACAAAAATTGCTAGAGTGAATTTGATAATTTTAATATTTTACATATATTTTAAAATTGTAATGACATACTTTAATGTTAAAATATGAATCCTGATTTGCTAGTAGTAACATTTAATAGTACTTAACAAAGTTTTTGAAAAATAAAAATAATATTATAATTGATCAAATTATTTCTCATCGACTTATTTAATGTAATATTTAAGAGAATGTTCCTTTTTATAAAAGACATTTTTATATTAACCATGTTAATCTAGAAAACGATTAGTTTTATATATTTTACCATTAAATAAAATATTTGTATACATATTTTAACTTTTTAATGCAAACAAATCCTGGCAAAATACATCATAATTAATTTAACATTGAAAAACATATTCTATATTATATTATATTTGTATTATCCATGTTAACTTGGGAAGTTAGAAAATTATAACACACACTATATTATAAACACACTATTACTATCTCAATAATTACTATAAAAAAATATACACACATTATTTTTCAATCGAAAAGTTTAATTTGACGTGATAACGTATTAAACATGTTCGAATTATAATCTGATGAAATATAATTATCATACTATTTCGGTAAAAACGCAGATAACGACGGGTTATCACAGCACTGCAGGCGGCGCGAATCACGCGAATGGCACTTGAATTTTCCGTTTCCGATTGAAATGTAAAATGCGACGCGCGGCACGTGAATGTTCCGCCGCGGTGGCCGTGTGGTCGCGTGGCCGCAATGATGGGACAGAACTCCGGATACCGCGGTCGCGGTCGTCCGTCCGGAGGTCGTTTAAAAAAACGTCCGTTAAAAAATAGAAATTACTTTCCATGAATTCGTAAATTATTAGCCAATGGGCTGTTCGTTTTTTTAACCGTTTCGATTGACGCGGGGGCGGATTGGTTTTCGCTTTCGTTGTTCTTGTTTCGGTCTTCGTCGGTTCGCGCGTATGTCCGAACGTGTCCATGTTTCGAGAATTTTATGCCGACCGCCATAATCTCGTCTCACTGTTTTCAAAATTTCGTTTCGCGGCGATGGTAATAGTAATTATCGACGAATAATCGCACGTCTCACGGCGGTCGCGTGGGCGTAACCAAATTATTTGTCGCTTAAATACTACCGTACCGTCGATATTTTCGTGTTTAGCGTATTTTTCGTCTCGTTCGCGTTCACGGTGCGCCTTTCGCCAAAACGGTTTGTGAATTTTACCGTCCGCAATTTTTGTTTTTCGTTTTTTTTCGTTTCGAGCAATATTTTCCAACGTTTTAATTTGTGTGTACATAACTGTGTAATTAAAATATAACATTTCTTTGCGACAATTCGCGATCGCTTAAAGCGGGCCAGCCACAATGGATGCATCACATTCGTTCATTATTGTATTGCGATGCCGCCACAATCAAACCTATATTCGAGGTAAGGGTTAATCATTATAATAATAATATATGATTCATTTGTATTTATTCAAACAGCCGACTTATTTATATTTCGGTTGTGCCAACGAGGCAACATATTATTATTATTATTATTTAAGTACATGATTATTGAAATTATTAGTACTCGTATATTACACTGAATGACTGAATAATTATTATTCTTTTTACCTATTATTAAAACATTATTATCATGATATTTACCATATTGTATTATCCGTGTGTAGACGAAAAAAATAGTAACGGTTTTATTTATTTTTTTAATTTTAATATGTGCGTATACTCACTGGCACTACTAAGCTAAATTGGGCCCTAGTGTCATTTTGAAGGAAAGGCCCTATAATTTATGGTTTTTACAATAATATACATTTAATAATGAAATTCAACTTGGAATAGTGTCCATTCATAAACTATTAAGTAGCAAATCTAGTCCTTTTCTGGTGAAAAACAATATCTGGTCTATAAGGTGTCTTTATGATAAAATACACCTTTTAATAATATGATTGCTCTTAATATTTTCTTCAAAATGTATTCTGTTGGTTGGATAATTATTATGTGTATTAAAATAATAAGAAGTAAAAAATAATGACCAATATAATAGGTACTTATATATTAAAATAGATACCTATTTACTATTCAATATAACCAAATATATAATTAGTAATTACATTATACTTTTTACAGTTTATTAATAATGTTATCTAACCCAGCCTATATTTATTTAATCCAGACTTGCACTTTGCACTTTAGTAAAAATTGATGGGTAGTAGGTAATATAAACATATAATCTACTATAAATTAATATTATTTTGTATAGTAAAAAAAAAAAAAACAAAAAAATTGTCATAAGTAAATAAAAACTCATAAATTCATAAAAAATTTAATAATTAAATATATTAAGTATTTAATTTAATTAAAACAATCTAGTGTATTTAAAATTAACAATGTATGATAAATATATATGTAATTAAATAAAAACTTGGCCTGAAGTATAAGTTTGGTTTGTAATATACTCGTACTGTAATACACAGTTTCGATTTCAATAATTATTTTTTTATTATGTATTTATTTGATATTGTTAATTGTGTATATATTAGCCAGTTGTATTTAATATATATTTTACTAAATGATTATATATCAACAATATAGAAAAATGTTTAATTTTAATTTACTTGAAGTAGAATCATGTATATCAAATAAATTATCAATTTGAATCTCAGGTTTTCGGTATCAGAGGTAATCCATCATTTGAAACATTTAATTCTGAATCTTATTTATTATTATTATATAATCTTATTTATTTATCTTAGTTATTATTATAAATTTACATCATGTAAATTTTAAAGTATTTAATGTTTGTTGCCAGAAATATTTTTTAAAGGTTTATGGATTTCAGTTCTCTATAAATTAAAATATATATTAGTAAAAAAGTCCTTTGCTGCTTTTGATTTTAAAAGAGAAAAAGGTGGTTTTTAAACAATATGAAGGTGTAGGGAAATTGTGCCTATATGTCAAAAACTTGAACGATTCCAAGTTGTTGCCTCCCCAAAAATTTAATGCTAGAACCGCTACTGGTATTAGTAAGTTAATTGAAGAAATATTGTCGAAAATATATTAATAATAATAATAAAGTATTATTAAATATACAAAATTTTTTATTCAAACTATTAAATATATGAATAATTGTAATAAAAATACAAAATGATAGGTCTTGCCTGGAGTATTATAATTCAGTGATAATAATTCAATTCAATTCATAAAAGTATGCAATTTTCATCAATGTTTTCTTATAACGTTATTACGTAAAATTAGTGTCCGTAAACCTACTTTACAGACAACCTGGTTTTTTTTACCTTGTCTACAAGTGCTTCAATAGTTTTTTGATTGTCTGTGGAATTGAGCGAAGTGAGATCCATAACATGCAATATCAGTGCCAAATAAGAAGCTTCGACTTCGGGTAAAAAACCAATTTTAGTAAATCTACCACACTCATCAACAATTGTTCCAATTTCAAATTTTTCTAAGACATCTAAGTTTGTTAGCAACGATTCATCTAAAAATTACATAAATTGTATAATTTATTTGTTGTATTATGAATACTTACTAAAAGATTAGTTTTTTAGTAACTATAGATATATGACAATTGTTTTATATTATTTATTTTGAACTAAATATTAACACATTTTAAGTTCTCATACTTTCAACAGCAAATAACAATTATTCCTTATATCCAAAGAATTAAAGGTCAATAGATCAACACTACTAAGATAAGCCGCATTGGTATTAAGAGTTTAAATATTTAGATAACTAAATTTAGGCTTCTGTTAAACAATTTCTTTGAAATCAAATATTTCTCAACAAATATAAAATCAAATAGTAAGCTATGGTTAATTATTATACTCCAAAAATCAAAATAAACGAATTATGAGTCATAATTTATGACTAGCCATCTTGTACTATTTACAAGAGTGAATTTTGGTATAGACGTCAAGGGTTTTCTATAAGTGTAATTCTTAAACATTCTTATCAAACATTAGAGCCCTCGTGGATTTCAAATAGAATGTAATAGTATTCATAATCGATTATTCTTACCAAAAGTTATTCCTGGATTCGACATTGTTGGATATTATATATTGTGTGCTTCTATAATATTTTGTATAGTATGTGAGTTTAAACGGCCACCGATGACTGAAGCAACTAGTGATATGTCAAAAATCTACAAAAAAACTAGATTCAAATTGGCAGACGGTGACGATGATGCGAGAAAAGTGTACGAAAACGCGAGATGTATAGGTTAATCTTTAAAAAAATAATTTTAATAACTTTGGTTATGTTATAAATATTTTATATTTGGTAGTGTTCTTTCATATAACTTAATCAGTTCAAGGTAGTTCATCTACAAAGTTCAAATTTAAATAGCATAAGATAAAAGATGATAACATATTATATATTAACTGTCCGGTAGCGTGGTGGTAACGTTATCAGTGTAATATGATGATAACGAAGCGTCATTCATTGTAATATGATGATAACGAAGCGTCATTCATTGTGATAGATATTACCGAAAAAATAGCTGAAAACAATCCATTTTCTACGGTGATAAATGATAATATTTGTCACCATTGTCTTCAGAGTTCGTGTATTCTATTACGTGAGTTCATATTCCTCATTCCGTTATAAATACCAGCTGTCCAGACGCGGCTGTCATCCGGTTCTATTGATTCTAAAATTATTTATTTCATTTTGCAGCGTAACAGACAATTATTAATCCAACCGTTCAGTCAGTCTCTTGATTCACCATCGGCATACACCAACGCTAACCGAAAATATATATTTTCAACACATTAGTGCAATAGCTGTTTTTCGAGTTTTCACCTTCCATTTTCCGTGCCATTGAAGTAATTTTTCTGATCACGTTCTTCCAACGTACGATCGTAAAATCAAACTCGACAAATCAAAACCTACCTAACCACCAAACAATTGTTTATGTGAGTAAGTACGTTTGTTTGCAATTACTATTTTATGTAAGAGATACTAACAGTATTACTTAACAAGTAATACTTGATGCCAATTTAAATCAATTGTTTATTAGAGCGTATTTTAACTATTATTTACGTTAACTGTCAATCAATCCGTCTTGTTAAGTTTACAGAAGAGTATACATGTTTCCTAGTACAAATTAGTACACTTAATAGTTGAATTTGAATTTAATCAGTAAATTGCATCATTTAACCAAATTTATTTTTCAATTATACCTACCTACTTTTGTGATAGCATAATTATTTAATACATTATATATTTATTGCTCTTTAATTTATTGAGCAACAAATATGGAATAAATCCTTAGGTAATACAAACTAAGCTAAATACCTATACCTACTAAAGGAATTTGATATTTTAAAAATTATATTAAATATAATATACTACTTATACTTGCACTTCTATTTGAAACTAAAGTAAACAAAATGTACCTTGTATTTACTCAGACAACTTGTGATTTGATGTCATTCAGTGGTTGAATTGGTGGGGGCGCAAGGGGACAGAGCTATTCTTTATTTTTTTTCCATATTATAGCGTACCCCTTTATTATATTCGTCCCCCACGGGTTACATTTAGATTCATACGTTTTGGAACGCTAATTGTTCAAGTACTCTTAGAGTCCGTCCTTATTTTTTTATAATTCAACCACTGATGTCATTAGGTACTTCAATTTAAAATTGTAGAATATTAGGTTACTAATATTACTATAGGAATTACGCAATTTTATTAAATATTTAACATGATAAAAAAATTGTTTATATTTATACATTAATGTACCACATTATGTAAATATTTTGAATTTAAATACAATTAACAAGTACCTAATTTTACTTTTTAAATAATAATAAATATTTTTAAATAATGTCATAATGGCTCAGATGTTTATAAAATTGCATATTATTTTATTCTATTAATCCAGTTAAATGCTAACCTAGAAACAAATTTGATTTGTATTCTGGCTATTGAATCAAATATTACCTTTTTTATCCTACATATTATTGCATATTTCATCGTTTTGTGCTCAAAGTGCATAGTTTTGGTCTTTTGAATATACAGTGGACCTTTGATAACTTAAACCAGTCAGGGACAAAAAAAATTGAGTTATAGAATATATTTTTTTAGACAACACAAAGAAAGCCAAGGCATTCTTTCGAGTTATCAACAATTTGATTTATATACGTTCGAGTTATCAAGGTTAAGTTATATATACTTTATACATTAATTTCAAACCATATTTTTCGATCAATATTTTTTTCATTTTACTCTAATGATATTTTTAATTTATATACATTTATTCATAAGACATAAAAATGAAGTACCTAAAGGTATCTATCTACCTACCTACTTGAATTTGTGTTAACAGCATATAATTTATTTTTATTTTGTGTTCCTATGAACTAAGAATTTATTGAATTTATTCAGTTTTGTAAACTAATTAAGTATTTTATACCTACCTAATAATATCACTCGTTTCAAGTTTTAAGATAAATAATATTTTTTTTTCATATTTGGGTGCTTTTTTAGATTAAACTGCATATTTTATCATTTGTTTAGCATTTAAATACAGACATATTCAATTCATTTTAATTGCCTTCTCTACTACAGAGTTTTTCAAATTATTATTGAAATAAGTTGAGGAGAATAATTATACTATGTTGTAACATAAGAGTAACAATACTTATTGGCTATGCATACATTGATCTATAAAACATCATAAATCATTACACTTATACATGAATACACTTGAATATGACTATATAAGCATTAAACTATTATACTTCTATAGACGTCTGTAGTCTATAAGTACTTTAAGTTTTAGATAATATCACTCTCAGATAATACGATAGTATTTCTATTTTATGCTATGTGCTTAACATTTTTATCGTAAAATAATTAAAATTTAATATTTATCATTATTTTTTACTTGAGTAATTTATTCAGAACTCGTTGTATTAACTTAAAATACTGTTGAAAAAAATGTATTGGGTGGATAATGAATTTCATTGTTATTTATTCTATACAATTAATTATATTAATTATATGTTATAATAATTAAACACTACAACTCGTGATAAAATAAAATAAAGAATTTCAGTTTTTTATTAAAATGTATAGTGTATTGCAATTTCTTATGACAGTATAATATAATGAATAATTTATAATTTGTTTGATTATAATCAATATTGAATTGATTTTACTATATAACCTAATCTTATAAAAAAATTACTTGATTTTAATTTCGACACCGTTTATTTTCTTATTAGTATTTCAAATCATAAAAGAACAAATACATTTTTAAATTTTGTTAAAACAACATATAAGAAAAAAGTTTATAATACCCTTGATAAAACCAAATAAATTAAGAAACTTTTTATTAAATGTAAAAATTTTAATTTGATGATATGTGTTTATTGTTAAAAAATATATATTTTTTCATATACCAACAAATCTTTGTATCAATATATTCTTTACTCTACTTTACTTTTTTTCTGAGATTACTATTTGTTTTCATCAAATTAAACTAATGTCCTAGCATTCTTAACTTTTAAATTTTTACTTGACAACAATATAATTTTAGTGCCTACAATTCTGTACCTGTGTAAGTTGTTTATAAAATGACCAGTATTGGTCATTAAAAAATTAAATAATTAAAAAATTATAAATAATTACTTATTATGTTTGTGTCATAATTAAAGTACTATTAAAGTAAATAACATAGATACACAAATATTTAATGACTTTGCGATTAATTTTTATTAGGCACTTTTTTGGATATCCACATGGTGAAAAATATCACTATTGTGAATAGTACAAGTTCTACTGTATATTGTAAAAATACCTTTTTTTTATTATTGGATTATATTACTGAAATATTAATAACAAAATAAATTGCACCATAATGCTTTGAAATGACCATAAAAATCAAAATAACTACTATAAAGGAAAAATTAAATTTCAAAATTGATTTTGGTGTAATATAAAAACAGAAATAAAAATGTGTGGTTATGAGATCAAATTATATTAGCATACTAATGGGCAAGCCAAGTATTAAAACATTTAAAAGATCTTTATAATGTTAAAACGCATTTAAAATGAAATATTATTCACTCTGAATCATTGTACAATGAGACATATTTGTAGTTTGGTTAGAATTGTAGGTACTTATATTACAAAAAAAAAAAAAATGCATGTCATCAAAATCCTATCTCTGTTATTAATAAATAAATTATTAGTTGTATAGGAGATCATTTTAGTCGGATTCTCAGCGATAAAAAAATAATTCATTTTGTACAATATCACAACAGAATAATATAGTTTATACACTTATCTTGGAGACTATAGAATATATATTTGCTTACCAATAGCTTTAAAATATCATTCCTCGGACTATTTAATATGCTGTATAGTCTGATAGAAGTGTTACTTAATGAATAAATTGTTTTAAATATTATAGTTTCTTCCATACGCAATAGATATATTGATAGTTGATCAACAATTTGAAGGTAACATGGTTTTATGAAGGCGCCACTGGATTTTGAAAATAAAATTAAAATATCAAAAATTCCGACCCAAACTTCTCCTTGTTCAAGGTTCACTATTTGATTTTCTTATCTTATTAGTTATTGTTAGGCTGAATAAAATAATAATAAAATATTATTGACTTTAAATGATAATTTCATGATTATACAAGGTTAGTGTCTGCTTAGGAAATGATACTATATACATGTCTACGTGTCAGGCAATTGTCTCACCTTAAACAAGGTTCACACGTGTCAGCAAAATGTATTATTTAGACTGATTCATTTTTGCTGACAGTACTTTTTATTTAAAAATCATTCACACGGTTAATTTAAAATTAAGATATTTGATTCGTCGTTTTAATGACAGACAGTATATGATGTGTTAACACTTTTCAACTTGTTACCTATTATTAAAATTGAAATACGTTTTTAAACATATAGGACTAAGATACTCGAGATACGTTCACGCATCTTTTTTTACTCCTTATACTTCAAATTATTTTTTAATCAATCGATTTAAACTAGAAAAAGTTATACATTATACTTTAAAAATAATTAATAGTTACTTAAGCACTGAACCGAGAATCAAGTAAAAGAGTACTAGTTAGTCGAAAGTTTTGACTATCTCCTTAGAATGTCTTGGTTTACAATTGTCTAAAAATGTTTCAATTAATCATCATGCCACTTAAAAACCATTTATATAGTTGAACTTGAAAACTATTTTAAATTATAATTATTTTTGAAAATAATATATAATAATAGATTGTTGTTGAAATTTGAATCAACATTCATGACGCAATACTGATCATTCGAAATGACTAAAAGTAAAAATATGAATAGAAACGACTTCAGATAAAATATAAATATTAATGATTCAATCTAAATGATTAGTTTTATCATTGGTTAAGGAATCAATAGTGTTACTGACACGTGTCAACCCTGCTGGCCCCTGTAACTGCTGGGTGACAATATGACTGTAGCTTGTTTTATTTTGATCGTGTGCTATTTTATTCGTTTAACAATAATAGAGTTATAATAACTACGATCCAGTGGTTCTCAAATCAAGTGACACGCTACTTGAAAGTCAAATGACCAATTCAAATATAATACTATTTTTAATATAATTTAAATTATTATTTAACATACTGAAATAATATATCAATACTATTTTTATTGGAAGTATAATCAGTGTTTCCTGATGTATTATTATTTATTAGTAATCAAATGTTAATTTAATTGATATATTTTATTGCGATTATTGTAATTTCGTTCCATTATGGAAATGATATTATTGTTGTTTATTTGATGTGTATTTATTTTAATGTGTAACAGTGTTGTACATTATTAATTGTGGTAGTTAATGATAATATGTTATTTATTAGAACATATTTACTAAGTTTTTTTTAGCGATTGATTATCAAATGTGTGACCTGTGTGTATTTTTGTTTGTATTGCATAGTAGTGGTGGTCTATTGTAATCAGAGCCATTGTTATGTGCTATTCCAATGTAATTGCTATTATTATAAATAATATATTTATATCAAAGCCGTAATGGTCAGCTATTGAAGCTAATTCATGATGGGCCCGCCAATAATTAGTGAGTTCTCTAAGTTTTAATAAATTAAGTAACTTTGCAATAGAAGTTATGCGTCTGTGTCCGTCTTTTAACGCATTACAGAGTGCATAAATGCCACAATTGGACAATATTGTAAAGTTTACTATGTGTTATATCATCCTTATTATTGATGATAGTTAATGTTTCCTTTTGACATATTATTATTTATTGTATATTAGTTTTTTGGAATCTAGAGAGTATCATTTGCTTGATATTGGGCCAATTGTATTTATCTAGACGACATGCTATTGGAGAAATTGGTCCTTTTGGCTTTCCATGCATATTTTAAAATTTTCAATAGTTATTTTTAAATCTATGATTTTCGTTTTTTGGTAGTATTTCTATTTGGTCACTAAGTAATAAATTAATTTATTTGGGAATTGCAGACTTAGGGATTTAAGCGGGAGGTCTACAAAGAATAGTTGAATGCTTAGGGCTATGCCTTTACTCATTCCTAAATCTTCGGTATGCAATATGCTAAAGAACATTTCTCAGGTAGTCTAAAAATATTAATGACTTGCTTTGTTATGTTATTTATATTTAGATTACTTGTGTCATTATATATTTTTATTATTTTTATAGTTGTTTATTTGTGTTGTTATTTGAATTTTATGATTATGGTATGTTTTATACAACAGATTAATACCTGTGTTTTCATAAAAAGTTAATGCTTTTTGTATGCTTTGATGAATTGGGCCTTGTCTTCATCAATCCACCCATTTATGGCGGTCACTCTTTGATAATTTTTTAGAAAGGAGCTAATATGTCAGAAATTTGTCCGGAGTGAATGATTTCGGTTTAAAAAATGTCTTTTTGGTAGTTTCCTTTTGTTTGTTTTACCCCGGTCTATTAAATGGACAAAGTTTTGTTCTTCAAATGCGGTATAATATGTTGGTATAGATTCTCCGTTAAGGTATTGGAGTAGTCTTACTTTTAATTCTGAGACTGTTCCTACTGTAACTAAGCCTCTTATAGTAAGTTCAGAAATTGTTTGTTTTCTAGTAAACTAACCCCAGAAGTTAAAATGTGATATTTGGTAAAATTGTAAAGTTTTTTGAATTATCTAGTGACATTAGTCATTTACAGAATAATTTGATATATTTGTTTGATTAGTTTTTTTACTAATTGATTTATTTCATGGTTATTTATTTTTGTTTTATCAGAGATAGTTTTTTTTTACTTATTTTATTGATTTGAACAATTGTAAAATGTTTTGAGTTTACTTTTTAGTAAATAATTATTAAATTGGATTTTACTTATATTTGTTCATAATAGAAGTATGTTTCTTTAAAATATAAACATTGTATGTTTTTATTAATTTGAGTTTATTATTTATTTATTAGTAGGAAGTCTTGTGTCTTTTGGATTATTTTATTTGAAAAAAAATGAGTGATGTATGTATCTTTTGAATATTTAAATTATCCTTTAATATGTGCACTATTAAAATGTACCTATATAATGATATTAGACTGTTTACTATATCACTTGAAGTTTTTTATTATAGCTTGTGACTATCAGAGCTATTTGAAATAATAGCTTTCCTTCAATAGATACCAATTGAACTGAATTATTTTATTTAGTTGTCTGTATAAATGTTACTTTTTGTAAGTGATTTAAATTGTCTTATAATTTTTGTTTAAATTTGTTACGTTTTACATATATATCTTGTATATATTTTTTTATTTAACTGTTTTAAATAGTACAGAGTTCTCTTTTGTTTGGACTCGTATTATTTTTATTTGCATGTTTCATATTTGATTTTCTTTGATTTGGATTCTTTATTAGAATTTATGTTCTTTTCAATTATATTTTTAATTGTATGTTTGACATAGTTTGTTTTGAACTCTTTGTTAGAACTTAGAACTTATTATTATTTTATCATTTATTTATTAATTTTTTTTTATCTTTTTATGGCTATTAAACCAATGACAATAAACAGCACACGAAAAAATCTGAAATATATTTAAAAACACAAGTACAGTCGTCACTAGAGGTAGCTAAGACTGCACGCTGATGATGGATGGCTTTTTTATGCCAGATTTAGTGTGATTGTTACTGTCCTTGATTATGTTGTTTACTGACAGAATGTAAATTGATTTTACAAAGGTTTTATATACATTGTAACAATATATACATATATGCCACAATTCGGCATACATATGTGATATAAATAATTTGGTATATAAAGTATTTTTATAATAGCTTAATAAAAATGAAATTAATTAAATAAATTTAACTTAATAAAATACAATTTACAATAGGTTAATGTAGTCTGGGGTTTGTGATAGTGTGACATTTTTACTATCTATTTTTAGATATTTATGATACTGATTATTTAAGTAGGACAGTAAATTATCATCATTAGTCGTTACAATTAATCATATTATAATAATACTTTTGTAATATTACTCATTTCAAATTAAATAATACGTATTTTATTATATTATTATAATATATTAAAATATCAAATGTATTATATATTTTGAAAAGTGTCCTTTGAACAAATGTATTCAAGGGAGTTTCCCGAGTGCGTTCCGAAATGACCCTTTTTTAATGTTTCTAGTGCGTCCATAATAAGGTATCATCCGAGTGCGTCCCAAGAAAAAAAGGTCATATTTTTTACATAGCCCGAATGCGTCCAGTTCATTTAGAATTACCCAGGGTGCACCACGAGGAGGTGAACTGGCTTACACCCCAAAAATATTATTTTTAATATTAATATTATTATTTATATTATTATTATTAGAACTAGCTTACACCGTTAAGTTTAGGTGAGCGTACAATTTATTAAAACGTTTTTTGTTATTATTATATATTTATATAGGCTGGTGTTTCTTGATATTTCATTATTATTAAATTGTTTTATATTGTCTTCGATGTATAATATTTTCTTGCTACTTTGTTTTGGTTTTTTTGTTGTTTGTGTGGCCGATCGGATTGCTATTTTAGTATCGATTTGAATTTTTTTTAATATTTAGCAGCCTATAGCAGCTGTGGACCGATAAGACTCGATAAGACGGCGGACGCACTCGGGCTATGAAAAAGGTAAAAATTAAAAACGGGACGCACTCGGGATATCCCCGTATTCAATACTTAGCTATTTGGTGGGGGGGGGGGGGAATAACCAGAAATATAATATTCGAGTTCGATTAATTTTTCAACTTACGATTATTGTTGTTGGAAAGTAAAATTATTTTCCTCCGGGAACTTATGACAACGTTGAATCTCGCACTAATAATGTCGATAGAGTTATTAGTTTATCGTGAATATCATAAAATATGTACGACTCGCGCGATGCTCAGATAACGTCAATTTGCGCGCGCTACCCGCGACCGTCGTCGCTCACATGACACGACAGTTGTACTACAGTACGACATTACACCGTTTATTCATTTCCGTACGGTCCGTCTACACGGTCGCTCTGTCTCTGTCATCGAAACTCACATGATTAGTGCACAGCCGCCATACCTACTATTTGATTTTCATTGTTATTCTGTCGCCCGCTCGTTGTACCGTCGAAACCGCACGGAAATTAATTCGATTTATTATCGTTGTTTCCGTTGTTTTTACAGACTAACATGGCAGATTCCAGATGCTGTTTCGGGTGTTCGAATGTGCGCAATGGCGCGTGGGTCATATCCATTTTCGACATGGTGAGTACTTTCAAACAATGTAATTAATAATAATTATCAAACGTTCAAACCAGCACCTACACTAAACCGCGTGCTTATCCGAAATTCCAAACATTACTCATATTATCCTCGGGAAATAGAGCAGTCTATCGGAAGCACTGGGTTTAACCTAGGCTGTTAACTCATCTTTTAATTAATTTGCTTGGTCAAATTTTGAAATTTCATCCATCGTTCAATTTGAAATAGAGCCTATTTACAGTTGTATATACCGTATTTATGTGTATTTGATTCGCTTTTTTGAAATAATACATGAGGTATCAACTAAATAACATTACCTATAAATTAATACTCCTTTCTTATAAAACAAATTAATAGGTAAATGTATAACAATTAGAAATCAAAACCCACAAAGTACCTATTTAGAAGTAGATAAAAAAGAGTTTTAGACCCTGTAAAATTGTAAATGTATCTGTTGCTTAATTATTTTTTCACAAACTTAACTAAAAAAAGTTACAATAAAATCAAATAGTTATTATCAACTTCCTATGCTGAACGCACTATTTTTTATATATACGTAAAACAAAAGTTATTAATTTTGAGGTATATCATACAATTTAATATATAAATTTAAAAGATTTATTTTAATGTCTTTCAAAAATCTAATATATTATTTTATACTTGATGATAATCAGTAATAATTAGGACCAGGATATTGGCGAATTTTTTTAATATCTTGGTTGATGCAATTATTTTCCATTAATCAAAAGCGTGACATTGGCTCACAATAAAAAATATGTCTACAATTTAACAACAATTAAAAACTTGGATAGAATTAGATTTAATAATTTAAATTATTATTTAGACTTATTTACAAACAATAAAACCGTGTTCTAAAAAGTGGCTCATTGGGAAAACTCACAGTGAATTTGTCCCTGTACCTACTATTATAAAAAAAATGTGTTTTGTGTCATGTTTATACAAATCAAATATTTTCTATATTATTATTGTAATATCTATTTAACTATGCAAGTTTGGGGTTAAATTTGATGTGGAGATTACTCTTTAAGACCATAATGGTTTGAGATGCCATCAGGAATACACTAATATCTATTTTTTTTCAAATGATTTATGTATAGGTTGAACTTTGTTTTTTTAATAACTAAGACCAAAAAGAACCTACTTAAAAAATATAATCTGTATCTATAATTATTCTGAGTATTTGCTGTCTTGCTGATCTAAGCTTATGAATTATCTAATTATCTACTTATTTACAAGATATATTTGTTTTACTTGAGTTTGACATTTCTAATTTGAACTTTCAATTGTATAAAATAGTAAGTACCTAATTCTATTTTAGAGTTTAACCTATTTGTACCTATTTATAATTTTGGTTCTTTATAATTTCATTTATTTATTTCCATTAATTATTGTCTATGGTAATTTTATTTTTAAATTACAATTTAAAATACATAATTCAATTTTTTGTTCAAATATATTATATGTATGAATACAAAATACCTTATTTATCTATTTAATATTAAATAATATAGAAATTACTTGATTCATTTTTTATTACTTGTGCAATATTTTACCAATCAGAATAAAACTCACGTTATGAGCACATAAATTATTTAGTTTGATTTTTCATTTGACTCTTTCAGCATTCATAGCCTTCCAAATATACTGAATTCAAGTGCAAAATCTAGACTTAAAATGATATAATTTTTATTTTGTGTAGGTAAAAACATTTCTAGTGTCTCTACCTTTGGCATCGGTAATCTGTTGGGTTAGAACATAATCGTTAGATAGGTCTGGTTTAATATTACACACCACTTGATATTAAATTCTATGCACGTGAACATCATAATAATTATGTCATGAGTCACATGTACACTTGTCATCTATATTTTTTTATTTTATTGAATCCTATTGAGTATTCATGGATTATTTAATATCAATTTTCATTTTTACTCTCACTACAACAGACTACATTGTTCTGTAATTATATACTCATATCTGGTTTTATCAACATTTTTATGGCACAAAATTTGAATAGATAGGTATGATAGGCAATGCATTAATTTCTTGTATTTTATATTGGCTTAAGTGATTTTGAAATGGTAATAATCTCTCTCTCTCTCTCTATCACTCTCGTTAGATAGGAATTGAAATATTTTCTATTTCTAACATATAGAATGATCAATATAATGATAAAATAAGTATTCTTAATCAATTCTTAGATGTACCTGAAAATGACTCGCGCATTTTTAATTCTATCTCTATAGATCTCACCAAAATTAATTGACAATTAATCAATTAGTTTTAAACCCAGGGAAAAAATAAAAATAATTGTAAATTGGTCCACTTGAACAAGAAAACTTAACAACTTGACAGTAGGTACATGATCATGATGATGAAGTATCACCATCGTCATCTGAAATAAAAAATTAACTGTATAAACATATTTTGTTAATATTATTTTAATAATTTAAGTATTATTAAATATATAAATAATTTAATTAAAATAAAATAAATAGGTCTCGCCTGGAGTATTATAATAAAGAGTGCAAAAATTGTTACGACAGAAGACACGCACAAGAGTATGTTCTTTACACCTGATGATGAATTTTATTCAAAACTGGTCATAAGAATTTTTGCATTCTTTATTATAATATTTCAGGCTACTGGACTACTCTTAAACAACTATGTGTAATTATCCATTTATTTCTATACAAGTATACCGCATTGTATCATGTTATTGTTATGCTTTAGATATCAATGATATTGAATTCAAAACAATACTACATTTCTGATTAAATTACAAATCTTGTGTCATAAATACTAATATTGTGTTTTTTATTATGTTATATTTGTTTACTGATTTAAATCTAATCATATAATTGATAACATTTTTTAAAGATCCGTATAAATAAATAATACATTTGTTTTGTTAAATGTAATTTTTAACAAAAGTATTGATTTCTAATTTTACAGTGCTTCATATAAGACATTTTGTTTCTTTTTATGTTTATTTCTTTCTTCTTTAAACCTATAATTATGATACATTTTTATGAAATCATTTTATATATTTAGATAACACATTAATATGGTAAAAATTATCTATTAAATATGGTGTAATAATTGTTTTAATTATTTTATAAAAGAAAAAATAAGACTTAAATTGAATAAATGTGGTTTTCAAGTGTTTTGCTGTCTACTACAATAGATATTATATGTTTCTGGTATAAATTAGTGGGTTTAAATAAATAAACATTTTCAATGAAACTCCCGTATCTGTAACCATTTTTATAATTGTATAAATTATGGAATATATTATTTTGCGACATACTCAACTAATTGTTTGTTTCTTTTCTATAATTTTAGATAATATGTTTGTTATTGGCTTTACAAACTCTGTTATTGCTGGACCTTGAACCATATTCAAATTCATTCAAAAGAACTGTTCGTTTTGGTAAGTGTATATGTACTCTATTTTATTTAAAAAAAATATATATTTTCATTCTACCTAAATTAATTTTAATAACATATTTGTTTTATTTATGTGACTATTACCAAAATTGGATTCCTTAAAAATGTTAATTTTTTAACTTTCTGCTGTTTCATAAACTGTATAATTTATGTCCTCTTAACCTTTTAAACAATGCAGATGTGCACTATGAAATTATAACGTATTTATTCTTTTTTATTTTAATTTTATGTCTGGGTTTTAAATCAGAATATTTATTTACAACAACAAAATAATATTAAATAATTACTCAAATTTTTAGTTATGTTACATTTAAAATGTATATTTCAATTGTATTTTAATATAATTATCTTTGTTTTAGGGGATTATAGTTTCACAGATACTTATATTTCACAGATGCAATATGACTTCATCATATTTAGTCGATTGAGTATATTGTTCTTGTTTATTTATGTCAACTTGAATCTAAAAAGAACTACATATTCAGTAAGTTTGTGCACATACTTAAACTAATATTACTATTACCTAAGTTAAACTTATTATATATATTATGTAGCTTATAATATAGCTGCATTGTAAAATTTAGTTATTAGAATAAAAATCGTTGTAGGTGAAACTTTTTTCAAAATAATGTTTTTATTTTACCATACATTTTTTGGAATTTTGGTAAAAATTTACATTTCGTTAAACTTATTAGAAGATATGGTTCTATACCGTGTGCTGTTTGACATAATTTAAACTTCAGTTTTATATCTTACAATATTTTGTTGTATCATTTCAGAATAAAATACTGAAAAATTGTTTGGTATTTATATAATTAAATGATGACCTGTACGAAATTAAACTACTGTATGAGTAATTATTTTCTTTCTTGAAACATATATAGCTAAAGAATATTTACTTATCATTAAATTTAATCCAAAACAAATTTATCTCAATTTCACTATACAAGTCTAATAGTATCTAATGAAATATTGAAATTACTAATACTATGGATTCAGAGTATTCAAAAATATAACTATATTTAAAGCATCTTAATTTATCTGTTAATTAATTTTACATTAGTTTTTTGGGGCAAGGAGAAGGTATATATAATTTTAAAATAACCTTATTAAAAAAACAAACTTAAAAATTAAAAATATTTCATAATTTATCATACTTGTTACAATTAATTAATATATTATATGCTTTATCATATGTGTAGGGAACCTTAAAGATGCAACTATAAATCTTACATTTCTTATAACTTAAAGATATGACAGAATTAAAATATGATGGTTTGACATTCCTAAATGACAAATTTTTACTGGAAACATTAAAGAGGCAACTATTTTTACATTTTAAAAATGTTATTTTAACCAGTACTGTAAATAGTAGATATGTTACATAATATTTTAGTTAGCAAAAATGTGTGTATATAAACATATAACATACATGTGTATGTATGAATGTATAAGTATATACATTTCACAATAAAAAGTAATATTTGTTTTTTTTTTTTTTTTATTAAATATTGAATTCTTTTATGGTTGTAATATAACAATAATAAATTACGGTGCAGTCAGAATAATCTGAATCAGTTACTTCTTGCTGTTTGGATAGTCCCGACCTAATATAAAATAGTAAACAATTCATAATTTGATTTTTGATTATTCATACATTAAATACCATTTATAATGACATCTAGGGATCAGTCAAAATTGGTCATGATAACTGATAGTAATGGGAATCAAAATGTTAAAAACAAATGTAGAACTTGGATTTTATATTTATGTATATGAACATAATATGTGTTACGAATTAGAATAGTCAGACGTCAGTATTATAAGATAAAGTTACTTATTCTAAAATTCTGTTTTATCTGAACAAAAGCTTTCTGGAAAGTAAATGGTTCCGTTTTTAAAAAGTATGCGCACTTTAATTTTAAAATTATATTAATTATATTGTATTAATTAATTACGAATGAACTGTTTTTCAATTGTGAATTGCTTTTGTTTACTTATTTTATTTTGATTTAATTATTATGTAGTATTTATAATATACAATATATTATTATGTATTATATTTTTCTTTTGATAAATATAATACAGTCATTATAGATAAAATATTTTTAAATGTAACCAGCAATAACATCATAAACATAAAAGTCATAACATCCATATAGTCATTATACAGAATTTATAATAACCGATACAGATTAGTACATTTATAATATAAGAGTTTTGTATATTATCAGTTAATCAGTGTTATTATAAATGGTTTCTATTGTATTTAATTTGTTAGCCAAAAATAATATCTGATATTTAAAATCGTTTAATTTTGTATTTCTGTTTGAAGATATTTTAATATTATAATGATTTAAGTCTAAACATTTTTAAATAATTGTTTAAGTTAATATAATAGTATGACTAATACTAAGTAATTATATTTTTATTTTCCAGCATAATACTCAGAGTATCAATCATTGGTTGATAACCAACTCAATATTTTTCTCATTCTTTATTCTTTATGTTTGTTTTACAACGGTCAAAAATTCATCAACAAACTTTATTCCTATTGCAATTCCCATAAGCAGTATGTATCAAGTGTTTTTATTTTTATTTTTTTATTAATTAATTTATGTAATACATTAATAATTATTTTTCATTTTCACTAGTTGTCGCAGTGTATCAAATTTATGTGGTGAAATGTTTTTACGATGATGAACTCAATTTCTTGGCCACGTCTGAAAGAAACGCTACTGCTCAACCATATGTGGCTATAACTAGCCAAACGGTGCAGGCTCCAGTTTATCCTGTGCAAGCTGTGCAGCCTCCAGTTTATCCTATACAAACTGGACCATACATTATCCAACAAGTAGACCATTCTGCAACGCAAACGTCTTATCCTCAGCAAACATTTCAGTATGCGTCAAATCAAATGTCTCCGGAGCTAGCCAATGTTTTTTCTCAACCCGATATTCGCGCCCCTCAAGAATACTGTAATCCTCCTCCATATTCGCCTGCTTATGTGGAGGGAGGTCCTTCAGTAAAACACTAATTAAAAAAACCGACATTAAACAATACTATTTTCCAATGTATTATTTGTCTTAAGCCATTTAATCCCAGACTTATTATTTTATAACAGTACCTATATGCAAGTTAACCATATTTTGTATGTTTGTTGGATGGAAAGTACAAACTGTTTATTGTATGTTTATGTAATATTATATACTACTTATTTAAATTTAATGAACTATGTGAAGTATTGTGAATGTGTATAATCATTTTCACATTAATACTGAATCATAATAATCTCATTCATCGCTTAAAATAATATTGTAAATTGTGCAGTTTTTTTTGTCGATCGATTAGTTTTTACAATTTAAATTAAAAACTATAATATTCTAAACTATACAAAATTATTTATAAGAGAATTTTTTTTCAGAAAATTAAAAAAAAAAAACAAGTGTGGCAGCTATATTATATATGCTATATTTTTTAAATAAAACTTTTTTTATACTTATTTATCAAATCAATCTAAGACTGTATTATTTTCTAAAACCTATTCATCTTAGATAATTAGACAATGTATATCAATGTATTGTATAAGACTGTCCGAGAACAAAATTGTAATTTCTTTTCTTCTTTTTTTATGTTAACAATAAAAAGTATTGATATTTTTCAAAACATTAGTTTTTAATTATTTGTTATCCAATCTTTCGTTGGATAGTTATTTTATATTCTTTACAATTAAGGTATTATATTGTCTGTGGCTATAGTTGTTGTTGTATAATATGAAATTACTTTTATCCTGCCGTCTATTTTGCTGTAAATACTACTGAAAGCCAAAACGGTTTATACACACAAATAGTCGATGGAAAAAATTGTAATTGTAATACAAGTAGTTAAGCGCAGTTGTTTATTTTAGTCCTGAATGCAAAAATACATTGTTTTGTATTTATATAATTTCATATGATAACCGTTTACACTTATCCGAGGAGTAGCCATGTTCACGACTCTCGGATAGTATCCCACTGATAAGAATATGGATGAAAGTGTTTTTACATTATCATTTGGCCAGTACCACTTTTTTATTATTGCTACTTGTATTACATAATAAAATATAGTGAAATAATATATATATAATATAATTTTATAACATCGTATATAATATGTGAAATCGCCGTTTACAAAATTACAAAACATTAAATAAATATGGACATCGAAAAAACATCGCGACGTAAGCTGTTTATTTGTATGGGTAAAATAAAAACACCCGGGGGTGGTGGCGTATGATCTCGTCTACAATCGAGCAAACATAAGAAAACTACATCGTTTGGGAGATAATTACTAAAATATTGACGCACATTCTCCCGATTGAAAAATATTAATTAATATTATTGTAAACCAGTTAAGATCTTTAATTTCACAAGATATGTAAACACCATAATTGATTAATATTGCTTAAAGTCCAACAGAATTATCTAAATTATTGTGATATTTTTTTATTTAACGAAAAGTAAGTATAATAATGTGACTATTTTTCACGATGTTAACTTCTGTATGCGAGTAAATGGTACATTAAACTGGTATAAAAATCGTGATTTTTACACCACAACCGAACAGATCGATTATTAGTAGGTTCATAATTATGTAAGATAGTTTTGTTATGAATACAAAATCATGTAACAATAGTAATAACATTGATTATATAATAGACAGATAGCCCACGGTATAGGGGTTTTTGGTGACTAAAATTATGTTTATATTGACTGCCAACAGGTAGCGTTGTATCATTCGACAAATAATATTTAATATAATTTATATAATACAGTTTTTGTTCTTATCTTAATGCGAGTTTCCTTGGCGGTGGTCGGTGTATTATTAAGAATTGTATCAAACAACCGACCGTCGTTATCGGTGTTTATACCGAAATAAAATTCCGAATAAAACAAGCTCGTCCGTTAAAATGATTAATATACCATTCAATCACCAAATATATATTATTGATCTATGACGATAATAATTATATATATTAAAAATTAATTTTGAACAAAACAGGTAAAGACGAATAATAATTAAAAGCCACGATTTTCTTTCTCTATCTGTCACACGAGAAACTTATGGATTTAGACATTTTCTATTTTCAACTTACCGATAGATCTATTGATGTGATAAAGATTTTGAAAACTGATTTGAATACGTCGAGAATTTGGGAATTATAACGAATGCCGAGCCACGCGAGGGATCCCAGCTTAAGATTTTAATGA
Source organism: Drepanosiphum platanoidis (assembly GCA_948098885.1). Classification (NCBI taxonomy): domain Eukaryota; kingdom Metazoa; phylum Arthropoda; class Insecta; order Hemiptera; family Aphididae; genus Drepanosiphum; species Drepanosiphum platanoidis. The sequence goes on along the minus strand of OX402534.1, from coordinate 16,195,613 downwards.
TTCTATAAAATGTAATTATACTAGCTGAATAACCTAGCTTCGCCAGTGTGCAACTTTTTATTTTTTCCATTTTTACCCCTTTTACCCCCGTAGGAGTCGAATTTTGAAAATAGGGCGAAGTGACGACACTCAAAAAGGTATTTGGAAAAACTCTGTGAAAAAAAATTGGAAGAAAGTTAAATAGTGTCGTCAAAAATGGGAAGATAAAAAAGGACTGTCCTTTTATATATATAATAGATAATAGCATTGATACTAGTATTTATAATCAATGATAATAGATAGATTATAATATTATTATATTATTGGAACAAATTCTATTTATAGAACGGCAGCGACCGTCCGCCAAGAGGCGATAAGCTACCACCTCCACCAACATTGCATCCGAGCTACACTAGCGCTCCCTAGTTAAGTTAATCGTAACCCCGGACAGCCGATCGATTACAGTGCTCAATAACGGCGGCCAGTCTGTGATCGGCTGCCAATTTTTCCTACAGCGTGGCTTATCTGTCTATTATATAATCAATGGTAATAACTATTATGTAAGTATGTTTGCGTGAAATCGAAATGAGGAAATTCCAATACTGCGCGGGGCCAATATAAGGGGAGCTGCTTGCGCCACCCGGCCAATGACAGCCGAGCTGCGCGCGCAACCCAACAAACACCGCGACAGAGTGACGCGCGAAAAAGTCAGCCAGCTCGTCACAGTGCCCCACTATAGTGTCGACAACTGTTCAGTAAGTTCTTCTCGGTTTTAACATGGCGCAATTTTATTATTTTTCTCCGCAATAGTGGATTTTTATTATTTATCTCGTCGACGATCCCGTTCACACTTTTAATCGTGACTTTAGATTAAAACATATTTAATCTGTGGCTGAGGTATGTATAGTTTAGCATGCTAACATCTATATAACTGCTCGGTTGGTAATGAAAATCATTTTATAATAGCAATCGGACGTGTGGGCCCTCTCGGCCTCTGCTTGGTGATCCAGCCAAGTGATGAGAAACTAAAATGGCGGCCGCGTATATTAAACTGCCTATACATTTGCCGACAAGGGCAAAACTTTATAATTCCGTCGAGCAACCCACATTTTCACATCCAAATAATACATGATTAGGCGGCAACACATGATTTAGAAACCAATACAAGGTCTGTACAACCATTGATTAAATATACTAATACTTGCTGACTAACCCGGCCTCGTCCGTGAACAGTTATTCCCGGTATCAGAGAAACGTTCACGTACTCGAACGCTCCGTACTCGGACGCTCCCGTACTCGAACGCTCGCGTTTATTCAACTATAGCCGAATAATCCGGCTTCGCCCTTGTGCTATAATTAACTTCTTATTTTATTTTTTCATTTTCACCCCTTTCCCCTCTTTTAACCCCGGTAGTGCGCCCCTACATTGCTCAAAGAACCTCTGTACAAAATTTCAAATATCTAGCGGTTTGGTCTGGGCGTCGATGAGTGAATAGGAGCGGTCTCTTATACATATACAATATAGATAATATTATATTGATTACACTTTGTATATATTTATAATATAATAAATAATAATATATGTTATGATTTAATAATCAAGTTTTATATTATCAACGTATTAATTTTATCATATTTAAACTGTAGGTAAATAAAGAAAAAAAATTTCACAGTGGAAATGAGAAGAAAAAAATTTATAAAAAAGAACTTCTAAAAATTCAAGCTCTAGATCCGAAGCAAAAAAAAAACTATTGGGAAATTTAGTGAGTAAATCATTTTTTCCTTTTTTAATTTTATATCGATCTGGGGCTTCTCCGGATAAGTTTGACGATTAAACGATTAAAGCCGTCATTAAATATAGTTGTGTTAACCCGACTAGACTGCTCATTACAGAGTCACTACATAAGCCATTGGTATTCAAATTTTTATAATAAAAATAATAATATATACTATAAAAAAAAATAGTACAACTGTAGGTACATAATACCATTAATTTTATAATATTGCAATAATATTATCATGTATAGGACCATTAATTATAAAAATACTATACGATAACGACAGCGACAAAAATTAAATGTGTAGTGTTATCGGTGTCCGATAGATGTCGTTGATGTATACGAAAGTAAATAATTACCAAAGAATTATGTTATTATATTATTGTTTCTGCCGACAGCATTAACCTTGACCTGGCTCACCCCTGTTACTTATTTATCACATTTTTAAGCAATTTAAAATAAATACTACCTATTTATAGAAATAGTAATTCATCCCAATAATATGTGAAATAAAATATTGTGTACATTTATAAATTTTGTATTAAAGGTAAACTAGGGTGACCGGACGTCCCGTTTAAAACGGGATTGTCCCGTTTTTGGTCATCATGTCCCGTTGTCCCGACAAACTTCGAACGGGACGCTTTTTATCCCGTTTTTAGAAGATGGTCCTGTTTTAATCCCGTTATTTCAATATTATTATATTATTATGTTTGTGAAAAAATATCGATGTATGAAACAATTAATATAAAACAGTTTTACTCGTATATATGTTTAAAATTAGAAACCAAATTTATAAATAACAGACACTATGTTCAGCTGCTCGACTGTTTCGGTCGTCGTCGTCTTATCGCACCGACCGACCAAACCACGCACACGCTACACAATTATTATTATTATTCTTTATAAAAGTATGTGTACGCCGACGGTCGGCCGCTATTTTTGTTTTTCAATTATTACGAATACCCGTATTACGGTATCGACAAGAATTCTAATTCTATTATGTTCGTTATCGTTTTTACATTGTGGGGGGGGGGGTAGACGTTTCAGATGTCCCGTTTTTTTATTTTCTTAATATGGTCACCCTAAGGTAAACCTATTTTCAACAATTTCAATTGAGTTTCAGACATAGTTTCTTACTCATTTGACTCCTACTCGCCTTTGATTACATTAACATAAATTTACATAATATATTTAATAATTCAATCTTATGCATTTTACAAGCCTTTTTAACGCTTTTAAACAGGTAAAATACAGTTTTTAATTTTTTATCAGAAAATAATCAGAATCAAATAGTAATTTTAGTATAAATCGGCCGTTTTAAAACGATTTATTTTCAATAATTTAAAATCAACTTATTTAGCAGTTATAAAATAAGTTTATTTAATTAATAATAATTTTCATACATTTAAACATTCTAACAACAATTTTACATACACTGCAGTCATATAGTCAAATTAATAGAATATTATTATAATTCGATAAACAAAATAACAATTATTGTAAAAAGCCGAATAGTGGATAGTGCGATGGACCAGAATCTTGTTTTCTCAATAAACCTCTGGCAACATACTGGTGGCAAGAGTTCCGGAAAGTATTGATCCTACAACCCGGGAATTCGCCGAGCGAGTCATAGGGATTCGCGCGATTTAGGATAGGCCGCCCACTTGTTTTAACTTGTAATAACGAATAGGTCCGAAAAGGATGTCCGCCGTCACAGTCGGGTTCACACTCGCATATAATATATTTTATACATACAGAATGGCCCACCGTGATATTCCGATTGGAATATCTCCAAAAATTACATTTTTTTCAAATATTTTTTTTTTTAGTACAATTTTAGCCCATTTTCACCGACTTGGAAAAATAACTTTTGAATTTTTATTTCAATAAATAATTGTATGTGAGCCATTCTTTGTTTGATACGAGTTGTTATGAACATTTCAATTGGATAAAATTAAATTGGAAATTGATTAATTGTTGGTTTCATAATAATTATGGCACATTAAAGAAGAGGGTAAGCGTACTTGATAGTTACATTGGCTAATTAATAAATCAGAGTACAATGAAAAATATATTTATCGTTTTAAGGTTTTGACTATCGTACACTGCCGAGGCATTTATGTGAAAAAACTCAAAGTAATTTTACCGAACCGATTGAAAAATGAAAGTACAAATATGACTTTTCGTGTTTAATATAACCCTTGTACAACACCATACTAAAAAAAAAAAATTTTATGTCAACAGAGATACGAGTATTTATTCTGTCGGGATGTCGCGGTGGATCGCTCTGTATACGTTTATATACATCATCGCGTCCTGTGCACAAAGGACATTATCCTTTGCGAGCGCTCGCGTCGTCCTTTATGCGGAGTGCGCACGCGAGCTGACCCGGGATTATGTGCTCGAAATACGCCGCGCGCGCCCGTGGCCGGCAGCGATTTTACATCCTTCCCGGGACCACATTCGACCGACACATTATCGACAGCCCTTGACGTCTTTGGTCTCCATCGTTCCCGGCCGCGGACAAGATGATCAAACGCGCGTTCGTGGCTGTCGTTCGTTTATATCCAGACATGCTGGCCCGTTCGCGCAGCACCACCAGAGTCCTGGCCACCCTCAACGTAGTGCGTATACTGTAATATTTAAAATAAAATATTCCATGACCACGACCTTATTGTAGGGCTCGGATTTTACAACTTGACTGTAGGCATACAAACGAATTTCTTACGATTTTTTTTTCCCAAAAGATCTAGTATAAAAAGCAGAACCGCGATTGTTTTTAAAGTCAGTAGTACTCGATTCAAATTTAACAAAAAATATTCTTCAACTATATTTTTCTATTTTAACAATTTATAAATTATAATATTGAATAATTGAAAAACTGTATTTTTTATTTAAAAATCATATTACGGTTCATTATGATGGTTTTATAGATTTTTTAATTCGTCTTATTTTAGCATATACTTGAGTAATTTTTAGTCTAAATAAATCCGAGTTCTGAAAACGCACAGTGCCTATATAATACATATTTTTCTTTACCTTTAAGTTTCGTCGCTGCGATTTCTCGGTCGTTCGAACGAATTTATAGACATTTTTTTGATTTGAGTTAATTACACTCAACCGAAATTGAACTAACTGCAGAACTTTATAATAACTATTCTAATTTATCACATAAATCAATAACAATTTATTTAATTTTATAGTCACACGATTATGTCTATCTATTTCAACTTTTTGTTTGTTTTTAGTTTGTACTTGGATCAGTCATCATACTCTATATTTTGAACATGGTAATTTCCCAGATTCCATTTATCCGATCTCGGTTAAATTTCAATTGCGATCTCAATACTGGTAAGTGTACGCTATTTTTCGAGTTTTAAAGTGAAAAAAAATATATGAGTGTTACCACAAAAGTATGTTAAGGTTTAACATAGTTTCAATGATATTTAACTTACTTTTAATCGTTTTTAAGTTTATTCAAATTATTTTTCTATGGTTTTAATTATTTATATGATTGTTCATATCGTATTTAGGGACTGCGGGTTTAACACATTTAATGCATACTTATAATTTATAACAATTTAATACATTAAATATAATTATTGTAATTTATAAATTTATTACAAATTATCTTCAGATAATTCTGGGGGCACGATATTAAAATCTTTAACTAATTATATATTTTAATTTAAATAGGTAATATTTTTACGCATTACAAGTACCATTACATTATATTATATACTATAATGATTGGTTATTCAAGTAGGTAATAACGTAAACTTTCTCAATGATTCAATGTTCTTTGTTAAATAATCATTTGATAGACATTAGTTATAGATCATATTATAGACGTAATGTTTACTTAAATTAGAAACTAATGTGGTATACGATTAGTTAAAATGAAAATATTTCTTTAATAATTAATAATAATTTTGTTTCGTATGATTGATTGCATTTATTCTTAAATATAGCTCTGATTAATTACAACATACTTAAAATGGATTCACTAATCACGGAACCAATTCCGACAGAAGTTTTGTTCTTATCAACGAGCATCTTGTTTGTTGCGTGTATATTCTTTTATTTCAACTATTGTCTGCTGAAAGCAACGTATAAAGTAAGTTACAATATCTAATAAATATATATTTAATTTTTATAACTTTCCTAATTTTTATTTATTATTATGTGATATTATTTTATTATTATTATTTATTTATTATTTTAAATAGTTCAAAATTAATATGTAAAAAATTAACAGTTAAATTTGATATTTGATGAATTTAGAACGTCCTACTAATTCGTGTTAAATAAATCTCATAAAAAACACTCCGTGTAAAAACATCGCTAAGTAAAAAAAAATCACTTAAATTAGAAAAGTTGTGATATCAAAAATTGGCTAAGTAATTTCATAAATTCATTAATATAAAAGTATTTATAACTGTTTGTATTTAATGTACCTTGTGTATTTATTTAGTGCAAATAATTTTACTTAGCTTGGCGCAGTTACTATTAACATACATTTTCGCGTCATTTTGCATATTTTTATTATAGTTAAACTATACAACAATACAATTATTTAAATACATCCTTCTAAAAGCCGACAAGCTAAGACAAATTATTTGCACTAAATAAATACACACAATACAGGTACATTAAATACAAACAGTTATAAATACTTTTATATTAATGAATTTATGAAATTACTTAGCCAATTTTTGATATCACAACTTTTCTAATTTAAGTGATTTTTTTTTACATAGCGATGTTTTTACACGGAGTGTTTTTGATGAGATATCACTCATTTTTTTAATTACAATTTTGGCTATAGTTAACTCTTTTCAGACGATGATGAAATGTACTTGTTCGGGATAGAGGGGGTATATTATTATATAATTTAAGTTTTAATTACTGCTGGAGAACGATTATAATATAAACGTCTTTAGCACGTATATTCATTGGCACATAAATATATATTTATTGGCGTTTACTATGTGTGATGTTTGTGCATGAGGGTAATATGTATGACAATTTTCACACAGAACATTATCGGAACTCGTTCTGAAATTATTTCAAACATAGATTTCAATGTTACTTTACACTCTATTAGATTCATTGATAACATATATATATTTTAAAAATCCTTTCTTAAAGGGTAGCTTCTTAGTCTATACCCTGAAACAAAACTACTGTCCAAATGTCATACTATAGCTTCAGCGGTTCCAGCCAGACGAATTTTTCTAGTTTTACTTTGTTTACCCCTTTTAACTCCCTTAGGGGTGGAATTTTGAAAAATCCTTTCTAAGTGCGCGCCTACGTCGCTCGAGGAACCTTTGTAGAAAATTTCAAGTCTCTAGACCCAGCGGTTTGATCTCTTTTATATCTATAGATAATGCATAACGTCGCGAAGCGACAAGTGACAACGCCACCGATTTTCAAATGTTTCACATTTACACACACACACACACACTAAAGATGAAATCAACGTAAACCATAGAGGGGGAAATTCGGGCGGCCAGATAGTTCAACGCAGCGCCGCCGTGACGACGGATTGAAACAGGCGCGTGGAAGGGGAAGAATGGGCGGCCAGCATATCTAGTATATGTCATATACATTATAAAATTGATGAAATAAATAGCGTTTGGCTTATTAATTATGCCAATACTTTAGCTTATAACTAAGGCTGTAATCCTCCGATAAACTTGAAATTTTAAAAGTATCATCTGCACGCCAAACTGAGTAATTCGTGAAAGTTTCAAGTCAATTGGTTCAGTAGTTTAGGCTACAGGGTGGTCGACACGATTTTCGTAAAATTACATTAGTTAAATACGAGTTGGTTCTCTCGTGTAATATACACCGTCGTCGTCGCGCGCTGGTTTTCTTATCTTTTTTTACTTAGCTCTGCGCCGCGACCGCGTCGTTGGATAACAATCAATAATAATAATTTTATTGTAATAATTTTTACTGCAGTTGGTTTTTTATTTTTCAGCAAAATCTACAAAGTGTCATTAATTGGTTAGTGTTTTATTCATTACAAGTTGTGTATACCCTTATATGCAGTTGTGGTTTTGGATTAATTAAGAAATCTTACTTTCTCCTATTTTTAGGTGTTCTCAATTCTAGTACGTGTCAAATGCTTATTCAACTATCTATACCAAGTTAATATTATTTTGTAATATTATTTTTATAACTTTTAGTAATTCATATTTGCTGCATGTTGGTGGTGAAACAATTTTACGTCGATGAAAGAAAACTCGTTATTTCTCGTATCGTGTTGAGAATTCCAAACAGTAAAATCATTAAAACGACAAAAGTATAAAATATTTAAAAACAGTAAGTAATAACTAATAACCAATGTAGTTTACGAGTAGAAAGAAATGAATGTACTTACAATTTAATAATCAAGTATTTTAAAATGTTTTTTGGAATAGTTCAAAAGTGGTAATTTTTTCCATTATTTAACGGTTTATTATAGATTATAGAACTTATTGGTGTTTACTTGTCTCGTGTGTGGTATCAGAAATATTCGTACGTCAAAATAACGTATTTCCCACTTAATCAAGAAAAAATTATTGGAAATTTAAATTATTTTTCAAAAATTCAAATTTTATAATACCGATGGTGTATTTTTAAATCATAATAATGAATATTAACACGCTCAATATAAAATTTAACCAATTCAAAACACCAATTAAAATCTTTCGTTGAGCAGCATAATATGTTCAATTATTATAAAAATATACTTAAATAAATATTTTTTATAAATACAATAATCAGTACCTACCTGTATTAAAATTTAAAGTATACAGTAACGAGTCATATCGGACGAGGTCCACGACCGGTATATATTTCCAAAAAAATTTAATTTCAAATTGTGTTTCTTAAACTACATATGGTTTGTCTAAGTTTTAATGGACATTGGACATAAAAACTAGTGAATCATATGGAATCGTCAGATCATGTTTTATATTATTGGCGTTAGATCTTTCAATTTAGCCGAAAAAAATGTTCGTTTTGCACAATATTCTGTTCGATTCTCATGAACGTAATACGTTTAGTTGGGTATTAAAACTGTAGTTCGGAAGTAATCGTTTGTTGTCAAACTAAGTATCAAAATTCGATCGACCTATTATTATGATCTATCAGACGAAAATATCTGAAATCACACTCGGATGACTGAAAATCAATCGTTTCCGAACGCATGAATATAATGTCGGTAATATAACGATATTATGCTATGAAATACTAAAGTAAACTATATTTAACTATATAAAGTATATTATTATCTAAACACGGTCAATGTTTCAATTATATAATTATAAGACTATAAATACCTATGCTTTAAGTTATTAGTTTTAATTTTGTTTTTACTATAATAATATTATGTTTTAGTTGTTTTACGATTGTACAAGTTGTACAACAGCTGTACGACGACTACCCAAAAGGGTCGTCTTAGATTTTTCATAAAATTTAAAACTCTCAAACGTTTTGTTACGCGTGACGAGAGTTACACAAATATCACTCATTGTATGTTCATAATATTATAATATATTTTAAACTATAACCCATTTGATGAATCAACGTCAGTCAATTAATGTATTATGTTTGTGTTGTAAAATAATCGTTTCAATAAACTTAAAAATTATTGTATTATGTAGGTGCTTGTGTGTATTCATTGTTGGTATAAATTCAATTGTCCGTGTTCATATTATAATATGTAATGATCAAATCGCTGAACAGTTATGTCAACTAGTATGCGGATATGGTTTGAAATGTTTTTACGCGGGTAAGACCAATAAAACCAAATTTTATATGAGCCGATTATAGTTGATTTTTCAAAGAAGCAACAAAACCGTTTGAAAAATTTGCAATAACACGTGATAAACGAATCTTCAACAGTAACGCGAGGCTTCAGGTAAGTATACGTGATTAGTTAGAAATCAAAATAGATTAATTAGACGTGTGAGATCTGTGACGATCTCGGGCGAATCTTTTCTTTAGCAAAAAAATATATTTTTACACCGTCTTATTACTGTTTACTACGTAATAATTATTACCGTCTTACTACGATAATATAGGTATAATAAATAATGATTTTGATGAAAATAAATAAATGATTTTAAAACGGAACCGGTGCAGAACATACGGTTTTAATGTACTCTGCTGGTCCGTCACCAATAGAATTGTTAGTCGCCGAATGATGTGAAAATCACGCGAATTCAATAAGTCTCGAGCTCAATCAGTTGTGGTAAAAACACGCGCGACACAACGCGAAATAATTATTTATGAAAAATATCCTTCGTGTTATAGAAAAAGACGTATCGAATAACAACTACTCGTCGCAGGTTTAATTATAGTATTACAGAAAAACAAAAAACAACGTATATATAAAAGCAATCAACTGTGATTTTTACACCGGACAAGTAAAAAAGGTATTTAATAATTATACACTTGAAATTCACCCTCGGTCGACTACTTAATAATCGCATAAACCATTCCCCCCCCCCCTGTTTCAGATCGGCTGTTGTGTCCGGAGGGAGTCACTTGTTGTACTCTATCGACTTGTTGCTGCACCTATTATACTCGTCGGCCGTCGTGCACGTTCACGTGTGTAACAGGTAGGGTGTGTTTTTTTTTTTTTTTTTTATTCAAACGCAGCTGTTCACGAGGGCGAATGTAAGATCCTCCACGAGATAAATCACAGGTAAAAATAACCCCTCCGGTATGTCTACGTGTAAGTTAAAAAAAAATATACCGATACGTAAGTCCCTACACGAAAAAAATAATACGTCTATAATAATAATAATTATTCAAGTATCTAGGAACTAATATAAACAACCGTAACAATATGCACAACGAAATCATATTGAGAATTGCATCAGGAAACAAGGGATATTATGCACTTGCGAAATTGTTTAAGTCGAAACTTTTGTCCAGGAAGTCAAAAGAATATCTATATTCCAGCTTTTTACGACCGGTCTTGACGTATGGCTGTGAAACCTGGTCGGTAACTAAGGGAGATGAGGAGAAGTTAAACATATTTGAAAGAAAAGTACTACGTCGAATATATGGCCCTGTAATTGAGAATGGGGAATATAGAAGAAGAACTAACCAAGAAATATACCAAATGTTCAATAAACCCATTATAAGTTCGTATCTAAAAAGCAAAAGGTTAGAATGGGCTGGTCATATTTGGAGATCGGACGGTATTGCAAAAAATATTTTCATTGGAAGATTAAATGGTAAAAGACCTAGGGGCCGACCAAGACAAAGATGGGAGGACAGAGTGAAAACGGATCTCACGGAAGTCTCAGAAGAATACGCTATTCGATTGTGCCCGTCGATTCGCATCTGGTTCGATGCGGCCATTCGAATTGTCACGGGCAATTATAATTCACGACGGCGGCGGCGGCGGCGGCGGCGAATATCGGCGCCGGCCATGACCGGGCTCTGAGTCCCTGATGCCGGAAAAGCCGATTCGACGACGACAGGTATTATTATTATTATTTTTCGGAGCATCGCGGCCGTCGGTTTTCATCTCTATCGCGCGTCGTCGGGCGCCCGGAGCCCTGGTACCGCGGCGACAATACCGACGACGATGTTCTCGAGACGCCGAACGACGAGAAAAAAAAAACACCGACCCGACGGCACCCGACGCCGCCGCGCCGTATTGTCATACGCACGCGCGAGCGCGCGCGCGCGCGCACTCGCACCACACGCACACCGCGCGACGTGTTGTTCTCGAGGAGTCTAGAACGGTGGCTTCACTCGCACCGCGTTCGCGTAGACCGACAGATCCGCTCCGCAACCCGCGACCGATGGAGAATTTCTCGCTGTCGTAACATTGTTGTAGGCGAACAAAAGTTTGTGTTTTTTCTTTTCGTCGTGCTGCTCTCTCGAACAAAACAAAACACATCCGTCACCGACCACCCGCCGCCGACGCCGCCGGCGGACCGTTCCGCGTTCGTGTTTGTCCGAGCTCGGAGAGTTGTTTTTTTTTTTCGATCGCGCTGACGGCTCAGGACCCACCTCCCGGCATCGTTGGACACATGGCAAGTGAACATTTTGAAACCGACAATCGCACAGTGCTCGGAAACCCTGCCGGATCGGACCTGGAAGCCGCCGCCGCCGCCGCCGCCTCCGGTCATCATCTCGCGACGCGTCTCGGAGAACTCGCGCGCATCGCAATCGAGGTACGATTATTATATTATTATATTGTTTCTCTTGCGCCGTCGTATTATTATTTTTATTATTTTTTTTGCTCGTCGACGATCGATTTCCGACTAGGAATCTCGTCGATAAATCGAACGGTCACCCCGTTTATTATTTACACACGCCTCGTGTCGTTATTTGATATAAATCGAAAAGCTGACGCAACCGCCGCAGTCGCCGCCGTCACCGTCGGTACCGCTACCCCCACCGGTTTTGATCTCCTGATGCGTCCCGGCAGATGAGAATCGTCTGTGGCGCCACGAATATTATTGCATTTCTTATCCGCTCCGTTTCATTTTTTTTTTTTTTGTACACAAACCATCGATTTTCGACCCTAAATTTTGTCGCGAATCGTACGCGCGCGACCCGTTAGGTTACCCGTAAATAAAACCGAAAAAGTCCACGGAGTAAAACGTTTTTGTCGACTTCGGAACTATACTATTATCATTACTGTTCGGGGGCTCCCGTATAATGTAATCCAAATCTGATATTACCGTTCCGAATAAACCCGAATAAAACCCAATTCCGTTACTTTTCGTTTTTTTTCCGCCTCGTGTTTTATCATGACCAAATTTTTAAAATATTAAACAGTTATTTTCTGGTATCGGAAAATGAAAGTTCAACGCGAAACAATATCTATATTGTACATTTGTGTTTGAGCGTTCAACTCTCTCTTGCTTAACGCCAATGCTATACTGATCAAATCAAAAAATCCGAACGGAATAAATACATCTTGAAATGGCCATATAACTGTAACAAATTAAAAACAATATATTTTATATATATATATATATATATATATATTTGCTCAAAAGTTATTGAATAACAATAAAATCCAAAAACAAAGGAATAAATTAACAAGAAAAAAAATAAATTACAATTATTAATAGTTGCCTAATTTAATTAGGATGAAATGGAAAATGAAAAAAAAAAAATGAAAAGATCAAAAAGTATGGATAAACTAGAAACACCAGAAGTACCGGAAGAAAGCGACGTTAAAATTTGGGATTTTGATACGCACGTATTCGAGTGTATCGATAACAATAATTCTCCGCTTGAATTGGACGAAAACCCCAGGGTGAACAATATTACCAACGATTTTAACCCCGATGATAAATATATAAATTCAGTGTTCGGAAGTTATGAACCCGGCCCAAATGTTCTGGGAGACGGAAATTGTGGATTATACGCTATTTGCGAAGGTATGCGAAGGAATGATAAAACGAGTCATATCACCATTTCACATATCCTAGAATTATTGAAAATAAAACATTTGCCCAGTTACTGGTGGGCCGACGACGAGTTGGCATCTATCGTCAATACGTTTGGGTTTAATACGTTTATTTTTGACGATGCCAACAAAACAGGCGTAGTTTATTATGATAATATATTTGATACATCTAGACCACCAATTGTCTTATATAATACTAATAACAACTCACACTGGATACCCGGTGTAGTTAGCACAAATGGCCGATCTGATAAAATACCAAAAAGTTATATTACTATAAGTGAAGTAATTCCTATAGAACAAATTATACAAAAAAAAAATGATATTGACAAGCGGGCTCGTCAAAGTTCAACCGTGGCCGACGAGTATGATAATGAAGTGATTCGAGATAACAAAGGAACAGTGATAAGTATATCACGGTGTCTAAAGCCGTCCGAACAACTCCAGGTCAAAAATATGTTTAGGGTTTATATAGATTTGTTTCCAACAGACTCGTATAATGTAAAACCTGCCAATGTTGAGCCCTGTGCGATAAAAATGAAGCCAAATTGTACAGATTCTAAATTCGGTGTGATATGCAAACGCGACATTCCAGAACAAAGCGATGCACCGTCCGAACACCTCCAGGTCAAAAATATGTTTAGTGATTATATGGATTTGATTTCAACAGAGTCGTATAATGTAAAACCTGCCAATGTTGAGCCCTGTGCGATAAAAATGAAGCCAAATTGTACAGATTCTAAATTCGGTGTGATATGCAAACGCGACATTCCAGAACAAAGCGATGATGCGCATAAAGAACAATTTGACAAATTATTGGTCGCGAATATTATACGGCCATCAAATGCGAAAATGTATTTCGCGCCGCCGAGCTGTTTTATTCAAAACAATAGTAAAACCTCTGATATATTAGAAGTTTTGTACGATGATCTAAATAAACGTGTTGTAAAAGAACCGTTTAATTCGCCAAAACCCTTAAAACTGGTACGAGAGTTGGCAGGGTCACGATATTTTTCTAGATTAGTTTTTAATAAACCTAATTTACAAATCCCCGTGAAACTCGAAGATCAGCACTACTTTGAGTTTTCATCTTTTCGCGGTTTAATGACGTTCACGAGATTGCCACGAAAATTTAAAAATACCAACGCAATTGTTAACAGGATACTGAAAGAATCGTTTTCCGGTTTATTGTATAAATCATTAATAATAACGCATGTGAACGATATCATTTCATACGGCAAGGATTTCGAACAAGCACTAATCGCCTTAGGAAAAGCCTTTGAAATAATAGATAGCCATAATTTCACGTTGAAAACCAGTAAATGTTCCTTTTTTTACGGAAATCTCGAATATGCCGGTTTTCATTTAACGCCTGATAGTATAAAACCAACGGAAAAAAGATTAAAACTCATAAGAGAATTTTGTACACCATCAACTAGGAACGATATTATATCATTTATAAACAAATGTTCCTACTATAAAAACCACGTAGATTGTTTTGAAATAATTGCACGACCGCTTAAAGAACTAATAAAAAGCGATACAAAAGAAATCGAGTGGAATGAAGAACATACAAAATGTGTCAAGGAATTAATACATCGCCTTAATTATAATTCGCTCCTTAAACATATTAACAAAAACAAACGTTTTTATTTAACAACTAACGTATTAAAAACATGTGGTTTCGAAGCATATCTAAATCAATTCGATGATAATCATGATCGACAAATGATAGGTTGCGCATCAAGAAATTTTTCGAAAACCAAACGATTAATTCGTGATCCCCAGATTTTAGAGTTATTAGGGCTAGTGTTTGGAGTAACATATTTTCGCAAGTACTTGCCTAAACGTTTCGTAATATTATGTGATTATAACCATATCAAGCTGTATTTTAAAAGTAGGTTGAGAAACTTGTCAGTTAAAAAATGTCGACTGGCGTTAAAATTATTAAACTATAAGTTCGAATTTAAAAAGCCAAAAGACAACAAGCGTGGGCCATACATTGTATCAATAAATCGTATGAACGACATAGACGATGACATTTCAATAAACCTACACGATATACAAAATCAACAATCCCGAGATACATTTTGCTCGAATGTAATCAGAGCTATTAACGACAGGAATAATAATCAAACTCCAATAAAAATTAAAAGAAAAGCAAAACAATTTATAATCATCGATAATATCTTATATTACAAACGATTCACACCACCGAGATCTTTTACTCCGATATTAACAGTGCCGAAATCATTAACTTCCGAAATATTGAATTCATATTGCGATGCACCAAAAAAATGTATAGACGACATAATGAGAATTATTCATAGAATAAGAAAAAAATATTTTTGGCCCACAATATCAAAAGACACCATATTGTTTATCAAATCTAATTTAGAATGCTAACGTTGTTAACATTTATATTACAAGTAGACATATAATACAAATCATTTTTCAAGTTAATATTCATTATAATTGATATTTTGTACACGCTCGAAAGCGTATTGACAAACTTCATTATTTTTCAGTAAAAATGTCTTGTCTAAATTTATATTTAAATTCCGATTATTGCTAAGGACCACTTATCGTCGACTGATTATAATAATATAATCATTATTATTATTTTATTATTATTATTATTACTATTATTATTATTGTTGTAATTTTTATTATTATCGAGAGTTTAGATTTAAATTTAAAAAGTCATTTCTATATACATTTTATAAAAAAAGTGTTTAAAAGTAGCATAAACACAATTTAAAAAAATCGTTTTCTTATGTCTGAATATGGTTAATTTTTTTATTATAATTTAAGTTTGTGTAAATACAAAAAAAAAAAAATTTTCATGTTGAGAAATGTAAAACGTCTTCGGACTATCAGACTCGACTATTTTTATTCATTCGAAAATGTATACATATATTACAAGTATTATAAACCCGTGCTCGGAATTTTGTGCGCAAAAAAAATAATGAAATATGTGCATACGTATGCACTAAAGAACGGCAGTTAATTTTTTTCTAAAATTTATTTATATGGAAATAAACTTTTAAAAAAATGCGAAATTATTTAAAAAAATTAATTTTTTATTACAAATTTTTAAGTATTATTTTTTTATTTATTTTTTTCATGGTTTGTTGATCTCGAAGCATTATTCACAGAGTCCTAAATTACAACGACAATAACGAGTAACAACCGTACGTCGTATATACAATTCTTGGTAAAAATATATCGTTTAGACCGGGACAATAATCATAATAAATTTACAATCATTTTTCGGTTTGGTATATAATTCAAAATACAGACGAGGTGACGATGTGCGGCGACTCTTTGTTTTGAAAATTGTCAATATTTTTCAATTTTATTCAATATGCATTATACTATATGTGCTTAAAATCTTTAAAATATACAAAATCATAAAAAAACTAGTGTAATGTGCAAAACATGTAGTGTGCAACATACATTTTTGTATTTCGATTATTATGTGTTATGAAACGAATTCGTGTCGAATCCGATTTTCAATGCGCAGCATTCCTCAGAAACACGCAAATGCACAAAGTCCCGAGCCCCGATTATATAACATTGTAATTTTTTGCGTATGAATTATTTTTATATATTTTAAGCAAATGTAAAATAAAATAACTTAAATATTTTAAGCGTAAATAAAATAACGTTTATATTTTATATTTTAAGCAATTGATAAATAAAATAACGCTAACGAGAACAACGTAATGATATTGAACCGAAATCCGATAGGTACGTCCATATTATACGGTCTTCGCACGATGAACAACATTATTACTATTATACCCCTGCCCTGCCATCTGTAGACGATAACGTCCTGAACAAAACGGTCGTTGGATGTGATGGACTATAAAAGGTCGTATATAATATGCGGCTTGGCCGACAGAACCGACCCGACCGGACCTTTATTGTATTCTAACACATGGGCCACCTCTACAGGGATCAACCTCGCGTCACGATCGACCATCGATGTATTTGTCCTCGTACGTTTTGACCGTCAAGTCAATAATTGCTACAAAGACGGCCGGGTTCAAATCTGTAGTGTATTCACGGGGGTAGAAAAAAAACAGGCGGATTATAATGAAAAAAATTTCATAGAAACTTCAGTCGAAACATTATTAGCGAGACAACGTGAGATATTTTTGATTTTTATATTTCGTTACAATATTATTGGTAATATTTTGGCCATGATCCGGTGATCGACGACCGACGACGTTATGTTAACACATGGCGAATTTATTCCGCGGCAAATATTATATTTTTTTTTTACCGGGCGCTTTGATCACGAAATAAGCTATTTATACAGGGTAGATGCGTATTTTTTTAACTCTAATCTATTTTTCTATAAACATATTATGCGCACTCGAAAAATAAAACGTAGAAATCTATTTTAAAATAACTGTCTGCTAAACGTTCAATAATAATGATAATCAAACAATGTCAATTTCTATCAAAATAAAAATTTAATTTTAATAATCGATCATCCTTTCGGAAGTTTTAAGAATTTATTCTATGGCCTTGTAGATTTTCGGAATGAATATTATTTTGTTCGCTGTGAAAACGCAGTTTTTATAACTTATTTTAAAAGCCGTAAAAAGGCTTAATCGGTATTTTATGTGTTCAATGTATTAAACGTATAATTAGATATAAATATGTATATAAATTAAACTATAATTTATTTTTATTTAGACATTTTTTATAAACGTGTACCTTAACTACTGTGGACGTGTACGTATGTTTAATGTGTGTTTAATGTGTATATAATATGTGTTTTTTATGTATTTTTAATCGATTTGTGCGTGCGCTCGCATACGTGTAAATGTGCTAAATACACGAAAATGTGAAAAAACTGCTGTCTAGCAAAATAATATTTCCGGATAAAACCGTAGTAGAACCCTACCAACATGTTTATTACTAAAAATTAATTTCGTATAATTTTCGGCGTCACCTGCACCCGTATGAGTGATCGATAATATGCGTGCGCGGGTAATTTCGCGTTTTACAATATTCGTCGTTTCGATACGAATATAATACTCGTGCAAACGCCTTCGTACGGGCGTGTAGTACACACCGTGTACGTAAATATCAAACGCATTCGAATATTGAAATCGCTCGTGAAAGACGCGCACGGTATAATGTAGCGTCAGCGCGCAACAGTCGCAGCGCGTGTAAACACGACCGAAACATAATGCATTCGGTTCACGGGCCGATAATATCTATAGAGAGAATAGAGAACGAGTAGAGACAGGGGGACCCGCATAATAAATTTGGTGTCTGCGCGCGCGCGGAGAAGGGTCGCGTCACGAATCTACCAACCTAAAACGACGTGGAGTCCGAGAAACAGAGTGGCGCGCGCGCGTCGTTGAAAACCTATTTAGAAAAAAAAAAAATCTCTCGCCGATATTTTCTTGTACGGCGTATCGCGTGACCTCGAGGCGGATTTTCGTGGTGAAAAAAACGACGACGCACGGTTGGTACGACGACGGGCGCACCGGCGCAGGTAGGCCGTGCGGGCGCGGGATGACATATTTTATTTATCGCCTCGACTGGTTTTCGATACCCGGTTGCGGAATGCGGGCCCCTTGTGGCGGGCGGGCTGGCGGGGGACCGGGTCGCGTCGGCGGGCGGTTTTCGGAGACAAAAAAAAAAAAAAACAACTTAACTACATAAAAACGCCGCGCCGAACTACTACAGACGAGACGTTTCGTGTCGTGAACGTTTTAGAAACGGTTTTTCGCGTTCGACTACGACGACGCGCGACGGCGCAACTCGCGAACGCCATCGAATAAACGCGTAGTGCCGTTCCCTTTCCCAAAAAAAAAAAAAAAACACGAAAACGCCGACTACAGACAAGACGATTTCGTTACGTTGCCGATCGCCGGACGTTTAAAAAACGGTTTTTCGCGTTCGATTTCGCTACGACGACGGCGGCGAAACTCGCGAACGCCATCGAATAAACGCGTAGTGCCGTTCCCTTTCCCGAAAAAAAAAAAAAAACACGAAAACGCCGACTACAGACAAGACGATTTCGTTACGTTGCCGATCGCCGGACGTTTAAAAAACGGTTTTTCGCGTTCGATTTCGCTACGACGACGGCGGCGAAACTCGCGAACGCCATTGAATAGCGCGTAGTGTGCCGTTCCCCGAAAACAAAAAAAAAAACAGCGTGAAGAAAAACGAGTGAACGACGAGAAATGAAAAAAAAAAAAAAAGGAAATCCGATCGCGTGGAAACCGCAACGAATCGCAACGCGGCAGCGTCGTGCGAAATGGCTGCCGACCGCCGAGGGGGGCGTAGGGGCGGGCGGACGGAGGCGAACCGATCGGCTCTGAAACCGCTTGGCGGGCGCGCGTGCGCGGACGCGCGTGCGCGTGCGCGAACCGATCGCTGCTCGTGCGCGTTCAACAATTGTCGGGTTGACCGTGCACGTTCCCGTGCAGACGATACATTCTAATTGCGACAACCGACCGGTACCGCCGCGGCCACGTGTCTTTTTATTATTTCGCTCTTCCTACCGACGCGCACGTCCACGAGAACAGCTGCTGCTGCCGCCGCGCCGACGCCGGGGCAAATGGATCACCTAAACGCCGGCGGTGATGATTCGCAATCAACGAAAGACGACGACATGGTGAGTGTTTTTTTTTTTTTTTTATTATTTATTATTTAAATTATTTTCAGTCCGAAAACGTTTTCGATTTTTTTCCACAGTCCGAACGGATTGTTTTTACGACTTTTCTGAGGTCGATTTCGACCGGTTTTACAGTGGGTTTTTTTTCCGTTCTACGCCGCTTTCGACGTGTTTTTTTTTTTTCATTTCGTCGTAATTACAATACGTTTTTCGTTTTAGTCGTGCGCGGTGTTCATGTGAATAAATTAATCGTAGGCACGTGAAAAAACGAGACGACCAGTATTTTCGACATCGTTTTCAAAGCGATCGAAAAATAGTCTCGTCATACTGGTGGTCACACTGGTGCTGTTCACTTAATCGAACGACGTTTTTTACGTCGAACCGTGTGTGGCGGTCTCGCGGTAATATTTTTTCCGCGTTACGCAATTATTACAGTCGTAACCGATGAATTATTATTTTGTTTCTCCGTAGCGTTAGATCAAAAACAATTATTATAGGGAATGATTTAAATGAAATGGGTCAAACAATACAAATATACCTATAAACACTATGTTTCTTTAGTTTTTTTTATAATAAGGTATTTTACGATAAAGAAGTGTAAACATTTCTTTAAAACAATCATTTGCCACTTTCGTTTAAAACCCTCTCGTCAGAACGGGAGGAAAAAGACCGAATATTAAAAATATAATCAGATTAAATCGGAATGTCTAATAGAAAAAATTAAAAACGTCATGTTATAATCCATAAACCAGTCTGAAATATGCCCATTATGTCCGGTCATCGGTTGATTTTAAATATTACCCATCATCTTTTTATCCTCATAATATAATGTGGTATGTTAAAAATGCAATAGCCCGAAATATCATTTGCTCTTTGATGGTTAAAACGTATTATTTTAAATGTGTATTATTGTGTTTTAATTTTTTTTACAAATTTTTTCGAAATGGATTCATTATTAATCATTTAACGACGTCTGGCATTTAATGACGTCTGTCGAGGCATAGATAATACATTGTATTGTCTACGTTTCAAGGCAGAAACTGACGGTGATTAATATACCTAATACTCCAGACTGTTGTAATTTTGATACAATTCGATTTTAAGTTTTAAACACTAAAAACATTAACTTGGATATATTTTTACATCTCATTATCTATCATGTCAGTTATGGTCGTTTTTACGTTTTAATTCACAGCTCTTTTTATAAAACACAAGTTTATGTTAAACTTAATTCACTTTTGATTAGACAAACACAGTAAAATGTATCTTTAAATAAAAAAATTGAAAATTGTATACACATATATTTGGTTTCTTTGCGTTGCTTAAACTACCTAAAAAATGTAATTTAGTGATATTTTAAACCTTTTAGGTTAATGGTATTTAAAAAAATGAAATGTTTATTCAATTTTTATTATTTTTTTGTTTATTTTAAAATATTTAATGCCATGTTTTTGTTTTGGTTTGTTTTAAGGATGTTTATTATTCAAAAGCTATTGAAAAATATTCAGTTGTTCGACCAATTAATTTTAGATATCTCCCGCCTACCACTAGTTTAAATTTTCCACTGTCAAACTATGGTAGGTATCTAAAAGATTATTTTGATTCTGATTCTTTTTCCAGGTAAGTAGATCTAATTATTATAACTTAAATTCATAAAATTTAAATTATTTCAATTTTTAAGTTTTCGAATAGCTGATATGTTTATGAACTCACTTCATAAAATGGATATTGTGTCAGATGCTAAAAATATCAAACAGCTGTTGAAAATTGCTTACAGTAACCAACCGGTAATAAACAATATTATTTATTTTTATAATGATATTAAATATAATAAATACATGTGTAAAAATACAAAACCATATATAGGTAGTCACTGAGATCTGACAAATTTAATAATTTTTGTTGTCCAATAATTTTAAGTATTTATTTTTTTGAGGTTATTAGACCCTACTCTATAGTTTTGGTTTTGGTACAATAGACACCTCTTATAAGATTCACAGATACAAGGTTCAACATTTTATGAGACTTAAAATCGCCAGGAATGATTTAAAAATATCCAAATAAATTTAAAAAAAGTCAGTTATAAGGATTAACTTACATTTATTTTCTTATGGCTTATCTTTGTGTTATTTTAAATAATTAATGTGTGCAGTTCAAACTTAAGTTTAAATATTAATTTTAGGTATGGAAAGAAAAAAAACTAAATTTAAAAATGTAATTAAAGTATTTACATTTTGTTATAGGTTAGCATCGTGGTGCATAGAGTTGAAAATACATTTTTTTTAGATGCATTTGATGTTAAAAAAAATTTAATAGAGCGACCGAATGAAAGATGGAAATGGATGTTAAATGACTCTATTCATGACATTATTGTGAATTCTGGTGACACAGATGTAAGAATCTTAAAATATATTACTGCTTGAAAATATGATATAAAATTCATCGATATAATTTCATAATCTTTCAATATTATTAATACAATATTGAAGAATGAAATTCTTGTTAATATTATAATCTAGTAATCTAGTATTAACTAGATTCTAGTTAACACTAATATCAACTATATTATGGCCAAAAATTGATTAATAAACTTAAAATACGACTTGTGCATATTTATTTATGAAAAATTACATTTTCAGTAAAACTTAAAAATTATAAATTATTTATTCAGGTATTATTGTATATGAGTCGGTGTAAATTTAGTAAAAATCATCAATTTTATGAGGGTAAAATGTTTTTGTTTTTTTTATTCGCAATAGAAAATACTCATAACAATATTTTAAATATAATTTCCGTAGTTAATTCACAGAAGGCGCGTGAAATAAATAAATTCATAGCGATTGCTATATTTATATTGATATCGTTAACTCTTGTTTTGTCGATTCCCAAAGAAATTTAGAAAATGTTTGGTATATCGGATGTTTTTAATAATTGATAAATTATTACAAGTATAATTTTTTACTCTAATATATTACATTTTCACTATGATTAATATAGGAAACATCTATCAGTCACAATGATACGCTGAAAAAGAATTGTTTGAACACAAACTTTTTAGCATATAGTTTTACTCATTCTTTAAATCCTGATGATGCCAAATGGAAACCTGGTAATTTAATTTCTCCTAAATTACCTTGGGTAAGTTACGTTCACTAAATTGTTTGTATAATAATGCATGTTTACTAAATAATGATTTTAATGATTGGTTAGAAAAAGAAAAGTATTATTAAATTGTAATATGTTTATATTTTATGTGAAATTATGATTTATAGTATGGTTCTCCTTTACCACTCCCAACGTCTAACGAAAAATATCCAGACCATCCAAATACTCATCAATTTAACCAATACATGTCATGGAATTTCGAAAACGTACAAATGTTGATTGGTTCAGAACTGCAAATTTATAAAGATCGGAATTGTTCAAAAAAAAATTTAATATTGAGGTAAGTTTTATATATATATATATAAATATTATATTTATAATATATCGATATTATATTTATTAAAATTCTTATAGTTATATCATTTTTCATTTAATCAATGATTTTATTGTTTAATTTAGAGATATATCACAAGAAGCTTATATATCTACAGTAGTCGATGACTGGTTAGATAATTTAATGTGTGAAATACCTGAATTTGTGGTGTGTTATCATTTAAACGGCATGGTCCAAAAGTACGAATCAGTAAAGACTGAAGATTTACCAACATTTAGCAAACCAACATTTTCACCTCGAGTTATTAAACACTTCTTACAAAAAATATTAAACTTTCTGAAGTCAAAAGTAAATAATGTGGGCCACACATATTTGTTATTTAAAGGTATAGTTTTATGTTTGAATATTTCATATAAAATTATTGATAAAATTAATTTTCATCATATATATATAGATATATTTAATAATATTTTGTTATTATTTATGAGTATTAACCATTAAATATGAATATAATTACTTTGTTTATTTATTTTCTAATTTTTATTAATCAAATTGAAATTATAGGGGAAAATAATGCCGAAGTTATACTAAGTGATTTGACAGTTTTATGTTCTAAATCATCAACTGAATGTGAAAATCCATTTAAAATTCCAGTGGCTATGCTGTTATACCGTTATGCTCATAACTTATGCTACACTCCGAATAACTCAAAAATGGTATTCAATCCAATTTCTATTCAACTTTTATTACTCAAATGTTTAGAGTCGTTAGTGGAGACGAAATATCCTGTGGTAAATTTTAATTTTAATTCATACACGTGCTCATAAAAATTCTAACGGAATTTTAAAATTTACAGATTACTACATACATCTATTATATGCTATCTGATCTGTATATCCCAGTCGACATCGACCTTAAATGTTTGAAATTGGAACGCTTATTCAACTTAAAGTCTCTTGATGATTTAAAAAACGATTGTCAGAACATTGAGGACAAGACTATCAATTATTTTAGTGTAGATGAATTATTTACTTTAAATAAAAGTAAAAATAAACAGAAAAGTAATTTTTAATTGTTTATTATGTATCCAATAATAAATCATCAAGTAATATTTATGTAACTTATTTATTTTTTCCGAATTCGTTGGCACAGAAGGTGACGAGATGACACACGAAGATCATTGTAAAAATGCTTTACATTATGTTGGACGTGGTTTAAATTCTTTAAAATATATCAATAATTTTGATCCAAAGTTCAGATTTACAGATAAAATATATATGGTTTGTTGTAAAAAAATTTATTTTATTAATTTGATTTTAATGTTTAAAATATTATTACTTTAGGAAAAAAGAATGCATAAATCCAATATTGTATCTAAACCTATTTCTGAACCACGCCTTGTTGCTGATAGAGATGAAAAAATGATAAAGAAAAAAGGAGATAATAAGAGCAATGAATCTAACGAAGCCATTTCGTTTAAAATACGTAAATGCTCTGTTAAAACAAATATAGTTTTAAATAATAATGACTACGAGTAAGTAATGTTTACAAATTACTTGAAAAATAAAAATATTTAATTTGTATCAAAATTATGGTTCTTTTGATGTTTCAGTCAAATCTTCTTTTTTCAATCATTTATTTCTAAAACTGATCCAATACGGCTTCGTTTACCAAATATTGAACATGGTATTTTATGGAAACAATACCTTCGCTCAATACTGCTTGAAAAAGCTAGATTGTCATATTATGTTTTAGCTCATTATGAATTGAAGGCTTCAAAGTAAGATAAAATTAAAATTGAAATGTATTTAATAAAACTATTAAAAGTTGTATGTAATTGTTATTTTTTTTCAGGTTCGGTAAAGCTTTAAAGCATTTTCATCGTGTATATAGTTTACAACGGCTCAATTACTATTCAAGTGTTGATAATGGTCTATTTTTAAGTAATTTGTTAAAATATTGTGGAGATTGTTATGCTGAAATTCGAAAGTTGAATATAAATCAGTTCGAAGAGGAACCGAAAAACGAAGACAATTTCGATTCAGTTCTAAGAAAAATATTGGACGATGAATTAGAAGATTGGACTAATGAAGGTATATTTTTATAAATTAATTAATTTAAATGTGAATATAAAAATTGATTAAATTTATATTAATATAATTAATATATTCAGATCAGAACTTAAACACTAATATATAATATAATATAATATTAAATTAAATTAATTTATATAATATTAAAATTAAATATTATATAATATAATGTTTATGCATTTTAAAATTTCCCGAATAATTCTAAAGTATGATAATTGGGACAAAGTATACAAATTTGAATTACTAAATAATGTTTATTTAATTATATTTTTTAAACAGCCAATGATTTATCAGTATAAAAAATATTATAATATATTAAATTTTTCCTGGTTGATAAACTTTTGACTATTAGAGCACGCGAGGTAAACATATTATCACGTCTATATAAAAATAATAACATAAATCGATCAACAACAGGACTCAAAACTAGATTTAAATACATTACATCATACGACAAAAGAAAATCTATAAGTTAAGCAAATTTTTTTAACTAACGAGTGAACCCTGGGCAAAAATATGCATAACTATAATCGTTATTATTGTTGTAATTGCAACATGGAATAATTTGATACCTATATTGGTTCCTAATTTAAAAGCCCAATTCATCAGTATGGATTACCTGTCAGCTGTCACCAGTATCTCACTACTTTTTTTCATTACTGATTATTTCTAGCAAATATTTATAAAACTACCATTTATAACTAAATAAGCGAATTCGCATTGTAAATTGTGTATTTGCGCGGAACAATATGCTACAAATAATTGTAGTTATACTATTAAACTGTATTAAATGAAATGTATTTATTTGATGTATTTTTTAGATCTGAAATCAATATATAATTATCGTGATGCAATTTCATCGAGTAATTTTGATTTACTGGAGAAGGCTGTTAATTGTTATGAACGTTCTTTAGAAACTAACAGTAGATGTGAAAAAACCATTCATTTGATTGCCAATTTGTATTATGAGGGTGGTAAATTGATTCTTGATGAACGTAAGTATTACAATACAATATAAAATTTTTTTGTATTTCATAATCCATGTACAGTATGATTTAAATTTCGCTATTTTTTATAGATGCTTCGATATATTCTGAAGAATGCGATTCTACTGCAATCAAATTATTGTTAGATAAATCCCTTTGTTACTTCAGTAAGGCAATAAATAAATATGAAAGTATTAAGGATACTTTGTGTCTTCCGAAAGTATATGAAAGCACAGCCCTTGTGTACATGAAGACATTTACGTGTTTAAAAAAATGTACGCATTTCTATGACGAACTTTCTAATAATGTCGATTATTGTTTTAAGGTTAGTATAATTTTTATAATTCAATAACAATTCGAACAGATTATAATGTGGTTAAATGCAATTTTAGGCTGAAGAATTTTTGATGAAAGGTTTAACAACATTAGGTAACCGTCAAAAGAATTTAGAACTTTGGGACAGAATTCAATTGAATTTATCTACAGTATTTTACGCAATAGCTTCAGAATACGAGCCGTATTTAATCGAAAACGTAAGTGTACAGTATTTAAAATACATTATTTAAAATATATTTTACAAGTGAAGCATATTTTTAATTTAGAATAATGATAAAATCACACAAAAAACGATCGGTTTTCAATTAATAGCTTTAAAATATTGTGAATTGGAAAATAGTTCTTTCATGAAAGCTGTCCATGACTTGCAACGTACACAAATTTATCAACGTTCAAGAACCATATATCTCGATTGTTTTAAGTAATAAATTACTGAAAAAAGTCACTCAGACATCAGTATTTATTAATTTGTATAAACTAATTTGTGAATTTTTTTTTTTTTTTTGCTAGTCGATGCAATAATAACAATTCTTCAAAATCTAAAAGTATGCACGATAATTGTTTCAATGACCTATTAAATTATTCGTTTTTGAAATTGAAATTTTTCTTGAGATCATTTGGATTATTTTTGAAAAATACCGAAGTGAACGAAATTCGGGCTATAAGTTAGTAGATATAAAGTTGTACCTACTGCTCGATTTTGTAAAAATTAAGAATGATTTTAATCATAATTATTAATTTAGATACAGAAAATAAAGTGGAATTGATCAAATCCGAAGTACGAGTTTTGAATTATTGTGTCGATCTGTTAAAATCAGTATCTGATGGTCATGCTCGTGGCGATGAATTCCCAGAAGACTACGAGGGATTGAAGGACGATTGTTTAAAAGATCTTGAAACACAATTAGAATATATTTTAAAACGCATGATCAAACCATTTATGCTTAATAGAACCACGTGAGTAAAAAATGTTATGAAATAATATGATCCATAAGTCTGCTAAAATGGTCGTGTTTTATAATTTGTTTTTAACTATTGATAAACGTGTTCATAATAGATTGGCCGGTGATCAATTAAAATCCATGTATGCTGAAGTTTTAGAGAAGAAGAAGAATAATGGTGGTAATTTCGTACACCTATTGGACATCGCGATCAAAATAACTACACTGAAATTGTTATAACAGTTAGTCGTAAAGAATACTTTTTAATGTTTAATTTTTAATTTTAGTTTTTTTTTTTTTAATTATTAATAATAATTTAGTAGCTTATTATTATCGTTAAAAGTGTATTTTAATTTTAATCAATGAATGTTTATATTGGTATTACATGTATTTTTATGTTATGCTAACGCTCTCACTGCCACGTCAGTCGTGTATAATATGACTGGCTCTGGGTTATCTCTTCGGGTTTTCAAATATTTTTCTGATCAGGATCAGTCATAACTCATAATATTATGTAACTGACGTGGAAATTATTATCATTGTGGCCACGTCGGTCGTTTTTGACTGACAATCATATTTTATTAATTTTTTTCAAATTTTTTCATCGATAATTATTCAATTTCAATAGTTTTTCTGTTTAAAAATAATCTTAAGAACATGTTAAGAATGTCAGTCACGTTTGACTGACATAGCGCGCACAGATAAATTACAATATTAGGTTTGGCAGTGAGAGTAGTATATATATATATATATGTGAATGCTATATAAACCTTTGTTATGCAAAAAAAAATCATTAACGATTATTTATGAAATTTGTGAATGAATAATTCGTTTTATTTTTTTTTTAAATTGTTTATTTCGACTTGATTGTAATCCAAATAACTAAGCTGAAACTTTAATTATTACAGTTAAAACCATTTAAACTTTTTAAAGTATAATTTTTAACTTAAATCTGTTTTGAATTATTGTTTTTATATACAATAGCTTTTTATTATTACAACTATATTTCAGTTTGAATAAACAAATATTTAAGATTGAAAATTGAATACAAAGTTCTTCATATAGTATAGTTTTTACTTGCGTAAACAAATTTAAAAAAATCTGCGAACACGATTTTTTTATTATAAGCGTTTGAAATTGAAATATTGTGATAAATCTCGAGAAAATCTGCTAATTTTTGGTAATTAAAAATTCTTAATGTTTTCAGTATCAATATTTAAGGCTTGAAAACGTAGTACAAGATTCTAGAGAAGTTTCTCTTTCTGGTGAAAAAAATCGAATGTCGATTAAAACGATATTAGTCATTTCAGCATAACTCAAAAAGTAATAGTAAATATTTTGTAGAGATCGTATAAATTACGAAAGATTTTTACTATTTTTTTTTATTTTTTTTTTTTATTGATCATATACAACTTCGGCAGCAGTGGCCATTAGTTAATTTATTTTTTTACATTACTTTTGCTTACATACTATTTACATATTTTTGTATTATTACTTAGATTTTTTGGATGATAATGTGTGAAAATTATGAGATATTTTACTTTAGATTTGGTTATAAATATTGATTTGCTTGAGGAATTTAATTAAATTTGTGTTGAGATAGTGATTGTTTCCGAGAGCTGCGTCGAGGTTGTGTGATATCCCATGTTTGATCCTTTCTTGATTGTACTTTATGCAGTCGGATATGATGTGCTTGACAGTGAGATTTGTTCCGCAGGTTGTGCATGTTGGGGGTTCCTCTTTAGCCATAAGGAAACCGTGGGTGATTCTAGTGTGTCCTATCCGTAGCCTATTTATTACTGGTTCTTCTTTTCTTTTGAGTAGTGGGTTATGCCATTGGATAGTGTCGCCTTTGATTTCGTTTAGTTTGGTATTTTGTTTGGACCAGATGTTTTGCCATTTGTCATTGGTGATTATTTTAATGCGTTTTTTTGTATCATCGTATGAGACTTGTTCTATCAAGGGTGTGACGGTATTATTTATTGCGAGTGAAGCTTGTTCGTCCGCTATTTCATTTCCTCTTATTCCTGTGTGTCCGGGTATCCACATAATGGTTATTTTTTTTCCATGTTCATTTACTATTTTTGTGTAATTTAAAATGAGTATATGAAATTGAGATTCTAAATTGTTATAATTGACGAGGAAGAATGTGTTTTTTGTGTGGAGATTTGCGTTGGTTTCGTGTCATTCTAGCCATCTATTTTTGATATTTTGTAGTCGATACTAGGGAGGATAATGATATGACGATAACACACCGAATTCAAACTGTGCTCAACAAGCTGTCCGACATGCAGCGTAGCTATGTGATACCGGACGTGACCGAAATCCATTGCTTGCGGGACCGTCTAATAGTTAGAGTTTGCAAACCCGTGTGAAATTCGTATACCTGTACAATATCGTCCAAAGTAAAAACGCCATCGAGAGGCTGAAAAACACGAATTCGAAGTAAATTCGCTAATGATATATAATATATACAATTTGGTACGTACGACGAGCCGTGTGATTTTTACTGGATATTTTTTGTCTCGGTCTCGACAGTCGTCGATTGTGTGGTGTACTTTTCGGTTTTTTTGCACGTCGTCCTTCGACTAAAAATACTGATTCTGATCTACGTGCGAGCTTCGGATTCGAAACATCGGTTCACCGATATCGGTGGCCCGTCGTGATATCATTTCTCGTTTCCGTTTCTTAAAATATAACACCGGGAAAAACGATTGTCGTGATGATACACGTCTATTATGGTATCCTGAATTTTACATATTTGTTTCTAGTGTATGCAGTTAAATGGGAGTAAGACATCTTGCTACGATCCGTGCAACGCGGAATTCATAGGAAAAACATTTATTTCGTATAAAAAAGCATATCTCAGGTGTTGGAGAACATTTTTGTAATATCGGCATAACGAACATAATTCACGTTTATCGGCATTTCGATAAATACAATATCCACTAAACGATTTACGTCTGGGTTCTAATAAAAATGAATCGCCAGATATTCCGCATAAATTGCGACAGAACATCGGTTATTTCGTCACGACTAATTCAGTCGTCTGTCGCGACGCGTGTTGATGTTTGAGCGTGAGTGCGATATATGAATAATATAATGATTTCTTTTTTTTTTTAATATCAAACGAATATTTTGCATATTTGAGGGCATAAAACATCATATATTTATATCATACGAAACCGAAATCCCATTGCACGCGCGAACGTCTGAAAAAACTCGGGAGTTTGCTGTTGCAAACCCGCGCGGAACTTGTGTGTACCTACTTACAATATCGTCCATGGTAAAAACGACATCCATAGTTTCGTTGTATACAAAACTGAACGCAAAATATTATTATTTTTATTTTAGAAAACAATGTCACGATAAAAATTACATCTGTTACAGCAAATAATGAAACGGTGTTTTTATTCGGAAAATTTAAACTTCTATGATTTTTTTCACTGCTAATAATAATAATAATAACAATTATTATAAAACAAAATGTGTACTTGCAAACGTTATATTATGTATTAATAACTAAATTTTTTTTATAGAATTAAGGGTGACATTGTTAGTTCAACGAAAAATAAACCGATTCAGTTACAATAAATTTAAGTTTAGAAAAAACGAAACGAAAAGAAAAAAAACAAACACATTTTTACGAAAAATAAACAAAAATATAAAAATTGTATTCGGAACTTTTTTTCTCGATATCATAACGTGTTTAAGTTTACATTTTATAATACGCGTATATAAAAATATGTATGAATAAGCAGAAAAAGAAACCTACACACAACCGGTGTATCTATCCTGGTTTTTTTTTCTCGATAAAATACAAAAGTCGTAACATAAAGTATACATTTTAACGAATCGTTTTTACCGCCTATATGAGTAGGAAAAAATGAAAAAAAAACCCAAGTATAAGAAACAGAGTAAATTAAAAACAAATAATATTGTCTCAAAAACAAATACTCAGAACGAAGTCGAGAAAAAAGTACACGAGGAAACTCAACCCGATTCGTACGAGTTAGAAAATGATATTTTCCACGAGAGCGAAGGAATAAAATTCAACTCGAATTTTATGAAACTTCCGTCGTGTATCAATTTCAAATCGGAGCCTCTAAAAATGCTCGGTTATCGATGCCAAGAAGACTTGAACGTCAATTTTGAGCTGTTCTAGCGCGAGTGCGCAAGCTTTTTCGTAATAGGGGTCCAGAAACCGGCGACCACCGGTTGCGGTACCTAATACCGTCGGCGTCGTGATTTCGGTAAATCTCACGACTCTCACAAGACACGAGTGCGGGCGATACCGAGCAGCCGCCCGAGACGGAGACGCCACCCATGAGGTCCTGGTATCGAAACCAGTGACGAGCGCTACATGTTCGTTTCTACTTTTTCGTTTTCTCAGCGCTCCGGCGGCGGCGGTAGGACACGGAGGCACCCGCTCGCCCGCCGCGCCACCGGTCCACCGGTTTCTCACTCGATCAAGACGTATTCACGTGACCTACATTCGAACACCTCCCTGTACATCATACGGCGTGCACAGGATCGAGACGGAGTTAATGATTTCATAATAATTTCACTACTCTTGAATATTTTATGTGAGTTTTTTACACACTCGATGGCTAATCGTTCAATTTATTTTGTGTCCTTATAGTGCGCTCTCGAAAAAAAAAAAAAACAAGATAAGAAATCACATTCTAAATGTTTGGGAAAATTATAAAAATCTTTGATTAATCATATACTCTTGTCGCGTGTCGGATAAAATAAAATAAAACTACACGTCATGAAAAATGAAATCGATTATGCATTTTAAATACGCAGTATGATAACTAGGGTTAAACTAGGATGTAAAGATGCCAAGATTATTTTGTTTGCCCAATTATTAAAATTTTTCAAAAACACACGATTCAATCGATAAAATTATTTTTTATTAAAATAAAAATGTATAATTCATGTTTATTAATAGATTAATCAATATTGAAATCTCATCGAAAAGTATATTGAATCGCGTATTGCAGAAACAACATAAGTGACAGAAATAATTGTAAAATAACTTTATTTTCATTTTCTTATATTCTATACCACTTCCCCTATATTCGGTGTTGTGTATAGAACCTTCCTCTACTTCCAGAAATGAAAAAAATAAGCTTTTAGGAAAACGATGAACTTTTATTAATTTCTCGAAAGTTTAAACTTATGTGTCACTTGCGGGGTTTCTGCAATGAGCGATTCAATTACACAGATCAACTTGAATATAATACTAAATGGAATAATAATATCAATTAGATGTATAATTTGTTAACAAAAATAATAAGCAATTTAAATGATTGCAATTTAATATCAAATACGTTGCAAATGTTTTATGAAACAGTAAAAATATCATTAGATCAGTTAATGCAAAGTGAATTTGTTCGATGAATGATGAATGAATATGTAATATTTTAGTTTCTCCGAGTTAGTATTGTTTCCAATTAACTTGCCTGGATGAAGTCGAACTTCCATCTACTAAAATCGATTTTATACGCCTGCGAACGATCGATTTTGTAGTTATCCACATCTCCACGACTTTGTAGGATCAATTCTCTATTGCACAGGTATGCCGCTAAAAAAAAGAAAGATTTTACAGATTACATATTACAGATTTGTATTGGCATATTATTTGTTGACAAGTGAATAATCGATGTATTGTGCGATAATTCGGAGTAGAAATCAACCCACAACACGAAAAACAGATGAAAACACAATTATTGACACTTTAATTAATAAAATAAATAAGTTTCAGATTTAAAATTACACGGTTTAACATAGATATTTGCATAGATAGATATAGATTATTAAAAACTATCTCGGAACGCAATAAAAAAGTACAATAATATTAGTAATCATATTTTTTAGGTGAAAAATTATTTCGAACCAACTATATCGAGTTGTATTACATTTAGTTATACTTGTAAAAAATCTATTAGAAAAGTGTGCAATAATATTTTAAATCTTACCGTATTCATAGTCGTTTATTTCGTCGGACAGTTCATTTATTGTTCCGTACTGCAATAGAAAAGTACAAGTGTTATAAAAGTGATAACATTTTTGATTTTTTTTTTATAACGATTCGCATAAATAGTAAAATTAACTTTTGCAATATCAATAAATTCGTAAGAATTTATTATTTTGCGAAAAGAGGAAAGTTATTTTTGATTGAAAGGAGTTACGCGCGCATACGATATGTTCGGTTAGTTAACACTCACCTGAGACCGATAGAACGTTCCGAATTTCAATTGTATCATTACCTCACTGGTCAGGTCGAACAAATTTCGATGCGAGCACAAAAGATTGGCGAGGAACAGCGCTTCTTCTAAAAAGAAACAAAAAGCACAGCGATTAGTGTTTTCGATTTGTCGGTCGCGCGTATAGATCTCTGTGGCGTGCAACAAGTACCTGGTTTAATATCCATGTTGGCTATGAACCACGACACCAAATTATTTCCTAGAAAAACAAATTTTTCCGTTCAGAAATTTGTGAGCACAAACGCTCTCATTAGTGTTCAGGTACGTTGTCGTGTGCACGACGAATAGAGTCGATATCGTTAACAAAAATAAAAATGTAAAAAACTAAAACGATTCGACGGGCACTCGACTGTTAATGTTTGAAATAATTCGTTGTTATTTTGAGATATTCCATTAGCAGAGGATTAGTATTATTGTTATTGTCGTAATAAATCTAAATTTTTCAGATTGTTTGTGTACAAAATTAATGGGTTGAATCGACATTTTCTACACGGCCGTTAATCGAATTTTAACGTAAGGCGCGTGCCTTAAAATGGATATTGAAAAACGTAGTGCTCAGACAAGAACATCGTGCGACAATCTTAACCCTAATCGTCGTAGATAAAAGATACAATCGTACACAAAAGACAGAAGTACTAAAACACAAATAACAGAGCGATTCTAACAACGACGCGGAAAAAATCGAAATATTATTTACACTTCTACCTAGTCACGATAATTACGGGAAGCTAAACCGACAAATAATAATAATAACCGAGTAAAAACACGTGAGTAGTCATTTTTTTATCAATAAAATCGGTATGTTTCATCCAACGCCGTCGAATATCAACTAAAAAGTATCGAAATAAGTTTTTCGATATCAAAATTTATGGAAATACGTACGTATTGGTCGATTTTTTATTTAAACATACCGATTCTAAGGAATTATAATTTTTTATAAAGCGCACATTTCGCACACTCCTTATTGATTAAAAATACATTTATAAATTTACTTTTTATACTACTTTTTTATACTGTAAATGTAAAACCATGTGGGTCACCATAGATTTTCGGGTAAGAATTTCGGCCGTTGTCCTAAAAACATTGAGAACCACTGATATATAGGTATAGGTGTTTGTAAAAATGTAATTAAACGTGACCGCGGTGTGTATTTTTAAGATTTTGTCGGGGCCTCGCAAAACCTCACGGCGGCGGCGCTGGTTTTATCGACCGTTCGTCAAACTCAAACAATCAACTATTGTTATCGTTTATTTACGCGACGATTAGTAAGTTACGTATTATTACGTACCGTAAATAATGATGTGCTTTTCCACATGTCTCGACCGCTTGCGCGCGTTAATGGGCACGGAGGGACCTTTAATTTCCATGCGATAAATCAAGTCGGCCACCTGAAACATACACGCACCAAACGGTGACGAGAAACTCAATAGTTTTGGCGACGGCGGGGCTGGACGTCGTTTACCTTTATGTAAATGGCGATTTTCAGTACAAGAAACTGTTGCGGGGTCAAATGGTTGGCGAGTGTCATGGCGAATTCCAAATCGAAGGGCAAATCGTCGCTGACCCGTGGTGCCGAAACCCTGTAGCAAAATAAGAGAAAATTCTATCGCGCGTATTTATTACGTATTACGACTGAACGATCACCGCGGTATACGACCATATCAGACGAAGCAATGGGCGGTTCTGTCGATGGTCACGGTGGCATGCGTCCGAAATCCGAATGGCGGGTTAAAAAAATATAAAAAATAAAACAGAAAAACCGGTTTGAATGTGCTAGTAGTAATAAAATCTTGGCGGCGGCGGCGGCGCGCATCTCGGTATGCGGTGAATAATACGTAATAATATTCATAAAAAAAAAAAATAATAATATACAATGCGTTAATTGATTTACAATTATCGTAGTTTGCCGTCGCGGACAGAGTATGAATGTGCGATGTGAATTCGGAAGGATCTATTGTTTCGAGGAGTATCGATCGTCGCGGTCAGCAAAATTCCCCGAAACAAACGGCGGCCGTCACAAACAAGTGGTTAAAGGATGGCCCGTGAATAAGGGACTCCAACACGTGCGCACACGTGTGCAACTGGATCTCGAAGCGGCGCATTATCCGACGGGCGACCGGCAAACAACAAACAATATTCCGGTTCTGTCGGACGACGGGCGATGAATAATATTATTTAGTGGAAAACGGTGTTTCTCTACGATTATCCGCCCGTGGATAAGCTGTACAACGTTACCATACGTTCTCGCCTAGTCCCCTTCGAGTCACCGTTCGCGTGTGTTAAACACTTCTACGTTATTCACGACATAAACTCCGCGGTCGGACGAATTCAAAATTTACTCGTCGTTTAAAAATCGGTTCGGAGAAAAAAAAAAAACTCAAATAAAGCCACAAAGCCGCAGATCGGATATAAAACACATAGGTGACGAGTTATTCTAAACGAAAAGGGAGGTGGATCAACGGTCTGAAAATATCCTATTTTTTTTTTTTTTTGAAAATTACACCGACACTAGAGTGAATGCATTATAATATTATAAGTAATCTGTG
The DNA here is from genome assembly GCA_948098885.1 of Drepanosiphum platanoidis. NCBI lineage: Eukaryota > Metazoa > Arthropoda > Insecta > Hemiptera > Aphididae > Drepanosiphum > Drepanosiphum platanoidis. The sequence continues at coordinate 16,159,154 of OX402534.1, read as the reverse complement.
CAAATTTTAAATTTTCGAGTTACGATGGAAAAAAAAAATTAAATTTCGTCTAAAAGTACCGAGTAGAAAACATTTGCGACCAGAAACATTCCCTCAAATTGAAAACAAGATCATTTTTTTCTAATCGAAAACGCGATGATGGAAAAATAAAAAAACTCACACCACAGTAAAACTGAGTAAAAGTATTTAAATAAGAATTTCAAATGGGTAATTGAAAAAACAGTCGTCGTATTCGGTAGAGACCGAGACCGACCTAAACGGGTTTTTCTAATAGTACCCGTTTTGTGTGCTTCGTTGTTCGTGTTGTAATAATACGTATTGTCAAACAGTAATAATATTACCGTTATACGATTTCTCTTTGGATTTGAACACCACTAACTCGCGAGATAACATCGTCATAGAAGTCGAGTGTAAAATCGTCAATCGTGTGGACGAGGTCGGAGGATTGTTGTTATTTTTGTCTCGTCTCCAAATGTTTGCCGATGTGACGTTTGTGCGATCGAAAACGTTGTGGTCATATTATTACAATCATTATTATTATCGGTAATAATAATGTTGTTATAATTATTACAATTATTATAATGATCATAATGTCAAGCAGTCACGTACCAATTCATGATGGATCCGAAAAAATCCTTTATCGGCTGCAGCAGAAAATCGCACCACATTTTTGTCCCGAAGTGTAAATGCCGCGCCACCGTGTTATTGTAGTATTGGACACGTTGTACAGGACAGCCGCGGTAAAGGATGTGCGCTGGCGTCAAAAACACAACTGCGAATGCTCTGCGGGTTGTTTCCGATGAGTTTCGTATGTCGTACACTGTGAGACGCAACAATGTATATATCATATAGGCCCGGCGCGAACGCGATACGACGATTGCGTTTAAATGATATATATACGTATATAATATGTATGTATGGTATTACATATTACGTCCTCGTCGTTCTTCCCCCCCTCAAAAAAACATCATTGAAAAAAACGACCACTACGACCGATTGAGAGGGGACCCAAAGTAGCCTTCGTGGTGTATCGTGACGATGATGACGGTGGCAGTGATGATGATGATGATGATGATGATGATATATATAAATTATACATAAACATACACAATATATATATATATATACAGTGAAGCGGTCGAACCAGCTGCAGCTGCAACGCGCGAGTATTAAGACTTATAGTGACATTATACAGCATAACAATAATATAATAATATGATAATACGGTCGCAGTATCGACTTTTGGTTTTTTGAATAATAATGAAGGCTCGTGTGTTTTCGGAGGACTGCTTAACGTCAAAACGATTATCTCTGTGAACATATAATACATCGTGTTTGGAAAAAAAATAAAAAATAAAATACTACGACGGAAATGGTGAGCGTATGATTTTTTTCCAGTACGTCGCAGATTATAATAATATTTTATATCTATTGTTGAATGTATACATCGACTTCAATCATTATTAATACTCGTAGTAGAATAAAATAACATTTTTTTTTTCCAAAAACACGATCGCGCGTCTCTATTGCGTCTAATCGTTTCGGTAGTCGAATTTTATTCTCTATTTTGATTCATTCGAATCGTCGACGCAACAGTTGGTTGTATTTTCGCGAAAGGTCGAAAAAATAACGTCCAATGTTGTATATTACAAAAGAACTATTGGTTTTGTTGTGTAATGAATGGTTTTTTTAGGCGAGCAGTTGCTGCATTTTGTAGATTTTACTTGTTAAGTTGGTTTTTTCACATTTATAAGGTACAATTGTACCTGTACAAATTCGAAGAACGGTCGTTTTTCGACGTACATCGAATGAATTTCAATATATAATAATTAGTCACCGATCCGAATTCGTTGTAAGTGATGCGAAACAGGTATTCGACGATTCACGAAAGAATAGTATTTTTTTTCATTCAATAAGCAACACTTCAACGTGATCATTTCGAAAAAAAATACGTTTACATCATCGGCGAGAGCGAACTTTGGACGCTGTCATTGGCAAACCAATGTCGATAATTCGAAGTTAATACGGTTCGTCGCCGAACGATTTGAAGCCGGCCACCATAAGTTGCGTAAAGTGTAGCGTACGTACAACACTCGGTACGTAGTGACAAGTACGAGTTAAAATAATTTATTGGTTTGTCGAGTTCGTCGAAAATGTTTTTTATTGGATTACGATACTTAAATATCGTAATTTAAAACTCAGATGTAACGGGCAGGTACTTTAACGGTTGTCGTCAAATTAATAGAATGATATGGTCATACGCCATAAAACTCTACCAATATCAAAGTTAAAAATAGAAAAATCTAATTAAGCGAATAACACTATGTCTGTATGGCAATGACTTGTTGTTAGATTGCTGTAAACGATACATTTTACTGTCGTTTTGGTGAAATAATTCCATATCGTTATTAAATTGACGGTAGAACAATATCATTATTTGTGTACATATAGAGGTGTATCGTCTATATTATAACGTATACGTTTCTCTCAAAACGTATTAATTATAATAGGTTTATAAGACCGTCATACAATCATTATTTTTACGTCGACGATCATATTATTATTAAAATATTAAAATTAATAAAAAAAAAAATTGTCTTCCTGTAGACTGCGAATTTCAAGACTCAAAAATATATACTAACGTAGACATTGAGAAATAAAGCGTTTATCAAATCTATCTCAAAATAAATTATCAGCGTGCAGTGAACTGAATGATTATATGAAATTTTGATTTTAAACGTTCGCGAGAGAAAAAAAACACTAAGGTACCTACATAATATTGATTTTTATACTAGTTTGGAAAATTGGCCATCATCTATAACATACCATGTTTTATGATCGATAAAAATAGTTAATTTTTCGTCGTGATTATAAAATGTGAGAAAACGTCGCGGAACTAAAAAAAAAACATCCGGAAAATCTACTATTTCGTAATTGGCATTCAATAATTCACACAATAAACAGTCGACATTGAATATTACTATTTAACAATAATAGGTAACCGAAGTGGACAATGGTCGGAATACATCGTCACACGAAAATCGGTTTTTTTCCGAAATTTCCTCGGAAACATTACTGTTATAATATAATATGAGAAACTAAAAAAACGGACTTCAATCGAGTGGACAAAGGTCGGAGCATGGATACGACTATCGTAACAAATCAAATGCGCAATAGCGGTACACCCCCATTAGAGGTTTATGCAAACAATATACGTACATTTCGCGTTTCGGCGTAAACCGGCCAGTATATTATAGGATCGCGTGTCGAACGAGATTATTAAGTATTAACATTTTTCGAGTGCATAACGACAACAAAAGAAGAAGAACATAATATTGCTACAGTTATAATGTTATTATTACGCGGTTATGTGCGTGGAGCGAGGCACGATCGTTCAACTAATAGCGCTCTGATTATACAGGCACTGTTCGATTTGAAATAATAATGCGAACCGTCTATAGAATTTTTCAAAATCGTTTGCAGGACAGGGATTGAATTACTGAAAGGATTCAAAAAAGGGTTGAATTCGTAGTGAATAATGAAAATTTACCGTCGGTTTGTCCTGGCGTACGCGCGCTTTTTAGTCCAACAGTGGCGTTCTCTCGCGAAACCTTTCCGCAGAAAAGGACGACCGTTTGTGTGAAACTCTGAGCTCGTTCGCACCACAATGTGAGTTTATGTTATTTTACTCGGTCTAAACAACGATTGAAAACTTCTACTTGCAATAAGTAATAATATTACATTTTCAAAGTTGTCCGACGACCGTTCATTTTCGGTTATTATAATTTTCAAAATTATAACGTAGTGTTTTGAAATGAAGTAAAACTAATGGTAACAAAATATTCAAACTTATAGAAATCGAAAATTTTAAATCTCGACGACCGAATAGTTCTCCGTATATATGCGGATTTTTTTTAAAAAAAAAAAAAAAATGTTTTTGTTTTTTACGATTTATTTCTGTCCGCCGTTGGCCTCGACAGGGACGACCGGGACGACCGGGACGACCGGGACGACGGCGCGGACGACCAAGACGACGAGCAAAGCACCGCGATGGACGTCAAGCTGTTCGAGACGATCGGGCTGTACCGGCTGCTGCGGCCGCGCGACGCGATCGGCCGCCGGTGCCGCGCGGCGCTGCTGTGGATGGTGTACGCGGCGTTCGCGTTGCAGAGCACGCAGGCGGTCGGGCTGTACTTCTCGATCAACGACTTCCAGCGGTTCGCCAACATGGCCGTGCTGCTCAACAACGGCGTGCTGAGCGTGTACAAGGGCTACGTGGTGGTGACGAACGCGGACCGCATCTGGGCCACGCTGTCGGTGGCCCGGTACGCGCACGTGTCGTGCACCGGCCGCGACCCGGCCGAGCTGCGCCGCTCGCTGGCCGCGCTGTCGCCGGTGCTGCGCGCGTTCGTCGCGTTCAGCTACGCCACGCTGTTCATCTGGATCGCCGTGCCGTACTTCATGACCGAGACCGTGCCCATCGTCGGCCCCGACGGCACCGTCGGCCAGTACCGGATGACCATCGTCAACCTGTGGACGCCGCTCACCGCGGCCGTGTACAACCGGCCGTCCGTGTGGGCGCTCGTCTACGTCACCGAGGCGTTCATGATCGCCATGAACGTCGCCTCGTGGGCGCTGTTCGACTGCTACCTGGTCACCATGTGCTTCGTGCTCAACGCGCAGTTCCACACCATGGCGTCCGCGTACGAGAAGCTCGGCGTCCCGCAGCAGCAGCAGCAGCAGCAGAAGCCGTCGGACGCGTCGGGTAAATCGCCAGGGTGAAAACCGCGGGGAGTTCACAATAACAACGACCTATTTCTGGAGGGGGGGGGTGTTATATTCTCGTACAGTGGCGTATCCAGGGGGGGTTATAACCCGAAAATCGTCAAGTTTAAAAAAAAATTACTAAATATTCAAATACTATTAGTATCATATGCCGCGTAGATATAAAACATAAGCATTATGTACCACGTTGTCATCATGTATAATTACAATAAAAATCTAACAAAATTCAAAAACAACAAATTAGTTTGTCACGTTTTTTCAGAATCCCCCCGCGAAAAACAATTCTGGATACGCCACTCTGTCCTCGTATAAAATCTTCAGCGGTCGAAGCACTACGTATATTATAGTAATAATATGGTTTCGATTTCGGCGGCGTGTCTCCGTGACACGTTGAAAAAGTCAATGATTTCGTCACAATTGTTTTTGTTCGGCACAGTATATTATAATACAATACTACATTCATACGTGTATAAAATAGACCAATTTTTTTCAGGTAAATTTTAATGTAGGAACATTTTTTGTACATCGTTGCAGGTGATGGTACAGAAAATAACGAAATAAAAGTAAATGATCATTACGAAGAATTGATCAACCACATAAAAGATAATCAACGAATAATGAAGTGAGCGCAAACGTGTTTTCGTAAGCGATCATATTGTATGGTTCTATTGAAAGTATATTTCTATCGTTACACATTTACAATACGATACGACCTGACATCTGGATAGTTAAAATATTTTCGTATACATATCGTTACACGATTCGGACTCGGATTCGTGTGCACTACTAGTATAGCGCGTTTTCGTGTGACATAAAGATAAATTTCAGTCCAATATTTAAAACCAGATTTTCGATTTTACAATATTTTTATGTAACTATATAATATTATGCATGTCGTATACACGTCGGAAAATATCGCGTTAGAAAACTTATCGAGTTTTTTTTTTTATCAAATATTCGTTTCCTCTGCTGAAGTTGATTTTAACCAGTCGGCCGTGGTGTTCTTTCACGGCTCATTATTCATTTCACATTATCTCCGAACCGCCCCGAACCCCGATAGTAACGAACTACGTTCGAAATGTGTTGAAAATACGAAACATCTGAATAATGTTGTACGAACACATGGTCGTATGAGCTATCTTATCGAATGTTCGAAGCCAAATGACGACCCAGCTGGGGTCAAATGAAACGACCGGGTCCTTTGAGAGTTATATTACACGCTATTCGCGCCAGACCCAACAAATAATACGGACTCGAAATGACATTCTGCCATGTAGTTCGAAATACAGATACAAATACGTTCCGTTGGGTTTTGACGAAACCTCTTTTCCCTCCAGCCCCAAATACGAGTCCTACAAGTGGTTGACATACTGCTCTACGCAGTACACACGTTTTGCAAACGGAATTATTTTCTCGTGAAATTCGGCGGAACGGTGTCGGCCGTTGCCAGGACGATCGGTTTAGCAGAGCGGCGGCACGCGACCCGGCCGGCGCGGCGTGCTCAGACGTCGTCTCGCCGACGATATGATTAAATAATATTGACGTCCAACTTTGCGAAAACACAACGATTGTAATAATTATCATGTCGCGTGCGTAGACGGGCGTGTTTCTAATTATGATTTCGGGGAATCTGGGAAATCAACATTGACGTCATCCGCAAAAGCCGACCAGCACCCTCGACGTGATCACTAATTTTCGACGAGACAGGCGGTAATATGGGCGGACACGAACGTTTCTCGGCCTATATAATAACGTTTTTCCGCTCCCGTTTGTCACCCTTTAATTTCCGAACGCCCAGAACGTAAAATATTTTCCGAGGAAACCGATCGATAACGCGTGCGCTTCTCTAAATTAATAATAATAATACGGTCAGTAATAATACGGTTTGTAACCTTTTGTTATTAGACCTAGGCTCGGATTTTATAGCACCACGAGTTTCTAGAATATGCGCTGTGCACTTAAAAATCACACCTATAGTCTTTCTAACAATTGAAAAAAGAGCAAAAAAGAAAAGAAAAGAACTGCGACATTTATGCAATACCTTTATTTTAACACAATCTAATTATTTTTTTACTTAGAACTATACTAAAGTGACTATAGTAGATTTAATTCGTATAGTTTTTAGAATAGAAAAATGTCATTATAATGTTAATTAGTGTGTGTTATTTTATCCCGATTATTTAAATACCGGCAAAAAAGACAAAGTAATTAAGTAATGGATTTTTAATTAAACTTTTCTGCGTGTTCCAGGAAACTAGATGATTTTTTCGACATTGTTCGACCGGTGATTCTAGTCCAAGTAGTGAACGGTTCATTTTCAGTCGTGATATTAATATTTATCCTCTCACTGGTAAGTGTTTACTGATGCTAAAAAAATAAATAATATCGCGTGAGAAATCGGAAATAGAAACTATCGAGTAGCGAATGTTGCGATATTGTCAATCCGTTTTCCGACAAGTTTGCGATCGACAAATCATTTTTCTACCTGATAATGTAATTATTAATTTTTTTTTTCAAGTTGTACATGATGGGCGAGTCAATCGCGTCACCGCCGTTTGTTAAATTTTTCTCCGGCTTTGCATCACTCACCATGCAACTCTACATTTACTGTTACGCATTCAACCACATTGAGACGAAAGTAAACGCTATACAATCGATTATTTCTCTTTATACATTTTCGTATTCCATTTTCATTTTTCGAATTCGAGTTTAATAATTTCGTTAATTTTATCTTAATAGAAATGTCTGGTGAATTTGGGACTATATGGTAGCAATTGGACTGTGATGGATTTAAAATATAAGAAGACTCTGTTGATGGCAATGAAGATGAATGACGCCCACAATCGACAGATGAAAGTAGCCCCTACTTCGATCGTAAATTTGGTGATGTTTGCAAGGGTGAATATTGAATCTATGTTTTGTTTTTATTGCTATTTTTAATCTATTTTTATCATTTCAATTTATTATATCGCCGTGTTTTCCTATGATAAATGCTCGGATAACAAATGTACCTACATAGTTTTTGTACAATGATAAAACACAAACAATTTCAACGAGTAAAATCATAACACTTTATTATAATTTTCAGGTGATGAACATGTCATACTCAATAGTACCGGTGTTGTTGAATTCCAGTACTGCAGGAAAAGAAGAAGCGAATTAATTCGAATTCTTCAATCGAACCATTCGAACAATTTAAGTAGAATAGGTATTAAATATTTATTTTATATTATTCGTATATACAATAGGCGTATTGAATAATCACTTATTGTTTAAACGGTAAAAAAAGAATATAGTGTAATATTTTCATCACAATTCAGGCCTTTAAATATATGTACTATCGATTGTACCAAACATAATAATTAATGCCATTTAATTCTGCGAGTTTATATGGTAGCGAATAATATCAATGTATAGTGTCGACGACTAGACAAATAAACATGTGAAACTAATCGAACACATAATAAATAGACTACAGTTATTAAGGTCGTTCGTTTTGCCTGAAATATTCGTATGAATAACTATATTGATTTCAATACTACCTGTTTGTTAAAGGCTCAACAATAAAGCAATTGAATTCTTAGAAGTAGAAAAAGAAAATAAGAAATCTAAAAACGGTCAAGTGTGGTATGAGTAAAACGATGAATGATGTTTTGCGGAAACGTGCGGCGAAAATATAGGTAATTTTACAATTTTATATTTTTGGCATTTCAATCGTCGTCACTCGTTTACGTGAAAGCGTTACGGTAAATAATATTAGTCGTGAAAACATGTCCGAGTCTTAATTGTTTTACATTATCTAACCGTTGTTCTCGTCGAAAAATCGTCGTAGGTTTGTCTCGTAATATTATTCAAGACATAGAGACGTAGAAATTGTCTCGACCGCATAACTGAATCGGGCCGTTTTTCGTGGTTATTTTTATTATTATTGTTATTATTTGTTTTTTTCACATTCCCCAGCCCGGAGGAGGTTAAACTGCGAATCGTCTCGTGCGTCGGTTTAACGTCGAATCGGATTCGTCAGTCGTGTCGTCAGTGAATGTCACGCGTATACCCTACGGCCAGTTCAATTTCGGGAATAGTTCGCTGGGGTGCACTATCGGTCGATGCTAACGTTCGGTGCCGTCGTCGACGGCGTTCCTATTTTGAAATAGCTCGTTTCGTATATTCGTAGGCCCGATATGATCGTGATTTCCCCTGGGATATGCAAAGGAAATTCGTTAAAATAAAAAAAAACCGTAGTAAAAATGACTCGGAACAATCGGATTGTCGGATAAAAAATAAAAAAAAATCACAACCGAATCGTGGGAAACACAAAATGCAAAAACGCGCGCGAGTTTCAATTCTGCCGCGGCGCATTATTTCCCGTCTAAAATACGGTACCCGGTATCTGGTTTTTTTTTTTAAAAACGCGTATTTTCGGACACTTCATTTTGTATACATGAGGTATTGTTTTCGTCGTTTACGACCCGCGTACATAACGCGCGAACGTTAGTCGAGCCCACATGATGTACGCATTATTACGCGTATACACGCACATTCGTCGCAATAAACTGCGAATTATGCCTACGTGTGGATATTAGTTTTCGGATATTGTCACTCTTGTCGCGATCGCCATCGCTCAGCGAGTATACTGCGGTGTATTGTTTTTTTTTAAATTTTTTTCCCTCGATATATATATATGACGCGCTCCTTGTTGTACGATGTTGCTGTACGTCGTATCAGGAACACCTGCCGCACGGACCTCGGCGTGTAAGCAGAACCCCTCCAGCCCTCCGCACGACCGATTATTTAAAACTTATTATATTGTATGATAAATTGACGTGCCGAAAAAAAATAAAATATTGTCCGCAGCACGCCCTCGTCTGCGGCCGTTACGTTAACGAAACGTCTCTGCGGGGCGTTATGATGTGGTACGGGTTTTTTTTTTATTACACCGCCGCCGCCGCCGCCGCCGCCGCCGTGTCGTGTCGAGACGACGCAATTAATATTGTTCGATTGCTGTGGAAAAAAAAAAAAAACGCTGTTTTTCTTTCTTCTAATATTACATAGGGGACGTTTGAAACGCTCGCGTGTATTTAGTGCGAAATATTACACGCTCTCGTAAAACTATATTATGACTTTTAATAACGATTGACTTTTTTTTCCCCGTCAAATATTGTACTTGCTCGAAGACGTCACAACAGTGTGCGTCACCAACACCTTATCCGCGCGTGAAAAATAGACGTGGCGTTTCTCCCGGTTTTCGTATATTTTCGTCAAATTCAATGCGTTTCGACGAGTACAACGCGACAATGAACTATATTATATACAAAGATGGATATTATTTCATTACCTACGGGCTAGGTAGGAGTCGATCGATACGATTATTTTGATATTTTAAATTTTAAATTTATTTCTCTCAAAATATTTATGTACGGTCGTTGATTTTACGTTGTGGACGGGATTTCGTACAGATTTATCTTTGGAATTTGCAACCGTCGAGTTTTTGTAAGCGCTCGATGTGTACCGTCGCCAATTATACAAAGCGTCCACACTGGTTTTTACCCAGTTTTTTACACTGGTTCGTAACATTCGGTACATCTGGGATGTACACGTGTTCGCCGTGTATTTTTTAGCAATTATTGAAGCGTTCTACACACGCGATCCGCCGGGGCGTGACACGTTTCCACCAGAAGCGTACCGCTTCCACCAATATACCTGTAGCTTCCATTTTAACGATTATTACGCCCCGTTGATTTCTTAGTTACATAGTTAATTACAATGCATTAGTTACAAGTGGTGATTGTGGTATAACACGTGACAAGAACAATTACACGTTCAAATTAAATTCTTTATTACGCATAAGTATTTATAACGCATTTACGTTCACGCATTACGCATGGAAATGTAATATTATGCAACTACATACATTTATAGAGTTACTTACGTCATTCGACGGGGGTCTTGTGTAATACAAAATCATAATATGCAAATGTATTTTCACAGGTATAATGATAGAAACGTTTCAGTAAAAACCTACCGTTTTAGATAAATATCAAATATCAACCCAAATCTACAATTCAACAGCTAAAGTAAATATTCTTTACAAATTCTAATAAGACAATAAGACTATGCATTCATAATGTCTTTATTGTAGCATTATAGCCTATAGGTTTGCCTTGGTTATAGAATAATTTTGCTAAAAATTGTATTTTAAAAATCAATGATAGTAGGAACTCACCTCGCACACATGGAAACCATTAAATATTAAATAATTATGAAAAAATATTATTTTATTTTTAATACTTTAATATACGAATGGAGGATCGCAAATAGGAAACAGAGGTTTAAAAGAACTTTGAACACAATATGCATTTTATTGTTAATTAAATCAGTTATAAATTTATTCAAAATACGATTTCACACTTTATTTTTTACTTAAATAACAAACATAATGTGATTGATGACACAACAAATGACATAATAATTGAAAGGAACCGCCACCTTCTTATAATATATATTATATTGTCAGCTGTGAGCTGTTACAGAATTCTTAATTTAACTTGTTAAACTCTAAAATTTCTACTAAACTAATTGCGCACACATTCTACGGATAACGTCTAAATCGTTTCTTGTTCACTCTCGGTATAAATTAAATTATATTTGATTACAAACTAAAACCTCATAATTCTATACTGCCCGATGAAAACAGGCGGTGTAAAAAAAATAAATAAACATCATGTTCTGTAAGCTGTTCGAAAATAAGTCGGTAATAAAAGAAACGAGTTTACGATGAAATGTCTGTTTTACAATTCGTAGCTTAAAATGTAATATTTGAACAAATAATTATTCATAATAAAAATGCGGGTTTTCTCCATAATATTTTGGTGTTTCCGGGTAATTGTGTAATTGTAATGTATGTAATCGGGCTGTTATGCGAGATACCAAATATAATATTCATTCCAAGAGTTTGTCGTATTCGAGTATTTTCTCGTAATCGAATTGTTTTACCGTCTGAGCGCCTGGCTGTAAAAGACGATCGCATCGCGCATTGTGATTTTTATGTAAATTACAAGACTCTACCTGTTCAAAAGTAAAACGTCCATACCTGAGGTCTGCGCAAAGCCCAAAACGCACGGTCTTCGCTGTTTTTTATTTGCCTTTCACAAGACTGTTGTTTCTTCAACAGATTAATTTCCGCTATGCCTTGCGCCTTGATGTACATCCAGTGTTTGGAAAACTTATTGTTGAGTTTTCCGAAATGTATAATTTCATATTCATCCAATTCTTCGTAATACTCGCCGTCAATGGTCCTTTTGTACAGATATACCGCTGAAAATGTAATCGTATCTTTACATCGAGTTCGCTCTCTTATACATAATATGCTCAATAATAATATATAATATTATACAAGTAATATTTTACTCGTATAGTATATTATACTTATAATACGTAATGTTAGTGTATACTTATATACCATATGCTTGATCGCTATCATTGGCTGTGCCGTCCAGCCAATATTCCGAGTTCTGTAACAAATAAATCGCCAATTAGACATTGACTTTAGGGGTGCCAATTTAAAAGACAGAATTGCCGAACAACGTAATCGGTACTAATTAATACGTTGTCATAGGGGTTTTTTTTTTTTATAGATAATAAAGTTTCTTTTCATTGGTTATTATTTGTGTTATTGCGGCTTTGTGTTATTAATTCGTCACAATTAATTGAAGCGAATAAATCCGGCGTACGTACACGATTGCACAGCAGTGAAACTCGACTTGTGTGCGCGGGGGGTCTTTATGAAATAATCCAAATCAATTGAAAAATTAAATAGATAATCAATCAAGAAAGCTGACGTGTTATAACTACCGCGAATTTTTTTATTGATATTTATTAGGTGTGTTTTATTTTGCTCGACGTACGCGCTCCGATCAAACCGATTAGTCTGCATTTACGGACGCCGTTCAATAACGAAAACCCCTCTCTACAACGGACGACTTTAAACTCGCCGCCACACCAATTGTCTATAGTTCTCGGAACAAAAAGTTGTCGATTCGCCAGAGTTTATTATGTAAAATAGATTATTACTATCCGACGTACACGACGCGGACAACACTCCGAGGAAGATTATAATATTATAATACTCGTATCTGATAGTTTAACGAAATCTTTGAAGTTTTATTGACTTTTTTGTCCGTTATTCGTTGTTATTCGTGCAGCGAATATGTGCGGGTCGAAAATAAATAATTACTTGGAAACGATAAAAGCCCGGGTTGTTCTTCACTTTCAAGTCGTGACGATCGATTGAGAACAAAAAGCCGTACGTGGACAACACGTTCGCGAGGTACATGGCTTCGTCTGAAATATGAAAAACGCATACGTTTGCAATACTTTATCAATACGATTTAATGATGTAAATATCGTCACCTCGGTCAACGTTGACGTTCTTCATTATCCACCATATCAAGTCGATTCCTGTAAAAAAAAAAAAAAAAACAAAACAAACCAACAAGTTTCGTCGAGTATCTACAGGTAGTCGCGTCGACTCGCGCCAAAAACGATACGACGAAAACGGCGCTCGTGTGATTATTATTTACCGGCGAACACCTGTGGATAACTTTTCGTCCCTCGAAGGCCGGTACGCCGAGAAATGCCAGTTTTGGGGTCGCGCATGCGATTTGTCAGACCCGCCAACTGAAAACGAAAAAAAATAAAATAATAAAAAAAAATACGTCCAACGAAATGACGTCGAACGCGCGTTGTTTTTTATATACCCTTTCGAATATGACCATGTCCGTCTTGGTTTTCATGTAACACGTGGAGAACGCCGCGTCGTCGTCGTCGATTTGCACGCCTATTTTGGCTAGTATTTGTCGAATGATTTGGTTCACTTTGTCCTCGTCGTTATCGGTTTGATTCGATTGCTGTGCGTTTGTAGCGCTTGAAATGCCCAGCCTACGCGTGAGAAAGGAGACGAGAAAAAAACCGCGTTAGAAATAATTCAAAGTCCGAAAACTTCAATAGTCGTGATTGAAGACGTTTGCGAAGAAAGTTTTTTGTTTTTCTTTTTGTCATCTAACGTTCAAAGTCGAGTAGAAAAAAAAAATAAAATAGAACCTGCGAGTAATCACAATAATTGAAAAAGCCAAAAAGGAACGTTCTCGTAATAAGCGTATGACAATAGGCAGGTTGAATGCGCGCGATCCAGGACGTTTTGGCGGGTAAACTCATTTCGGCGTAAAATATAGTTCGATTATAATAATAATTATTACGGTGTACATTAATATAGCGAATGACAAAATTATTCTATAATTTCCTATGACGTACACTATGTTACGCATAAATTACACATTTCAATCGTAACGATCTATTAAATTATTCGTGTCGATCAATAAAATAATTCGCGATTTATTTACATTAAATACGTACATGTTGCTGACGAATCGGGACACCGTTCTGATCCGTTTCGTCAGATATCTCAGAGGTCTCGGCATGATAGTGAATTGGACGATAGTTATTTTATCGTGCGCGGACTGCGAACAACAGGTCGAATCGAGTAGCTCGTACACCGCTGAAGTCGGTTTGAGGAACCACCACCGGTGGCGGCCAACGGAGGTTTGGGCGGAGACAAGTGCGGAAACGGTCTGCGCGTTCGAGGACGTTCGTCGTTTCTATCGATCGATACGACGACAGCTGCTGCGAAAAACCGCTCAGAGTGCCAAAAACACGTGGTGGGAGCACGAGCGTTTCGTTTTGTTTGTTTATTTTTATTTTTTTCACGTCGACCTCTCATCGCGCGCTGTCTCTCGTTTATCGAATCGTAATTTTACCGACGTGTTGAAAACGACGAAAACACGCGGTCGGCGGGTGGGAACACGGGCGACGACTTCCGAGCTTTTGTTGTTGATTTCTTCTTTTGTCGTTTATTTTTATCGTTCTGCTGGTAGGCTTTTTCTCCCCCCCCCCCCCCCGCCATCTCGGCTCGCAACCGTCTGTTTTTTACGGCGCGCTACGCGGAATCGTGCTTTTTGGCATTTTTTTTTTTTGGCATTTAAACGACGTCGTCGTCAGCAACCGACGGGATAACAAGTAAAGTACACACGGGAACATGTAGATGCTGATAGAAATCGGCTCGTTTTTATTTTGTCGACCCGAAGGAACAGTTTATTTACACACGGCCATAAGCCGTGCACTCGATATTTTGACATGGATGTATTTTTGGGTTGGAAACAACTTTTTTTTTCCCCGTGACAGACTTCAGGAGCAACGCACCATGGCAACCGCATTATCCTTGACAATAGACACAAGACGTCCAAGAGTAAACAATGAATCAAACAATCATGAAATGTTTTTTCGCACATCGAAGCAAATGTCGAGTAGCGTTACTGCGCGTTTTTACTCGATTAATTAATCTTAATCACTTTTAATTGAGATTTTTGAGGCCCTAGTGCCAAGTTTTTTAGAAGTCTCAATATGAAATTATAAGACCAATGTTTTCATAATTGCGTTTTTATTTTCACAAAACACGAATAATCTAAGTTAAATTTAAACATTTAAATTGTTTTTTCTCGCTTTTGTTGGAGTAAATTATTGTATCATATAGTCGAGAGTCTGTTTTATTTTATTTTTATCATTTGATTCATTTTATCATACACAACGGACACGCGGTTTTTATTTTTCGGTATTACTTTAGATATTTAAAAGTTTTCGCTTCAAACCTATTTACTCTTAATGATTCATCATAATCTGCACACGCAGATGATACAACAAATTGCATCTCGTCTTAATCTAATCGACTAAGTATGGTTGGAAAGATAATTAAATATAAAATTCGAATCTACCTACTACGGTGGTCGGTTATCCTTATAAAAAAAAAAAAAAACACAAAACTATTTCTTCTAATCAGTATATTTACTACAGTTTTATTTACTACACTACTGTCCGATGAATAATAAGTCTATATAATATTATATAATTTATAACTCATACTAACAATTTCTAAATTATCAAAGTATAAACAATAAACATAGTATAAAATCTGCATTTATATCGTTCGAAATCAATAGTTTACCTTTACACAAGAATATATTGTAATGAAATAATCGATTATATAGTATTAGATGGTAATTTGACAACGAATTTCGCAAATGTGTCGTGTTTTGGCGATTTTGAACAGGTTTATTGTTTGTACATGTTTAATCCACGTGACAATGGACAGCGTCTTATTCCACGTGCCAATGGCTTTGCGTAGGTGTGCGCAAGACGTTTTTAATGTTCCAGTTGGCTAGTTCTTTAAAACTCATAATTTTATCGTAATCGAATTCCGTTTTCGACTTTACGTTGGGCTAGAAAAATGAAAACACAATCAAATGTAACACGAGTGTTTAAATTCGGAACGCAGTGTGTTCGAATTCGTAACGTTACCATTCGTCTGTATACGTTCCAAAACGCCCGCTCTTGATAGTCCAATATTTTTTGACTGTCGACATCGTGTAATTGTTTCCTGACTTCGAGTTCGTCATCGGCTCGTCTAATTATTTGCAACCATTCTTTGCAATAAATCGTTTTCAGTTCGACCAAGTATTTCGCTTCGTAGACATTTAAGTCGGATTTATTGTCAGCAGTTCTTTTGCATAGGTATACGGCTAAAAAGCGATTTAAAAATTAATATAGTATATTTATTAGAGATCGGAATCGGATGAGATACAGGTGTAGTAAGGTGATTGTCGGTATTTATTATACAGGTGTTGGTTATAGAATAAGCTTTAGAAAATTATAATTATAATAATCATTAGAATGGAAAAATATAATTTAGCATACAACATATTTGACATCTATGTCTTACCATA
This sequence comes from Drepanosiphum platanoidis, assembly GCA_948098885.1. NCBI lineage: Eukaryota > Metazoa > Arthropoda > Insecta > Hemiptera > Aphididae > Drepanosiphum > Drepanosiphum platanoidis. Next base: position 16,142,538 of record OX402534.1, on the reverse strand, counting down.
ATCATAATCGCTAGGGTCGTTTACATTGGACACCCAATAATATGGAGTCTGTAACAAACAATTACACACGTGATTAAATACAAAAACAAACTGTTTCATTAATATTAGGTAAATTTGACGAAATTATTGATACAAATAGAATTCGAACTTTTTATAGGTTGAAGGCTATGTAGTGTGTTCGTTCGGTAATAAACGTACGACTAGATTAAAATTTTAAAATCTATCCATCGAGAATAATAATTTTAATTCGCGTCGGTCATTGAAACACTCACTTGAATACAATAATAGTTTTCGTCATTATGCACTTTCAGATTATGGTGATCGAGTGAGTAAATGTAACCGATCGAGCTCAAAACGTTCGCCAAGTACAATGCTTCTTTTTCTAAAATATAATACATAATATTATTATTATTATTATTACATAGTGTTATTTTGTAATATCGATTCTCTTTAATTTTCACTAATTGTGTTTTGAACCGCGGTCCGGTCGACATCGTTGTTCGTCGTTACCTTTTTTGATTTCCGTGTGGCACATCATCCAAGCTATCAAATCTTTACCTGAAAATTATACGCCGTGTATTGTTATTTTGGATTATTCGAGTATAAAACGATATCGTGTTAATGCTATTTACCACGGAACACAAACGGATGGTGTTCTCTCGCCTCCATACGGACTCCGGTATCCTGGTTTTGAATGCGTTCCAACAAGTCTTCCAACTGGAAAAAAAATTAAAAAAATAAACGTGAGGAACAGACGCGCGATACGGACACGTTCTGAGACTTACTTTTTGATAAATTATATAGTCCAGCGTCAGTTTCGCGTTGTGCTTTAACATGCGGAACTCTTCCATCGTTTTTCGATCCAACGCTTTCCTAAGAGAAAAGACGACAACTATCAAGACGACGCTTTTTATAAAGAATTTCATATTGGCAATTATTACGTAACAACCAAATGGCGTATTTCATACCTAATGCAGAGCCGCGAGCCGGTGCGAATGAATGACGTGTGGGGGTAGCCGGGGAGGAGCGTAGTAAATACATTTATCGAATTCATTGAGTTAAAAATAAAAATAATTGTATTTTAACGATAATTGTTACGAGATTCAGATTTAAATTTACCGAAAAATGCGCTAGTCATATTATCTAAACATAGTAATATTATATTCTGACTGAATTTTAAATTGTAGGAGATTTTACTCGCTTGGTCGAAACAAGTCCGAAGAAAAAATTATATATAAAAGTAAAATTGAAAATGTCGAACCACAATACGTATATACACTATATAATATATTACTAATACAAATCTATTATTATTTTCATCTGCTTCAATCGCCTGTTTTGCCAACAATCGCCAAAAATCAATATAAAAAGGTTTCCTTAATTGACCTTTGAGTCCGACTATGGAAAGTAGCGGGGGAGAAGGAGAGAGTCCAATTTACGGTTGATCTCGCTTTCCCCTCCAAACGGTCGCTAGTTATCGACTTCTGAATGAACACGTAGACGAATATCCATGGTAACGAAATCTACGAGGAGTATGGGCGAGGAACACGGTGACTAGTTGTTGAATGAGGGGGCGGAGAAGAATGAACTATTTTCTCCCCACTTACAGTCGACGGCGGCACTGTTGCGTGTCGACGTGATAGTTGTATACAATACGGTGCACATAATAAATAATACTGACAGATTTCAATAATAATTAACGGACGGCAATAAAATATTATATTATTTATAAAATATTATTCAAAATATTTCGAAAAATGTTGTCAATATTCAAGTGATTCGTTAAAAGATCGAATTTCTCCCGAAAAAAATGAAATACTTTTTAAATAAAATATGACGAAAAAAAAAAAATTGATCACGAATAAATTACAATACTATTTTTGATTGTTGTTCCATGCACGTAACACTTTAATAACATTGTATACAATATGAAAAATAATGAACAGCCGGCTACTTGCATCTGTTCAGTTTAAATAAATATCAATAATAAGAGAAATTAGTTTTTTTAAAACAAAAAAAATATACGACGATTTGATATTGTTATTTGTAATTCGACCGGAGTGTATCAAAAGTTAGATTATGAGTCGTATAGAATTACCGCATTGACAACAGACGACACAAAAATCGAACACTTTTGATAAAGCATATATATATATATATATATATTATTGTCTATTTTATCACTCGAGTAATTAGTTTTATATGTATACGTTTGTTTCTTTCATTTAATTTTTATTATTATATATTTATTTATTATTTAGTTTTGTAATTTGTTTATTATATGAAAATTATATTCGGTCTATTCGGTCAGTGGTATGTGAATTCGGAGGGCTCCGTTAATGATAAATAACGCTCCCCCGACGTACGGGAATTTCGAATTGAAAACAAAACAAAATTGTCACTACCATACCTGCGTCTGCCTCCGTCGAATCTGAACAACACGTAAGAACAAAGCCACGCGATCGGCCGAAACAGCAAGTCGAAAAGCATCATGGGCACGTTGTCGCAGGCAGCTGCTGTCCGGCGTATCGGCGAGATCAATCGGCAGACCTTGTTTTTCGGCTCCTGCTGCGTCGGCGACGACAATGATATTGCGACCCGGACTGGCGCGCCGCAGGACATCGGGTGGTGAGTTGCGCGGACGGCGGGATAATTTCGCTCGCGGGAAGCGCGACCTCTCCGCCGACCTTTAACGAGCACAAGCCGAAAAAACTTTATGTTTAATTTTTAGTGAGCGCGATCGACAAAAAAACAAAAAAAAAAAAAATCACAGTTACTATTTATATACTAGCCTATCGAACACGGACGCGAATCAGTGGAAAAGGGTACTCGAAGCTACTCGATTTTAGAGCGAATAACAAAATGGTTTGGCAGGAAAACAATATAATTCACGTGACATCAGAAACTACGTATGATAATAATATAATAATTATTATTATTCACTCGACGAAGAAACTATAATTTCAACAACAAAAAAAAAGACCATATTATTATTATACGATGAAATCACTTTTGCAAACCGAAGTTGGGAACCACTCGTATAAATCAATACTTCTACCCCGACGATGGGGGGCGGACGACGACGTGAACGGCGGTGGCGACGGACAATCTCATCTCGTCGCCGCCGTCGCGCCACATTGACGCGCGTATACGCGGTTTTTTTTTTTTACGAATCTTTTGTGATTTCCGACGTTGCGAAAAAAATTAAAACCGACACTGATCCATAGTTATAGCACTTTGAAATATACATTGTCACTAACTGTGATAATACGTACACGTCGTATATTATACGTAATGATTAAACATATACATCTCTACTTCGTTTGAAATATGACGTTGGTGGTTACACGGTCCGTAGAAAATGACAACATTCGAGATACCCACCTGTCTGTTGTTTAACTACAAAGATGGAAACGATAATCGTTTGCTTTCACTTTTCTCTTGTCAATATTTACTTTGTGTAATCGAGACAATGCGCGGTAGAGCATGATATAAACAGGTAGACGCCGCCGCGCGCCGGTTGGCGGTGAGCGTAGGCGGTCGATGTGCAATAGATTTGAATGCGTACCGCCGTACTGTTGTGGCATTCTATCCCCGATCTTTGCCGTCTTCACAGTCTTCTTTGAATCGTTATCGTGGATATTGTCGTCGATCCTCATTGTTTCTTGTACTAACATAGTATTATTAAATATATATTTATCAAAACTATTAAATATATATTATATATATATATACAATATAAATATAATAATAAAATAATTAATTAAAATAAATTATTTTATAATATATTCTTTGTATATATCATACATAACAGAAAGACGTGTGTGTGTGTGGAATAGACCAAAGGAAAGCAACGGTTTCGATAAATATAACAAACTGTCAATGGGTACTCGAAAAAGGTAACCGTTGTTGAAAACAGACGGAAGCCCGTTGTAAAATTAATTCGTCGGTTTTTAACCAAAAACAGGAAATATATTCAACTAGTTATAATTTATTTCAATTATTTCAATTGTTTAACTTATTAAATACCTTGTTAGACTGTAATCGTACAGGTCATAAGGTATTTTAGAATGTATTTGCATAATTACAATGTATGTAAACTCTAAGCACATTGTTATAAATTAATTATTCGTCGCACTTTTCATAGGTAGGCACATATGGAAATGAAAATACAAGTGTACAGAATAAGAATACAGACAGTAATAATAATAAAAAAAGTAAATATATTACTATCACTATTTAATGATCTGTTTATACATAGTGTTGAAAATGTAATAACTTATTATTAATTATGAATGTAGACGGAAAAAAGATCGCGACGAACCATACTTTTTAAACATTCAACGTATAATATTAAAACAGAAAAAAGAAAACTGAATTTTCAAAGTGTAGTAAACGACTTTGACTATACCTAACGAATGTCTATAGCAATTCAAAATTATTAAATACTTATTTAGACTTAATTAGTTAGTAGCTATAAGAAATATATTTTTAATTATTTATTGTCTTAGTTTACAGTTTAAACGAAGACCACATTTCTGTAGTATTCGAGATCAATTATTGATAATATTTAGGTAAATATTTTCTAAAAAAACTTAAAATGTTTAACATATTATATTATACTTTAACAGCGCTATACAAACTGGCTTTCGGCACAATTTATTACTTAACTAATAGACAAAAATCAGCAGAACGATTGAGATTATAAATGTCTGAACTAGTAACACCTAATAATAAAGAGATCGTGACAATAATTAGGTAAGTACCATAAAATAAATTATATTATAAAATTAATCTTTCTTAAACGTGTATGCTTATATTAAATTATTCGTTGGTTAGATATTTTGAAACTACTAATGCACCTATGCATTAGTATAAGTTACAATTTACTCTTATTTAAATAATATTATAGCTTAATTAATAAAAAAAAAACAAAACGTGTATGTGATTGAGTTCATAATTACTGGTTATCATAGATATAATCGTTTTTCAAACACGTTCTCTCGAATCACTTATACTCTTAAAACTATAAAATAAAATGACTAGAATTACTGCGTAAATTATAATACAATAATTATAGTACCAAATAAAAATGATGATTATAATAACAAATTATTTGATTTGTCTGTTTTATATCCATAATAATATTATTACATTTATCACAATATTAGGCTTATGATGATGAAATTGATTTAAACAATCTTCATTTAGGTATGATTTTCTTATAATAGTATTCTTCATATTTTAATTTCAAATAAAATTCAAATATTATTCTAATATAAAACCTATTGATTGCTTTATTATTTCAACATTGATTAATGATTTTCCGACAATTTATCTTGTTCTCACACAAGTCACGAGTAGCATAATCGATTGTTACATATCATCGTAAAGATTTTTTAGGCGGTCGAATGAACCGCTTGTTTACACGCGTATAAAAGTACAATACTTAAAAATATTTATTATAAATAACACGTGTCCTTTAATACTATAGTTAATACCGTAGAACTAATCATATCGTTTACATTCGTTATGAAATTAAAATAATAAAATCGACTAGGTAGTCGATATAATAAACTACTTTATAATTTAAACAATTATACTTATGACGACGACGATTTATTATATTTGTATATAATTTTAGAATACGAACGAGGGGGAAAATATCGATCAATTGACCACGACAAAATAATGATAGTAAAAAAAAAAAAAAAACACAATCATTTCCGTTTTGTTCTTTTTTCCATACGGCGGATTAAACTTACCCACACCTCGCGGGGTGTAAATGCATTCGTGACGTCGTGACATTGTACGACGTCAAGCCGCCGCTGTTCGTTGGGTAGAGCAGGTGTCACATTATTCAACTCAAAACGATCGATCTATTCGGTCCACTTCTCATCCATCACGCCGTACCCACGGCTTAGTTCAACTAACATCACTTTTGTACGTGGTTCTGAAAATTACAAATTGTAAGCTCCAAATAGCTGTTGTCTCATAGACATCGTTCTGTTGTGCAAAGAACAAGAAATAAAAAAGAAAAAGAAAAAAAATAAAAAAATCCACTCTGTTCTTTTTATTTTTTCGAAATATCATAAATCATTAAAGTAATTATATAATAGGTACGTGCCTTATATCGTAATGTCCTCCGCCGGGGGTTCGTCCGTAGAGAGGCCGTGCAATTTTCGCCGGTGAAAAACGACGGCGACGCAAACGCAATACGACGACCCGGAATCCCGGACTGCATCTCGTGATGCGAGTGCATCTCGTGCAGTGTTTTCTTCATCGCCAATGCTCGTCCCTAGTCGCAGTTTTAAGCGATTCAGCTCGGCACTGTTAAAACGCTTGCGCGGAATTGGCGCGCCGAACTTCAATCGACAAAGGGCGCGCGTAAGTCGGTCACGCACTAGTGATGCCAACACAATATGGACAACGTGTAATATTGTAAAACAATTGAAATAACTTGTGAAAAGTTATACGGCCCGTTGGAAACGGACAGCCAGCGTCGTCGTCGTCGTCGTCGGTGCGATTTCGAGTTGTTTTCTGTGTCTTAAAATTTAAAAAAAATTATCGTACATTCTAAAGAGTACCGGGAAATTCAAATGACAACGATGAAATAATATGTTCGTGTAATAGATAGTCAGACTACCTATCCAGTAATGAGAAACTGCAATATAAAAAGTTATTAAGAATTTCTTTTTACCTAGAAACCCCTGTTCAAAGACAATAAGACATGGCGAATACGAACAGTACAACAAACAATGGACAAACACGCCCGTTTTAATGAACTATAGAAAACATTATGAGTTTAAGCCGGATCGCGTGTTAAACGAAACGATCAAAATGTTCCTGATAAAAAGCCGACAACAAAAGACGTGTAATTTGCGAGTTTCTTATTATATTATGCAAGTATAGCGCGTGATCAATGAGTTTTCGCCGGAAACGAATAAATAAATAAACACCTCGTCGTTGGACTTCATAAAAACAATAGCCGTCTAATAACGAGTATAAAACAATAGTATGAAATATCGATATAATTTAATTATTGTCATCCGAATGGGAACTGAAAAGTCTTGGTTTGCAATTAATCGACAATAATTTAGCGTTAGTCTATAACTCTTACGCTCTGTTCGTTCTCACAAACGGTCTTTGACGAAGACCAAAATATGAAGTAAGTTTTATTATTTATTTATTTCTCGGGCCTTACATTTAGGAATACAATTTATTTAAATCAAATGACTAAAATTTT